>JAVFWQ010000014.1:0-60817 GCA_032727855.1 Quercus ilex subsp. ballota
TAGTGATGGTTTATGACCTTGGAGTATGTTCTTCTCAGATTCAATTCTCTCATGTCACTTTCGGTGGATTAGTTTGACTTTTTCATATTATTTTTTAGTAATGTTCTATTATTTTATGAATAAATTATAAATTACATTGTTTACCACTTTGACATTATACGGAGAATAATAATAAAGTTAATTATTTATTGGTTTTGTCGTTTGTTTCTATCTATGATTTTATATTTATTTATTTCTTCTTTTTTCAAATGCGTAACACGAAAGACATATAGTATTAAAAATGATTAGTGCATGTCAACTATTACTCGTTATCTTCTCACTCCCATATAAGATTTTGTCTTCCGTGCGATTCCTGCCATGTGATGTGCATGGGAGTTCAGATTAACTACATTTACCAAACTCTATTTATTGTTTATTTATGAGAGATGGACACAAGTGATGCTCCCTCTGATACATAATATAAGCAAAAGTACCATTTTAGACTTAGGTAACTGGTTGCTTATATTAATTTTAGCTAAAGCATAATTGCTTTGCCCAAAATACCCTCATCATTATTTACACCACAAAGTAAAAAAAAAAAAAAAAAACATTTAATATGACAAAAAGTTGCATTTAGGTAACCACAAACAATTTTCTTTTTTTGAAAGAAATATGAACCGTTGAGTTAAAGTATTAATATACAAGTGGCTGAAAAATGAACTTTCCCATGGTGTAATTTTTTTTTTTTACTTTCCTATTCTAAATGCACCCGTCTAAGCTATTTATATTAGATTGATTCTACAATAAAGCGGTGAAGTTTATACACGGTTTCTACTCATTTTCAGAATATACCTCTATGCTATGACTTTTACACAAACAATGCTAACCAATTGAAAAAACTCATTCCATCTTTCTTTCATATCTGCATTCATACACATGAAATGTACGCTTTCACCGGTTCCCAATATTCGGCCTCTTTTTCTGCAGTGCAGCTGACATGTTACGAAGTCTATTTTTAACTTCTGTGAAGCATGGTCTGCTTTCAGGATCAGGACTCCAACACTCTTCCATCAACCTTTTCCACTCAGAATCACAACGTTTCGGAATAGATGGCCTGAGCGTATTACTAACAATACCTCCTTCAATAAATAATTAGTAGAAAAACAAACTTATAATTAGAACTCAAACAAAACCTATTTATTGTGAAAATTATAAATGTTTAGTGATAAGAGATGAAGCAGTATGATTATTAATTATTTGCAACACATTGCTAACAAGATATACACAACTAGATACATTGTTATTGTTTCAGTTTTAGTTTCAAGTTTACTTGAGAGGTTGTTCTAATTCCACATTCATGACAAAAAAGACTGATCTATAAAGGATCTCAGGAGTAAAATAGAAAACTTGAATGAAGGCTATAATTTGGAATTAACATGGAAAAATCTTACCTATGATGGCACCACAATGCATGTTTGCATAAGGTTCTTCCCCGGTCAAGATTTCCCACATTGTGATGCCAAATGAGAAAATATCAACCTAAAGATGACAGAAAGTAGTTAGCTCAATAATACAATCTCCACGAAAGCACTTGCTCTATCCACTATATCGTGAATAATCTCCACGAAAGCACTTGCTCCATCCACTATATAAGTGAATGGTCAAAATTGAAGTAAAGATAGACACATGAATTACTAACCTTCTCAGATACTCTCGAACTATTACCATCCAGTAATTCTGGTGCCATCCATGGAAGGGTCCCTCTGACACCACCCGAAACAAGTGTGTTGCGTTTAATTCTTGATAGGCCAAAATCTCCAACCTATTGATCAAATTTTAGCCAAAGAGATTAAACCAACAACTTTCTTTAAATAAAATTGGTTGTAAATGAAAAGAAAAAATATCCCGACAATACGGGAGCAGGATAACAACGGGGGTTATTTTTGTATCAATAGTTGGGAAATATTTTGAATAATTAAATTAAAAAAATTACTACAATAAACGTGACATGATATCAAATATTTACAAGCATGACTTTCTTAAATGCTCATAAGTCAGAAGAAAAAAAAAATTGTTTCTTCAGCAAAGTACCTTACATACAGGCCGTTCAGGATCGCCCAAGTTGACAAGTAAATTATCACACTTCAAATCAAAATGAACAATATTTTTCAAATGCAAATATTCCATGCCAAAGGCTGCATCCATTGCAATCATGATCCTTTTACGACGGTCAAGTACTCTGCGAGTATGCTTTAGTAAAAGTGATGAATTCAAAATTAACAGTTCACAACCTATATATGTGAGAGCTTGCTTACCTTTCCTTCTTCAAGAGAACATTCCTCAGTGATCCATGTACCATATATTCTGCTACAGTTGCCAATGTTCCACCTGGGCCATCTGGAACTACTCCGTAAAATGCCACCACATTTGGATGGTGAAGAGTTGATAGAATCTTTGCCTCTCTCCAAAAATCTTTAGTCTAGAGAAACAAACTAAATAAGCATATAACTAAGAAACCTCATACAGAAAAATAACTATACGTGAATTAATGTTAATGGCCTGTAAATATGAGATTTTCTCTTTCCCATTCATTCATCATGGAAGCACTTTTCCATGAATAACTTTTTATAAGAAATTTTATAATATGAGTTTGAAAGGAAAACTAAATAAATGACACTAATAAATTCAATTTGTTTATACTCAATGGATACTTACCAACCGCTCTTGCTCTGAAAATCTACCAGCAAAACAACTACTTTTTATTCTCTTAATTGCAACATCTGTTCCCCTCCATTTGCCATGATAAACGGTTCCAAAGGTTCCAGATCCTAACTCATGTAGTTCTTCGATATCACCATTCTCAATAATCTATATTTTTACACATGAAGTATTCGGGTTAAACATGGATACTTGTGGATTTTGATTTGCCTTCTTTCAATCTTTCTACTAAAAAAAATTAAAAAGCCAAAAATTGGAGGAAAGATTGGATCTCAGGTGGAACTAGTCCTAGCACGATTTGCTCAATTAATGAAGACCACTATTAGTCTTTGCATGATTAACAACAATATAATTATAATAATGCAAGTGTTATTTTCAGAACAATAACTTTGAAGTATCTCTTTACATGTAAACCTCGTATTACTGGAATTAAATACAACAATTATCATCATTCTCATGTTTCATATTAGTCGACAAAACCAATTAGTAAAAAAGGGAGATAAGTAAATAAGTGGTTTTAATCAACCAAATAATACCTAATGAAATTTGAGAGTTTATTCTTATATCAAAGATGGAAATGCAGATATACACCAATACACCAAAATCTAGTGGTTTGGTACCTGTAAACCATGAAGTTCAGACTCTATTTCGGATGTTTCTGAATCACCCATAGGCTTAGTGAAGTTTCCACTATCAGCTCTTGCAGGCTATCATTGTAGATAATAACCACAAGTCAATTATATAACATAGTTATCACATATAAAGCACCAACACGACAATTTCAAATTATTCTCACCTTACTTTCAGAGCATGATTGGATACCTGAAGATATGTAATCAACCGTCTCTTTGACAACTGCTGCTGATTCTGGCTTATTGATGCAAAATTCATCAATGTATTCATAATATTGTTTACCAGTGACTATGTTTTCGTCCTTTTGGTTCTGGTAGTATACAGGATTGACGTCATGGACAACAACCTCTCTTAGTGAAGAAGAAACCATATCTGGATACTAAATTAAAGAAAATGAAAATACTTATATTCTTATCTACAATAACATAGTTTATTTGAAAAAACAAAGGTTACATCATATACTTACCGAGATAGCTAGTGTATACTCTGTGTCAGTTTGGGACTCTGTAGACTGTAATTCTAAAGAGCCAGGGGGAGGTGGTCGGCCATCTTTTGTCTCCGACACATCATATTGGTGTGTTGATGAATTTTGGCTCGTAACAGAAAACTCATAAGCAATTGTGTCTAATGGTATACCATGGGGTTGCTCGATCATACTTCCAATGGACTGTGAAGAGATAAGAG
Organism: Quercus ilex subsp. ballota; assembly: GCA_032727855.1. NCBI lineage: Eukaryota > Viridiplantae > Streptophyta > Magnoliopsida > Fagales > Fagaceae > Quercus > Quercus ilex. The sequence continues at coordinate 4,015 of JAVFWQ010000014.1, forward strand.
GTGCAGCAGATGCATTGTATTCACTACTTTGTAAATCCGGTGAAGATGAGGAAGCACCATGTTGGTAGTAGATGTGTTGTAAGTGTTTTGGCATAACTCCAACTTTTTCATCGAACCCACCAGTGTTTTTATTTTTGCAGTGTAAGTTCTCTTTACCAATTTCTGACAATCTCTTGAAACTAGCGCTTGTTCCAAAAGTCGGCAAATTTTGATGTAAAATCATACGTTCTTTCCCATCATTTATCTCTCCTAGATGTACTGAACATTCTCCCAAAGAACTTGAAGTTTCTAGTGATGACAATTTGTCTCTTTCAACATTAAGCGGAAATTGGAAGTGGACTTTGTAGTTCTCACTATTCTCTAGAAGTGTTGAGTCGGAAAGTGCATGCAACATTCTATACTGAGATACATCCCTATCATCAGACACCGAAAATACACTCGATGACTCAAGAGGATGATGAGAGACAATCTTGTTAAAATGGTATGAACCTTCGTTGTTAACTAAAGGTCTCTCAAATATCATATCACTTTGATTACAAATTGCAGAAGAGACAAATTCATTACTATTGCTTCGTTTGTGAAAATGAAACTCAGCATTAGACTTCTTGACATGGTCAGACTCCAATATATATTGATTACTAGGATGACAGTTCACACATGGAGACCCTTGAGGAAGATTGTTATAATATGCAATCCGATTAACAAAATTATTATTGTCTACATACAAAGAGTTGTCACCTGGAACTTTTTCCGTGACAAAGGGAATAATGTTTTCATTAGCAACATTATATGGTTGATCCTTAAATAACTGAACATTAGATATTTTTAGCTCTCTAGGCAGTACACGGATGGGAGATGGAGGCTTTTGATTAAATGACCTTCTTGGTACATTCAATGCTGTTAAATATGGACCTCGTTTTGACATTATGCTTGCCAAATTTGAAGAGGTTGGGTTGCAATCCTTTGCCTCTGAATCAAATGCAGATGTGGATGATTCCCTATGGAAATGTGGACTGTTGTAATCAGAGGTATTTGCAAATTGGCTTGTGTGACTGGCCAAATTCATCCCACTCGAATTCTTTCGCGGACTTGGATCCAACATACCATTAACAGCAACAACATAGTGATAATCGACATCACTTTGTTGATTGACTCTTGATTCATTAGAACTTGGACTCTCAGATTCATTTGAAGTTACGAGAAAAATCCTAAGTCGTTGAGATCCTCCAGCTCTTTCAAGCTCTTCATACTCCTCAATCATATGTTGAAGATCCTCATCGGAACAAACAGAAATAAGAGCGTCAAGATCCTCTCCAGGGAGTTGGTATTTGATAATGTGAGTTTGATTGCAAATACCATAAGTCTTCCCCGTAAGTTCCTCGTGTGTCATGTTCTTCCCAATCGATATAATACGTGTCTCCCCACCCACATATCTCAGCTTCCCGTCATTTGGCCTTGGCAGTATTCGACCTCCAAAACTACATAGAAACTTTATCTTTTTGTAGAAAGAACCTTCTGAGAATACTGTTCCATAAGGATGGCACGAACGAGGAGACTCAGCAGCATAAATGGTTGGAGTATTTGGTATCGAGGAAACTTGATCACTTCCGTCAGAAAACCTACCAGATAATTGTCTTGAAAACGCACCTGATGCTTGTCTTATAAGACCGTGTTCACACTGGTATCTACTCAAATTATTATGATAACCCCTGTTATCAACTTCAGCAACATAGCCTCTAGCTAAAGCAATCTCTGACAAATCCAAATTGCTATCAGAACCCATTCTCCCTAGTCCAAGAACATGATTTTGATTCTCATAAACCAGTTGGTAATTGTTACTATTATTAATTGTATTGATGTCCAATTTGTTTGGCAGGTGCTGCTCTCCGTCAGTTATAACAGGAAGTCTCCTTAAAGCAACCCGATCACGTAAGAACTCCGCAGAAAATTCTTCACCGGTCTGTAGACATATATTATCTTCATCGTCTTTATCAGAAGACGTTATGTCACTAAACACAACACTTGTTGTACCTTTATATTGATAGCCTGAAATTCCAGGGTCCTCATTACTCATGATTGAAAAATATACAGTTAGCTTAACCCAACCACCTTTTGCAATAAACTCTTAAAAAATTCTCAATGCCCATCCCGCATTTAACCATTCGAGCTTGAGAATTTAAACCCTATAGAAATATAGACATGATCAACAAAATATAAATTGAGATAATGCAGAACCTATTTCTTTCTCTCTCTCTCTCTGTTTTTTTTTATAAATTAAATTGTGAAGAAACAAGAGTGCAATGAAATAAAATTATGAACAAATTATGAAGAACAAAGGAGGAATGGTGTGAAACCTAAAATAAAAGGGAGTAATTAGCAAAATTAGATTAAATTACCTGTTTGTGTGTCCATAAAGTGAAGGTGAACGTGAAATTGAGGCTGAGAGATTGTTGTGTTGGGGATGCAAGGTTTTGGGGCCGGTAGGGTTGGAAGAACCCAAAAGAGAAAAATGGGGGTTGAAGTTTTGTTTTTGTTGGGAATTTGGAAAGAGAAAGAGAGGGTTTGTTTGTTTGTTTGAGAGGAGATCGTTGTTGAGAGAGAGAGAGAGAGAGAGAGAGAAATGAAAATGTTCCATGAGGATCGGAGGTTACTACCAATGGAGATGTTCGAGAAGAATATTTGCTTAAAATGGCGCGGAAAGGATTTGGTCTGTCAGAGAAAAACAAGGAGTTACTCCTCTCTTCTCTTCTATCTATGTCCACGTCATATAAGTACGATGTTTTAAATGGGGAAAATTGTCATTTAATAACATTTTCTTTTAATAAAAAAAAACATAGAACAAAACAAATTTTGCTAAGGAATGTCCCGACTACTTTTTAAAGGATTTTAAATTATGAAATTAATTTTATAAAAGTTAAATACTATAAATTTCAATGTATGAAGTACACACATTTTGATAAAAACTTGTTATTTAAAGTCTTTAAATATTATTTCTAGGTTTTTATTTTTTTTAAAGAGTTGTCTGGAACACTCGTTAATATTTCCCTAAAAAAAATGCACGAAAGACATTTATCAGAGGTTAGTGGGCATGGGTTCTCTTCACTTAATAAGTGGGGAACTAATTTGATATTATTTTTTGTCGGTGAGACTCGCAAGAAAATTGCGAAAGATCATAGCGGGTTATTAGTGTATGAATTTTTTATACCATGTGCAAATTTGCATATTTTATGACAAATGTATTATATTGAAACTTGTATATTTTATAATCAAGTTAAAATTTATACAAATGTATCATGTTGTTCATACAAATTAAAATTTAATACAACATTTGTCTTAAAAATTTATACAAATGTATTAAGAATCTAAATAATTGTTGTTTTCAATAAAAAGTTGATATTGTTAGTTACTTTAACATGTGCATTATTGTTGATCTTGGACAAATGTATTATAGAGGGTGATACTGGGATTTTTTTTAATGAATACAATTATGAGCCAAGCAAACACCCCTTACATCATCCCTAAAATAAGACTTAAAAAGAAAAAGGTTCATTCACTAGCATCAAATTGAAAGTCTAGTATGAAATGAACGACCCAAATTAACTAGACAATCACCACATCTATTAACTTATTTCAAGATATGAATAACATAAGTTCTTCAATAGGGAAGTTGGAGAAGAAAAAGATCCTCTTGAAGAAGAGGTAGAAGATGCAAACCTGATGAGTATCATGAATGTACAATATATTGACCACCACACATGTGTCTAAATCCAACTCTATTTGGAAATCCTTTGACTAAATCACCTTCAAAATATGAGTAATACCGCCATAAGAAGAATCAGGAGATGAGGTTCTAAAAGAACCATTGGCATTCAATTTGAACCAGCCTTGAGAAGGTTTGGATCAAGAGTCCACAACTTCCTACTTCGGGATATAGATTAACCTTGTTTATTGATTGAGCTTGACTTGGAACATAGTATAACAAGTAACAACAGGATATCTAAAGAAGTGGGTTGTGAAAAGACAAGGCTGTTACAACCTTTTAAAAAATTTCATAAATGCCACTTCATAGAAGGTGGACCAACGAGCTTGAGTTTGACCAAGATCATCATTAGAAATGAACAAGTTTCTAGACCAAAAAGAAAAAAAAGAAATGAACTAGTTTAACCACCCGTAGTCTTTCAACATATGCAAAATAGTTTTTCGGCAAGTGAGATATCTTGGACAAATATTGTAATTGAGAATTGAGATCCCTCTAGTGTGACGCGCATCATTGGTGAGAAACCGTTTATGGGTTGATTTCCTGAAAAACATCGATATCAATGAGAATTGAGATCAATCTAGTGTAACGCACATCATTGGTGAGAAACCATTTATGGGTTGGTTTCCTGAAAAAATATCGATATCAATTAGGACCATTCCAAGTCCAAATATTATCAAAAATAGGACCAGGAGTAGTTGTTGTTTGAGCATAAAAGGGGATAGATAGATTATGAGTAGACAATAAAATCAAAACAAAGTAGACCATTTAATCCTTGAAATATAGGGATGAAAAGGTTCAAAAGAGGAGAGATATGTCGAAGGTTGTTGAAATTTGGGGTCTTACTCATCCTTACAAAATCAGTTTGTAAGGTGATGAGTGATGTCTACTCTTTATAAATTTTCATCAAGAGTCATATCTATATGATATGAGACTTGAGTTTTTATCAATACGCCCCTCACGCCAACACTTTTGGACTTGGTGCGTGTATATAAATGGTGGATGACCCGATCGATAGGCTCTAATACCGCTAGTTTCACGAAAGTGAGTTCATCCAAATATCAACAAAAATATGAAATGATTTCACATATGCGTGTTACACACACATATCTTCGACAAACAATTTAAATGTTGAGAAAGACACTAAAATTTAAAGGAGGCCAATTTAATGGAACAATCAAATTAAAATGAGAAGAGGAAGAGAAGGAATAAGAGATTTTTTTTTTGTTTTTTTTGAAAAATTAGTATGAGATTAGGGATTATTTTTGTAGGGGAGATAGGTGTATTTTTCTCAAAGCTGACAGGAGGTGTAATTCGATATTAGGGGGGGTGAAATGCGTATAAATCGAACATGAATCAACTAAATTTGTTCAGAGTTCACATTGATTTAACTCGGGTCGACCCGTTCTGAGTTCTGACCAATTTTGCGTTGAGAAAAGAGCGGGAAAAGCACGGAACCAAACGAGGAAAACAACAAAGCAATTCAAAAATCGAAATATAAATATCAAAAAAGAAAAAAGAGAAGACGAAGATAACAAACAGTGAAAAAATGGCGGAAGGAAACTCCGGCGCCGATATCCACCGTATACTCGCCGCCGTTAAATCCTCCGAGGCGAGCTACTTCCATTTCTCGCTTCAATTTTTCGACTCGTCAACTACCTTTTCATTCTGTTCACTGATTTAGGGTTTAGCGCTAAAATTTCCACTTCGTTTTGCTTTCATTTTCGTTGCAGGTTGTTGAAGATCGTGTTCAATTATTCACCGATCTAGGAAATTTAAGCTTGAAAGAAGCTTCTGAATCCGATCATGCTTCCGTCATGAATTGCCTTGTAGTATCCTTTCTTCACTTCATCTTCTTCAATGTTTGTTACATTCTATGTCACTGATTGTTAGATTAATTTGTTCAATTAATCAATTATTAGAGATTCTGATTAATTTATTATTAAGTTAATTATTATTAAATTCGTTAGTTAATAATATTTTCAGTTCACACGTTTCTCGCTGCTTAGTCAACTTGTGGCACTGACACTTCTGAGCAAAAGCGTGTCCCGGTGTCCGACACCGACACATGCGATTATATTGAATTATGTCATTTTCTCAAAATTTTACGGATGTCCACATGTCAAGGCTTCATACTTATTTTACACAATATGTCAAACAAAATTTTTGTATATACTTTTTATTTTTTTGTTATTTTGCACTTCAAAGTAATTTTGCTCAGCACTGCCAAATAAAACTCATTTTATTGTTATTACCTTTAAACTAATTTTGTACTTTGGCGTATGTTTAGTTTACACTTAAGAAACTCTAAATGTATGCTTGGTATTAAAATCCTCAGAGTCAAATGTAAGTTTTCGGCGGAATTCCGAACATATTTAGTAAGTAATTACTGTAGAATTAACTCATTCAAAATAATTTACTCTGAAAGTAATCTACGTGACTACAGAGTCATCAAACCAAGACTGTTTAGTTTATACATAATTGTAAATTTGTTTGCAATCTTATTGTTTATGCATAATTGTAAATTTCTAAATCAAGGTCTTAATCAAGGACAATTGTGTTAGCCTTTCCGAATTTGTGCATGCACGTGTAGGCGCGTGATGCACACTCATCCAAGATGGTCGAGCTGTGAGATAACCATGTTTAGTAATTTGTGTGTGCACATAAGAACAACATACGCCGTTCATATGATGTCTATTTGCAAGATTTGCCACAACTTGACTTGATTTATGATACACTGAATCAATCTTTTGATCTTGAAGATTAGTCTGAAACGAATTAGCACAAATTTGTTAGCTGTCGGTTTTAATTTCCTTCCTACTAATCCGAAGTAAGTAAGGCTGACACTATTGATGGTTGTCATCAGGGCTCAGGCTTAGAATGGTAATATTGCATGGAAACCAATCAATATATAAATCTTAGATTGATGTTTGTTGTGTTTTTAAAAAACGGCTCTGTAGCACTCTTGGATAGCAGAATTTGATCAAATTGCTACTGTTCCGCGATATGCTATTTAGTATAAAATATTGTGAAATAGATGCTATAGCGGTGCCATGACACTGTTGCCGTCTTGCGTAGTGGAATTTGGACAAATCTCTATTTTCCACTTCTGCAATTGACAAAATTGGTTTAAGTTTAATGATAAGTAAGTGCCGAATTATTAAACAATGGTACTTGTATCCTATTTCAGTACTCTACTACTTGTTTGCATTGTTGCTTCCACCTTAACTGCAAGCTCGACCTATTGGGAAACTTTCACATGTTTGGATGTTACCCAATGCATGCTAAACAGAAGTATTCTACAGGTCGCCTTAAAAAACATAGATTTTAACCTACCTAGCTGTTTACTGCAAACTCTCACTCTTGGAGTCAAGGTATTTCATATACATACTTCAACGCACTTTTATATCTCCTAACCTTTTCAGGAATATATATTCTTTCTGATTTCTGATTACACAATATTGTTAATTAGGCTAGTATATGGTCTGGCAAACATCTACAAATGACCCTGTTGTCGACAGAAGAATCTCAGGAAGATGAACACAGCTCTGCATTTTACCAGGTAGGAGTTTTTTTTTTTTTTTGTATGGACTGAGATCTCAAATTGTCCTTGAACAGTTCTTATTCACACACAAAAGCTTTTACTTGGCCATACATACATACATACGTACATATACATATATATGGGTTTTGCTAGAAGACACCTTTCATGAAGGTGTCTTTTAGCAAGTTATAACTAAAAAGTGGATAATCACACCTTGTGGTGTGGATTGCTAAAAGACACCTTCAAAGGGTGTCTTCTAGCAAATATATATATTTATTTGTATTTCCACATTTACTCTCAATCATTTTTGTATATTTTCCTCCTTGATTAGTGATTTGAAATAAATATTCTCTCGTTTTAGACGTAAAAAAACACTTGTTGATTATGGTATATTCTAAGTAAATGAGAATGAACTTAAGATATCATATACCTTTGCTGGACAAATGTAAATGAAGTTATGTTCTATATGCTTTATGTATATAGGAAAAGAGATGATAATGTTTGTATCATGCTTCCCTATTATTTTTATTTTTTGTATGATTTCTTCTGATTATTCAGTACTGCAATATGCTCAAGGAGAAGTTAATATTTGTATTATGACTCGGTTATTTCATTTAAGTGATGAGTTAGCTGTGATTCCTGTTGCCTCCCATTTTAAATTATACCAATGTTGTTTTCATCTATCTAACTTATGATGCAATGACTCATAAGTATTAGCGTGCAAACTCAGAGAAAAGGGAAATTATATTTTTGAATATTCTCTATTCTGAATTCTGAATATGTAGATTCATATCACAAGAAATTATACAACTACCAACCTTCACTCACTTAAACGCTAACATACACCCTCTGTAACTGACTTTAAAAATAGGTACTACAAACAGTGCTTATTTGGCACTTCACGAACTAATTCTTTAGTGTTTAGAGGCACTTTCATGCTGTTAAGAGCAGCTAACCCAAGCTAAAGCTAGTATACATTACTCATACAATGAGTCATGTCATGATTATTTATCCATGGTCGTAATGCACGTCAGCTTCAGCTTCAAATTTTTCTGGACATCCTAAATTTTCTTGCTGTGTATGATTTCTTGCTAGGAAATTTCCATTGATGATCATCTCAGTCTGTCGGTGAGTCTCCTTCCTTGGTTATGCTGTGCAACATTCCAGCCAGCTCACTGGGTTGATGATCATTCCTATTGATTTGCTGAGTTGTCTTCCGAGCATTACTCATGTTTCGAAAATCTCCAACATTCTTGAGTTGTCTTTCTAGCCATGTTTTGTGGAGCCTATATTATATTTTCTTTAAAGATCTATTTGTAACAAGCTTAAAGCTTCAGCTTGAACGGAAGTTTTAGAATATATGAAAAATGTCTCATAATATTTGGGTTCTATCTCAGTAATTTAGAATATATTGGATTATCTCTTATGGTTGATTCCCATATTTCTTCACACATAATATGTTTCCGTATTTATTATCTGGAGTGTAGTTTTACTACAAATAATAATGGATAGTGCTTAGTCTTTTATATCAAACCACAATCAGTCAATAACAATTTAAAATCATTATTCTTTCTCATCGCTTCTAACTTATCTAAAATCCCTATAATCTCAGCAAATATGAATAGAATGGTCCAAAGTGTTGACAACTTTTCTTATGTGGGATGGTTTGTTAAATGGTGGCCACTGATTTGAGAGTTTTGCAAAGGTCATTCAGGAATCTGCGTGTTTGTTGGGCTAAACATTGATTTTAGTGACATCATATTTTACCTGAATCATTTATATTTATGTTCTGCAGCTTCTTTTGGAGATCCTAAGATTTTCAGCATCAGCTTTTTCGGCCTTGTTGAAATTCACCGATATTAGTAACAAGGAATTGATGGACAATGTTGAAATTTTCACTATAGAAGTGTTAAATCTAACTAAAGATTCTATATCTGAAGCCAAGGTAATATTTTTCTTCCTGTGTATGAAACTTGACAATTGGAGGATATAATTTTTATTATTGTCATTATATGATCTAGGATTTAATTTTGATCTACTGTAAGATATTTTTCCTTTTTGATTACATCATCTCTAAATCATGTATTTCTATTTTCCACATTATTTGAAGTGTATGACTTTGATAACTGCTTAAATATCAAACCTGTATGTGGATACATGACTGAGTGGAGGTGTAAAAAAAATCAATTGAGAATCAAAATTGAACGCCAATGATTTATCAGTCCTTTGAGGTACCGCTGATATTTTGAGACTTGTGGTCTTCCGGGTTCCAATGTAGTCCTTGAATGTTTAAATTTATCATTTCAGTATTTTTAGTCGTGTGGCGTTCGATGATAGTTAATGCTAGGTAGCAAGAGTAAAACAAATGTGCCAATGATGAAATTTCTCCCATTCATTTCATATTTACACTGCAAGATTTTGTATGTGTCGCTAAGCATGGTTCTTTTTTGATCCTAAGCAGAAAATTCAATCATTTGGATCAGAGATATTAAAGGCCGCACACACGGTCATTGATGTTGTTGTAAAGCTATGCAAGGTGCGTTCTGAATTAATAAACTGGGAGGCTTGTGATGAAAAACAGTCGAGGTTTGACAAACCTATTCATGTTGTCCATGCTATCAACATAACCAAATACACAATAGAAAAGCTGTCTCAAATTGGTGTTCTTGCTGCGAATGATGGTGGCAGTTTAGTCAATATTCTTAGTATCTCCTGGAAAGGTGTTGTTTCTTTGCTTCAAATTGGTGGGGGGCATCTTACAGAAGTGAATATAGCAAATATAGTGGTATCTTTGCTTGTATTAATAGCCGAGCCTTTGAAATGTGCTGCTGAGGTTTGGTCATCATCACTGAATGAAACTATTTCTGTAACTGAAGCTAAAAGGATATTTGTACCAGTGAAATTTTACCTGATCAATGCAGTTAAAATATGCTCACTGTATCCTCATCAGACCTACACAGTGTACAGGGAGATCACACACTGCATTCTCACTATCACTTCATTTTGGGTTTTAGCAAACAGTGAAAATCTTCTGAAAAATGCATCAGCAGTGATAGCGGAGCTATTGGAGGAAACAACCTTGGATTTGGTGTTGTCTTTGCTAATATCTGATAAACTAAAACTGGAACAGAAGCTTGAGGTAGTGGAATGGCTATTTGTTAATGAAGATTCTCATTCTGGCCTTGATTGTCCAACATTAGCTGCTTGTAACTTTACATTGGTTAACAAAATATTTTTAAGTAGCTGTGAAGACATAAGCCGATCAAGAGTACTAATACTTGGTCGAGTTGTTTTGTTTATTAACTTCCTTAAATATTCTCTCAAGCTTGATGAGGATATGAAAGTAGCGATTACTCAGAAGCTTAATTGGTTTTTGGATGTTTTAGTTGAGGAAGATGTATATTCTTGTATGCTTGTTTTGCAACTTCCATCATTATCTGGCTCTGGAAAAACAGCTGAACTGGTGTGGCAGCCTATGTTTACTCTCCTCTTGCAAGCATTCAAAACCTTCATGATTGTGATCTCTTCAAGTACAGCTTGGAGGGAGTTGCAGTCCTTCTTACTAGAGAACTTCTTTCATCCTCACTTCCTTTGTTTGGAGATTGTGATGCAATGCTGGTGCTTTGTACTGCAATATGCTGAAACACAAATGGCAAACAACATAATTAGCAAACTATGTTCATTACTTAAGCTGTTGGGATCCTCCGACTCAGTTTTCCTTCCTCATTCTTCTTTCAGGAAATTGACAAGATCATTTTGCTTGCTTCTTACCTGTTGTGAAAAATCAGTGGTTGAAGAGGTGTTTATGTCAATTGTTGGTGATCGGAGATCACACTTGTCACAAATTTTGTGTTTGGCTCTGTTCATTGAAGGGTTTTCGCTTGATTTGCTGTCTGATGAGTTGAGAAAAACTTTCATTCAAACAATTATATCTGATTATTTTGACTTCATCGACAACTTTAATGAAGCTTCATTGACGGCATGCTCCTCCGGTTTGTTTGGCATTCCAGTTTTTATTCTCTCTGCTTCTTTGCAATCTTCTTTGCAATCAATGTAAGTAATTTGGTTGTTATATCCATTATTATATGCCTATTTATATATATAATTTTATTTCCTATTAATTACTGTTGATCACTTTGTCATTGTTAATCGTAGTCTTCTTACAGCATGCTCGCACAATTCTTATGATCAGTTTGTCATAAATTTATTCTGCTTCTTTATATCAAAGACTCCTAAATCTTGGAAGCAAAAATCAGCATCGAGTTTGATCTCCCACATGCATATGTTTTACTTTTGGACTTGGATTTCATTCATTTTAACCTGATTTCTTTTATCCCTTCACTGAACCAGAATTATCATTCTGATTCCAACCTTACGAATAGTGTTCCCATTTTATGCAGCAAGGAAAGACTACCTGAGATTGATGCAAGGGCCATAAAGTTTTTGGTTTCAATTAGTTCTAACTACAAAAGTACTGTTGACAAAGAAATAAAGGACCATTCTCTTCGGCTTTTTGGTGAAATTCTAGTGATCATTTCATATCTGGAACATCTATACAAATCGAATGATATTGAACAGGCCATAATACAGATTGAAAATATCTTTATCACTGAGCCTCCAGTCCTTTTGTACAAATGCAAACCACATTTGGCTCAGTTCCTCACTGGACTTGTTCACATGGAATTTTCAGAAAGTGATGATGGTGATGCAAAAAGTCGTGCTGCATGGGAATTATTTCACTTGATCTTGACAGAGCGGCACTGGGCATTCACACATTTAGCATTAACTGCATTTGGATATTTTGCTGCTAACACAACTTGCTGTCAGCTATGGAGATTTCTTCCACCGGATGCAGCACTTTCATATGATATAATTTCAGGAACAGAGACAACTAAGGAGAGATTTTATGCTGAGCTTAGAGAATTTCTTAATAAGCAAAATGCTCTTCTAACAGTTGCACCAAGTCCTGAACAGCTTGAGCTGCTACGACGAGAAGGTTTTATGCTAAAGCAGATGATCCATAACATTTCAGTCAATGCTGAAAGGAGAGATGGATGTGAGAGCATGGAAATTGATGACAAGAACCAATTAAATAGCATGGAAGTCGATGACATGAGCCAAACAAATAAAAAAAGGAAACTTCCAGCAGGAATTAGCAAAGGAGTGGAATTGCTGAAAAACGGTTTGAAGATTATTGGTGACGGTCTTTCAGAGTGGCAGCTTAATCAGTTTGAAACCAATGAACTGCATGTCAAGTATTCTGCTCAGTTTTCTCGACTTGAAGATGCAATTACTCACTTCGAGGAATTGGCTGGGAGTGGCGAGGTATGTTTATCTCCTATTCAGAGCAATTTGCGAGGTTGATTACCCTTTGATGTTTGTTTTATAGTAAAGAAATCTGATTTATCAACAAGTATACTGTATGATACTGAAGTGCCAGATGTTCAGTAAAATTTAATTCCCTCTTGTATTGATTCTGATACATCAACAAATATATTGTAGAGATTTATTTAGCATTTATGTAGCAACTACTCCCGCCATTCCTAAACTTTTGATGTTTTTAAGTTCATTGCACATATTAAAAAATAATAAATAAATATATATTTGGACTATAACATTCTTATTTAACCTCTTCCTAGTATTTGTCATTAATTATATTGCAGATTTCTTATTTCTCTCTTCAATTAAGGGTATAAATGGAAAAGTACATTAATTAGACATTAAACATCAGTATTTTTGAAACTAAAACAAATGCTAAAACATCATGATTCGTAAACATCAGCATTTTGATGTAATCTTGTGTACCAAATACCTCTGTTTAGGTGGAGAACAAAATTATAAGGTAGCAATCAAGCACTAAAAATAAGATAGTAATCAACTAAACTTTTACTTTATTAGACGTGTGGTCCTTACTTTCAACATTAAAAGAAATGAAATCATTTTAAACTCTGATTATTGACGTCCAAAGACAACATTAAGCAGCTACTAGTAACATCAAGAAATGCACATGATAAGATGACCCATGAAGATACAAATGCTTTGTATACCAATTCATATAAGCCATAATTTTCTCAAGAAGATGCCTTGACTGCCTTGATTTTTTCAATTAGAGAATTAAGAAAGGCCACCAACTTCTCTTGGTCAGGGGTGTTTTCTTTGATGACGGGAACATCCTTAAAATTATTAAACCATAAATGCAATCGAGGGAATCTCTCACTTTGCAAGATCTTCACTTCAAACATATCTTCCTGAACCTCAATAAATTTGATAAAAGATCCAAGAGCTATGTCTACAATGTTAATGGTGTCTCCCCCATAAAATTTCTTTTGATCATCCAAACACTTATCCTCAATAACTCTGAGTCGCTCCCATAAATTCTCTCTGGCCTTCTCTCGCTCTTCACCAATTTTGCTATAGAGGAGTGCCGCAATTGCCGAAATCTGTAAATATTGATCCAAATATTGTTAGTCTGAATCAAGATGAGATGGTTAGAACATATTAGGTAATAATTATAAGACACCAGGGAAAGTAAATTATAGATTCAAATATGCAAAACTAAACCATGAATCCTTTAACTTAATTTTTTTTTTATAACTTAATCCTTTAACTTAATCTTAAGTTTCAAAAAGGTCTTTCATCTTTTTTCGTGTCATGTTGGTGATTTATGTTCAAAAACGTCAACGGAACATCTTTTTTATCTATGTTTGTTACCATAAGTTATACTTAACCATTCATAAAGATAAATTACATCTTCAATTCATCAAGTCATCTTTTTTATCTATGTTTGTTACCATAAGTTATACTTAACCATTCATAAAGATAAATTACATCTTCAATTCATCAAGATAACATATAAATTACATCGTAAATCGTAATGACATTGTGATCTTGTTGTCAATGTGAGTATATTTTTTTTTTGCAAAGTGTGAAACATTCTTAATAGTATAGGAGTATTATTCAATGATCATGTACACAGTAGCAACAAAAGTTGATTAAGAATGAAAGTTGAATTAACGGTGTAGTTTTGCCTATAAAATTAAATTAAATCCTCATGGTGTAACTTTGCCTATAAAATGAGTGGAACATGTATTGTGCAAGTACAATTGGATTATGATCACGATGGAAATGCTAGAAAACTAAAAGTAAAAAAAAAAAAAAATACAAATATGATGATTAAGTTTTGAAAAATCGTACCAATTCATCAACATATTTAACCCAAAATCGGGCTTGAGCTCTGTCATAGGGATCAGCAGGAACCAATGAGTTGTGTGACCATATCTCATCAATGTATTCAACAATGATCATGGACTCACATATGGGTTTTCCATCATGAACTAGCACTGGAGTTTTCTTGTGTATTGGGTTATATTGAAGAAGCAGAGGACTTTTATTGAAGCGATCTTCCTCTATGTTCTCATATGGTATACCTTTCAAATTTAAGGTCCATACTACCCTTAAAGTAAAAGGACTATACCAAAATCCATGTAGTTTCACCTCTGCCATCCTAGCTTGTGTTGTGTTATCCTAAACCCACACCAGTCCTTTTTATAGATGGTGATCCACCATGGAGTTATTTGGCCTTGTCAACTAGTCAAATTCAAAACAAAATAGAATTTGTATTGCTATTTTTTATATTTTTTTTACTTTCTGTATTTGCTATCACTAACAAAGTAATAGTCAGACTTAACAAGCACCATATGACGTTGCATTTTTTTTTTATTTATTTTTATAATTTTTTTTGGGACAGATTTTATGAATAAAATAGTTAAGAAAACTATCTAATTGTCATTATATTAAAGAATTTATTTAATTCTCTAAAAAAAATTAAAGTTATTTAATAGAAAACGAAATAATTAATATGTCTTTTATTTGTTTGATTTCTTTTTATAAATATATAAAAAACCATATAAGAAGATTTCCTTCATCCTTCTAAAAAAAAAAAAGATTTCCTTCAATCTTCGTCAACGTTTCATGCGTGCATGGCCTTCCACACAAATGTTTCATTTTGTTCCCCACCAGCATTATTAATTTTTCTTTTTGGCAACACTACATTTTTTTTTTTGAATGAACACTATTATTATTTATTGAGTAAAAAGAAAACAAGCATTATTTTTTGCATATTCAGAATCGGTGTCGTAAGTGCTTGCATCACTAACAGATAAATACGCATGTGTACGCAAGTTTGTCCTTTATGATAGTAGTAATATGATGAATGCTAACAAATGACATAATGACGAGATTTAAAAATAAAAATAATTTTATATTTTAAATAATATTGAATGCATTATTTTCAAGACAAAACTTATCTTTAGACTTTTTAACAAGTATGGTAACAATTACTTCAAACAAAAAAACAAGTATGGTAACAACATCTACAATGATAGTAAATTAACAAAGATCTTTAAATGGATCTCACATGTACAAGTCATTTATTTATAATTTTTAAATAAAAGTACATATTAAGAACTCAATTACTCCAATGGTACTAAACTAAAAATAGTCTTTAAATAAGTTCACTAATATATACTTTAACATGTGCATTTAGAAAATAAATAAAAAGAAATCGAAAAGAGAAATAATCACATAAACTTTGAGACGGTGGAGCCACCTTTTATATATTTTATTTTCTATTTTAATCGTGAGACCCGTCGGTTTTAAGGGAAGGACATTAGGCCCTCCACGGTATTGTTTACCAAACAAAAAATGTCTTGTCAAAAAATAAAAATAAAAAAAATAAAAAATGTAATTGTTGTATAGATAATCATATATTTATTATTTTGACGGATGTTAAACTTGTATTTTTAAGATAAAATATATCTAAAACAAAAGTGAAATAGTTATGTATGTTTTTAACATTGTTTTTCTCTGCTAGGGTTTCATGTCTGCCGACTTTGTCTTCTCAGCGCATATGGACACAAGTGAAACTCCAACAAAAAAACCACCTGATCACAATGATTCACATGGAAATCCAAATAAAAATCAAACAATCTCCTTCAGGGACATGGTTATGGGTAAACAAGAAATAGCTCCACCAAAGCCAAAGGTGGATCTTTTTGCTGCAAAACTTGCACATGTCGAGTATTATGGAGGTAATCCTGCTGCACCTATGGTACACATCAATGACTCAGTGTTTGAGGGCCTTTGTGAACCGTGGAAAGATTCATTAGTGGTAAAACTAATGGATAAAAGTATTGGTTATCATACCATGAAGGACCGTCTAACAAGAATTTGGAAGCTTTCTTCTGGTTTTGACATAATGGCTATAAGCAATGACTACTATATGGTCAAGTTTGATTTAGAAGAAGATCGAGTTAAGGTTATTGAAGGTGGGCCATGGATGATCTTTGATCATTATCTTACTGTGCAATCCTGGTCAGCGGAATTTGCCTCTCCTTTTGAGAAAATTGAAAAAACAATGGTTTGGATCCGATTCCCTGGACTCAAGTTGGTTTTTTATGATGAAAGCATTCTTCTTGCCTTGGCTTCAACAGTTGGTAGACCTATCCGCGTCGACAGCAACACGCTTGATGTAAGGCGTGGTCGTTTTGCTCGAGTTTGTGTCGAAATCGATCTCAACAAACCTGTTGTTGGTAAAGTTTGGATCAAGGGGCACTGGTATAAAGTTGAATATGAAGGTTTACACAGAATTTGCACATCATGTGGATGTTATGGGCACCTTGGACGTGACTGTAAAAAGGTTGTGAAGGTTGCAAGCAAGGAAACGACGACAGCATCAACTACTGTTAGCGGTGGCATAACGGTTTCCGGCACGGTGGCTTCTGATTCTATCAACAATGTCATGGTGGATCCTGCCGCTGTCAAGGTTTCAGAGCCGTTAGCTAACAATCAGGTACAACCTTCAATTCCCATTAATTACTCTGAACCGTTACATGTTACTATGATGTCAAATGAGGAAAGAATCAATCAAAATATGAAGGATATTAATGAGGAGGATCTCTATGGAGATTGGCTTATGGTTACACGTAAAAGAGGTAAGGGAAAACAACATGGTAAATCTATCATTAATGCTATGGATTCTAAGGGAAAGAAAGAAAAGAAACCTTCTGTGCAACAATTAAAGCAGGGAGATAAAAAAGGCAACTCTCAAACTTACCAAGTCAACAATAGAGGTAAGTCTTTGGTTAACCATATTGTTAAAAATAAAAGGCCAAGGCAAGAAAATGACATGGTAAGACAGTTTTATACGGCACCTATTAAGCCCAAGGAAGCTACTTTAATTGAAAATTGTTCTCCTAAAACAATTTATAGTGCTGGTCCGTCACATGTTCCCAAGGATAAAGACAAAATAACCCCTACCATATATGATATTGGAAATGGTATTAAATCTGTGTTAAATTTAAAACATGTTTCTAATTCACAATATGAGCTAATGTTGGATGCAGATGAAAGTAACTCTACTCAGAAAGTGCATGAGGGGGAGGGGAAGGAGATGGTTCTAGTAACTCAAAATCATAATGATTTTATGGCTGCTTAATGTTGACATTTGTTTGGCTAACTTTATTTTTTGTTTTTATGGATTGTTATAAAGATTTCTCTTTTCTCTCCTGGAATATTCGTGGTGCTTTAGGTAAAAGTTCTAGATGCCATGTTCGTGAGATTATTAGAGGTTATCATCCAACTCTTTGTTTTATTTTTGAAACTCATGGTGCTTTTCAAAAAGTGGAAAATTTTTGGGATTCTCTAGGATATCATCCTTTATTTCTTCAAGAGGCTAGAGGTTATGCCGGAGGGATTTGGATTTTATCTTGTACTAATGATTTTACATTTACTCTTATAAATAATATGCATCAAGCTATCACCTTTTGCATCTCTAAGGGAATGGCTACTTGGTATTGCTCAGCCATATATGCTTCTCCTACTTATACTATTAGGCTTAAACTTTGGGAGCATCTGATGGATTTATGTAATTTAATTTTGGGTCCTTGGATCATGATTGGTGATTTTAACGAGGTTCGCAACTGCAGAGAGGTCTCTGGTGGGGACTTTAACTTGTCTCGGGCTAATTTTCTCTCTCAAATGATGGATGCTTGTGGGGTCATGGATTTAGACACTATTGGTGGCCTTTTTACTTGGAGGAGAAATTCTCAATATGGTGGCCATATTCGTAAAAAACTTGATAGATGTCTAGCAAATGTGGATAGGAGGCTAGCTTTTCCTCATTCTCTAGCTGAGTTGTTACCTACTCATGACTCTGATCATAACCCTATTTTGGTGAGTTGTATGAAGGCAGCGAGTAGGAGGTCTAAGATTTTTCATTTTCAAGCAGCTTGGCTTCATCATCCAGACTATAAACCTTTAGTTCAATCTACTTGGAGTGACACTGTTGGTAATGTGATCTCTAAGCTTCAAGCGGTCCAAAAGTCTTCAGAGAGATTTAATTCTGATATCTTTGGTAACATTTTTAAAAATAAAAGACAATTGGAGGCTAGGATAAAAGGAGTGCATCAACAACTTGATTATTGTCAATCTTCTGATCTCATCAATTTTGAAAGACATTTGCAGAATGAGTATAACAAGGTCTTGGCTCAAGAGGAGATGTTGTGGTATCAAAAGTCGAGAGAGAATTGGATTAAATTTGGAAATAAGAATACAAAATTTTTTCATGTCCAAACTGTCATTCGCCGAAGGAGAAATAAGGTGGTTGGCTTGAATATTGATGGTATTTGGTGCACAGATGAAGATTCTTTAAGAAGGGAAGCTTTATCTTACTTTAGGAGCTTATTTCAAGAGGGAGGATCAACCAGTCCTGCAAGCCTCCACTTTTCTCACTTTCCTCATATTAGTATTGATCTTTATGACTCTCTTTGCCTGAACCCAAGTCTTGAAGAGGTCAAGTCTGCTCTTTTCTCGATGAATTCTTATAAGGCTCCTGGTCCAGATGGGTTCCAATCTATTTTCTTCAAAACTTTTTGGAATATTATTTCATCAGAAGTTCATAACTTGGTTTCCACTGCTTTTCAATCAGGTACCATCGATCCAAAATTGACTGAGACTCTTATTGTTCCTATTCCTAAAATTGATGATCCTATGTCTTTGAAAGATTTTAGGCCTATTAGCCTTTGCAATGTTATGCTTAAAATTATTTCTAAGGTGCTAGTGGGGAGGATTAGACCCCATTTAAATAGTCTTATCAGCCCTTTTCAAAGTAGTTTTATACCTAAACGAGGCACGGCTGATAATGCTATTATCGCACAGGAAATAGTTCATAGCATGAATAAAAAGAAAGGGAAAAAAGGTTATCTTTTGTTCAAAATTGATTTTGAAAAAGCTTATGATAGAGTAGATTGGAATTTCCTTCGTATAACTTTACATGATTTTGGTTTCCCTACTTCCATTATTACTCTTATTATGAACTGTATAACCTCTTCTACTTTATCTTTAAAGTGGAACAACGAAAAACTAGAGAGTTTTATTCCTCAAAGAGGCTTAAGGCAAGGGGATCCTATGTCTCCTTATCTTTTTGTCCTTTGCATGGAAAAACTTTCTATGTTAATTCAGGAGAAGGTTCAATCTAATGAATGGAAACCGATCAAAATCTCCAATAATGGTCCAGCTATCTCTCATTTATTTTTTGCAGATGATTGTCTTTTATTTACTCAAGCTAAATCCTCTCAAGCTAGAATGGTGAAAGAGGTGTTAGAGAGTTTTTGTCATGCTTCTGGGTTGAAAGTTAATATTCAGAAATCTAGATTCATGTCTTCTGCTAATATCTCCAGAGGCAAAGTGAATAAATTTTCTTCTATCGTTCATTTTACTCATCATACTCAATTAGGCAAGTACCTTGGTTTCCCTATGTTATCTGGCAGGATAAAAAATGCTGATTTTGCTTATATCATGGATCGAGTCAATAGCAGATTGGATGGTTGGAAAACAAAACTCCTTAGCCGAGCAGGGAGGGTGACTTTGGCCCAATCTGTGGTCTCTGCTCTTCCTACCTACTCTATGCAGAATTTATGGATTCCTGAAGGGGTGTGTAACCAAATAGATGCTTCTATCAGACAATTTATTTGGGGAAGGAAACATAGTCATTGGGTGAATTGGAAGATGATTACACAACCTAAGTGAAGAGGTGGTCTTGGAATTCGGACAGCCCGTGCTTCAAATATATCTATTCTGGGCAAACATGTTTGGGAATTGATCCATAATCCTGATAAGCTTTGGGTCAACCTTCTTTCTTCTAAATATCTTCATGGTATCTCTATTTTAGAGGCTACAGATTATCAGGGTTCCTCTTGTGTTTGGAAGGCTATTACCAAGACAGTTGAAGTTTTGAAATCTGGTTTCAAAACTAGAATTGGAAGAGGAGAGGTTTCTCTTTGGTATGACAAATGGTTGGAGGATGATTATCTTTGTAATCTTGTCCCTTATGTCCACATTAGTGAAACTAATTTGAGACTGAGAGACATTTACCATCACGACCGCTGGAATTTCTCTCATCTCACAACTCAGATACCTCTCAATATTCAACTCCAAATTCAAAGTATCTTCATCGACGAGTCTTCCCAAGACATCAAGATTTGGACTTATTCCCCAACAGGTATGTACTCTGTTAAAAGTGGTTATCAGTGGTTGACTTCAAACTCTCTTTCTTTTTCAGGTCATACTCAACATGAAACATGGCAATGGATTTGGAAGCTCAACCTCCCAGAGAATATGAAGCATTTTATTTGGTTGGCTATGCAAGGTAACCTTCCAACGAATGCATTTCGGGCTGGTAGACATTTAACCTCAGATTCATCATGCAAGAGATGTGGAGCTAGTATTGAGTCACTTCTTCACACCTTTAGAGATTGCCCCCTCTCATTGGCGATCTGGGATGCCTTGCTGTTTAACAAAGATACAAATTTCAATTCTCAGGATTTCAATTGGTGGTTCAAACATTATGCCTGTAACGCCCTCCTTTTATTTAATTAATTTTATTAAGTTAGAATCTATTTATGTGATTTATTTATATATATATGAGGTGTTAGTATTTTATTATGTGGCATTATTCTTTTATTTATTAGAATATGAGAATTATTAGTGTAAGTAAAATTGGAGGTTAGAATTGAAATAAGAATAAGTTATTGGGCCTAAATAGATTTAGGAAGAGTGTTAGTATTATAAATAAGGAAGCGTAGGTTAGAAAGAGTTTTTACGTTAAACCGCTTTTTGGAGAAAGATGAGAAAGAGGAGAACTCAGAGAGAGAGAACCCTAGGAACGAAGAATGCTGCTTTTGATTTCAGAAAAAACAATCTAAGGTAAGGGTGAGACTATCTTTCACTAATATTAAGTCTGTAGATCATTAGATTACATCTAACGTGTTTTAGGATAAGTTTTGTAAGATTATGAGAATTAGGGTTTGAGTGAGAATTGATGATTAGGTGATGAAAAACCGTTGAATTGATGTATGGGGGGAGTCTTTATTCATCGTAAGGGTTGTGTACTCATGTGGGTAGTGAAAGGTTTTGTTTTTCATGATCTTTTAATAAATTCATGTTAAATTCATGTTCTTTTATTTTTTTTATATAATCCTTTGTTAAATTTGTGTTCCTTTATGTTGCTGCTATTATATGTTTATCTTCGTTTCTGAATTTGTGGTGTTGAATTCGTGATTTTCAATCTTAATAATTTATGTTAACAAGTTCGGTATACACTATAAATAACAGTCTTTACCTTAGCCTTAATGATTTGAATTATCTATGGAATGATCAATCTCTCCTGTTGATTCTTTTTCTTATGTGATTTATTTATTTTTCAATGATACTAATTTTATGATCAAGTAGAATAGCTAGCTGCCCTTGTGCCGCCCTTGTTCCAAGACAGTGAACCTCGATTGTCAATTGGCTCTTTTGAACTCAATTTTAGGAATAACCCCACTTTCAATCCAACCATCTTTGGACATTAGAGCTCTTCAATTGATATTTAGTGATAGATATGAACATTCTAAGTTGCTACCTACGTTAATAGTAATGTCTCTTTTGTGGAAGGATGTAGCTCTTAAGAGTCCCAAAGTTAGGACTACAACATGAAAACATAATTAGCTTCCTATAGGATAGAGACTTTAAATTATATAGAATACTGACCTTGTGTTGTAAGGTTTGTACCTTAACGTAATTTTGCAGGGTAAAGGCTTTAATTATGTCCTTTTCTTTCCACTAATATGAAACACCATGTAAATAGAATGCCCTATTTCGTTAACTAGTGATTGTGCTAATTTAAAATTCATATGATACCAGCTCCCTTTTGGCGATTCATATCGTTTAATGACAAAATAATAGAGAATTATTATTGTTAATTATTATTAAATGAATTCCTGATGTATAAATGATGAATTATTCGATGATGTTTGTTGACATGTTATTTAATGATGTTTAAATGATGAAATTTTGACGATGTGTTATCTGATGACGAGTTATATAAAGATGTGTTACTATTTAAAGATCGTGTAGTTTTAAGATGAACTTCGAGTAGGAAAGGAAGAATGTCTAGATAATTAGAAGTTGTCCAGGAAACCTAAGTTAAGATGACTAAGATTATTAATGATGTGAGATTTGTTATTTATGCACTATATGTGTTATTTATGATGCTTATGTTGATGCGATGTTTAAGATGTTGATGATTATCATTTGATACTGTTAAGTTATGATGCTGATATGATGTGACTTTATAAGTGTTGCATATGTTGTTGTTGATCTTATTTAAGATGTAAATGTCGGTCTAAGTCAAAGAGTTGTAAGATGTTCATGAAGTTTCTAAGACGTAAGATGTTGAGTCCATGCATACTCATTTAAAGATGAGGGCTCATGCCCTGGAGCTTTTGCTCAACCACGACGATGGAGCTTTTGCTCAACCACGACGATGGAGCTTTTGCTCAACCACGACGATGGAGCTTTTGCTCAAACACGACGATGGAGCTTTTGCTCAACACGACGATGGAGCTTTTGCTCAACCACGACGATGAGGGCTTATGCCCTAAAATGGTACCACATGCATTTGCATTTCATGATGATTCAAGATGGTTTAAGACGTTAAGAGTTGCATAGTCGAGTTTAGATGCATTGTCAAGTCAAGTTGTTAAGTTGTGATGTTTTAACGAATTACTTTGTGATGTCTTTTAGTATGATGATATGTGACGATGACTGTGACTGCTATATGATGATATTTTGCTAAGATAAATGATGATGTTTATGTATTTAATTATAGTTGTTAAATTATAAGATGTTTATGTTGTTAAATGTAATTTATGATTTATGAGCTTAATATTATTGTTTGAGAAATCTCACCCCTTCTGCGTATATGTTGCCTCGACCGTGGGTAATGTGCAGGTAATAAAGACTAGCTGTGTTCGTGAGTAGACTCCTCACATCGTGTCTAGGATGCTCTGATACGTAACGGGATGGGGATTTTAATACTATTTTCTGTTCCTTTACGTATTGCTTTTGAAGTTTAAGAATTATTTTTGAACTAAGATTTATGAGACTTTTATGATGAGGCCTGCGTGCCAAAGACTATTTTTATGATGTTGAACTAATTCCGCTGCGAAGTTTTAAAGATTAAGTTGAATAATTTTGAAGGATAAATATTTATTTATTCAATTTATGATTTTTATGAAATGTGACATTCCGTTTACGATGAATACTCTGATTTATTTACGAAATTTTTACGTTGGGAAAACGGGGTGTTACAATTGGTATCAGAGCAGGTCGGTCCGTCCGGCCAAGTAGATGAGTCGTTGTGTCGTGTCGTCATGTTTTCTAGTTAGTAGTTATGTTTTATTATGTGATCATGTTTAACTGACTAACTTTGATGTGGTTTTTGTGTTTTGTTTGAAGAAGCAATAACTAAATTTATTTTCTCTTGTGCTTTGAATTTCGAGGACGAAATTCTTTTAAGTTGGGGAGAGTTGTAACGCCCTCCTTTTTATTTAATTATTTTTATTAAGTTAGAATCTATTTATGTGATTTATTTATATATATGAGGTGTTAGTATTTTATTATGTGGCATTATTCTATTATTTATTAGAATATGAGAATTATTAGTGTAAGTAGAATTGGAGGTTAGAATAGAAATAAGAATAAGTTATTGGGCCTAAATAGATTTAGGAAGAGTGATTAGTATTATAAATAAGGAAGCTTAGGTTAGAAAGAGTTTTTACGTTAAACCGCTTTTTGGAGAAAGAGGAGAAAGAGGAGAACTCAGAGAGAGAGAACCCTAGGAACGAAGAACGCTGCTTTTGATTTCAGAAAAACAATCTAAGGTAAGGGTGAGACTATCTTTCACTAATATTAAGTCTGTAGATCATTAGATTGCATCTAACATGTTTTAGGATGAGTTTTGTAAGATTATGAGAATTAGGGTTTGAGTGAGAATTGATGATTAGGTGATGAAAAACCGTTGAATTGATGTAAGGGGGGAGTCTCTATTCACCATAAGGGTTGTGTACTCATGTGGGTAGTGAAGGGTTTTGTTTTTCATGATCTTTTAATAAATTCATGTTAAATTCATGTTCTTTTATTTTTTTTATATAATCCTTTGTTAAATTTGTGTTCCTTTATGTTGCTGCTATTATATGTTTATCTTCGTTTCTGAATTTGTGGTGTTGAATTCGTGATTTTCAATCTTAATAATTTATGTTAACAAGTTCGGTATACACTATAAATAACAGTCTTTACCTTAGCCTTAATGATTTGAATTATCTATGGAATGATCAATCTCTCCTGTTGATTCTTTTTCTTATGTGATTTATTTATTTTTCAATGATACTAATTTTATGATCAAGTAGAATAGCTAGCTGCCCTTGTGCCGCCCTTGTTCCAAGACAGTGAACCTCGATTGTCAATTGGCTCTTTTGAACTCAATTTTAGGAATAACCCCACTTTCAATCCAACCATCTTTGGACATTAGAGCTCTTCAATTGATATTTAGTGATAGATATGAACATTCTAAGTTGCTACCTACGTTAATAGTAATGTCTCTTTTGTGGAAGGATGTAGCTCTTAAGAGTCCCAAAGTTAGGACTACAACATGAAAACATAATTAGCTTCCTATAGGATAGAGACTTTAAATTATATAGAATACTGACCTTGTGTTGTAAGGTTTGTACCTTAACGTAATTTTGCAGGGTAAAGGCTTTAATTATGTCCTTTTCTTTCCACTAATATGAAACACCATGTAAATAGAATGCCCTATTTCGTTAACTAGTGATTGTGCTAATTTAAAATTCATATGATACCAGCTCCCTTTTGGCGATTCATATCGTTTAATGACAAAATAATAGAGAATTATTATTGTTAATTATTATTAAATGAATTCCTGATGTATAAATGATGAATTATTCGATGATGTTTGTTGACATGTTATTTAATGATGTTTAAATGATGAAATTTTGACGATGTGTTATCTGATGACGAGTTATATAAAGATGTGTTACTATTTAAAGATCGTGTAGTTTTAAGATGAACTTCGAGTAGGAAAGGAAGAATGTCTAGATAATTAGAAGTTGTCCAGGAAACCTAAGTTAAGATGACTAAGATTATTAATGATGTGAGATTTGTTATTTATGCACTATATGTGTTATTTATGATGCTTATGATTGATGCGATGTTTGAGATGTTATGATTATCATTGATGCTTTTATGTTACGATGTTGTTATGATGTGACCTTATAAGTACTGCATATGTTGTTGTTGATCTTATTTAAGATAATAATGTCGATCTAAGTCAAAGAGTTGTAAGATGTTCATGAAGTTTTCTAAGACGTAAGATGTTGAGTCCATTTGCATACTCATTAAAGATGGGGGCTTGATGCCCTGGAGCTTTTGCTCAACCACGACGATGGAGCTTTTGCTCAACCACGACGATGGAGCTTTTGCTCAACCACGACGATGGAGCCTTGCTCAACCACGACGATGGAGATTTTGCTCACTTTTGTTGGGGGCTTGATGCCCTGAAGAGCCTATTTACGCTCATATATGTTGGTTGGGGGCTTGAAGCCCTGGAGCTTTTGCTCACTTTTGTTGGGGGCTTGATGCCCTAGAGCCTATTTACGCTCATATACGTTGGGGGCTTGATGCCCTGTATTGGTACCACATGCATTTGCATTTCATGATGATTCGAGATGGTTTAAGATGATAAGAGTTGCATAGTTGAGTTAAGAGTTGCATAGTCGAGTCTAGATGCATTGTCAAGTCAAGTTGTTAAGTTGTGATGTTTTAACGAATTACTTTGTGATGCCTTTGAATATGATGATATGTGACGATGATTGTGACTGCTATATGATGATATATTGCTAAGATGAAATGATGATGTCTATGTATTTGATTATAATTGTTAAATTATAAGATGTTTATATTGTTAAATGTAATTTATGATTTATGAGCTTAATATTATTGTTTGAGAAATCTCACCCCTTCTGCTTGAAAATGTTGCTCTTCGTATGGGTAACTTGCAGGTAATCAAGAATAGGTGTGGTCGTGAGTGGACTCCTCACAAGTGTGTCCTTAGGTGCTCTGATACGTAACAGGATGGGGATTTTGATACTATTTTCTGTTCCTTTACGTATTTCTTTTGAATTTTAAGAATTATTATTGAACTAAGATTTATGAGACTTTTATGATGAGGTCTTGGTGCCAAAGACTATTTTTATGATGTTGAACTAATTCTGCTGCAAAGTTTTTGAAATACTTATGTTGAATGATCTTTGAAGGATAAATTATTATTTATTCAGTTTATGAATTTTAAGAAGTGTAGCATTCCGTTTAAAAGTTGTTGAACTCTGATTTTAAATAAGAAATTTTTACGTTGGGAAAACGGGGTGTTACAATGCCCTTGCTCCTAATGGTAATATCTTCGTTATTGCATGTTGGGTCTTATGGAAGGCTCGGAATCATAAGGTTTTCAATGAAAATGATTGGGTAAATTGGGTTTGTCTTAGCCATATTTATTCTCTTCATTCAGATGTGGTGGTGCACCTTTCTAATGATGCAATTCAGAGGCCCATTAGACATGTTAAATGGATTCCTCCTTTGAATAATATCATCAAAGTTAATGTTGACGGTAGTTCTCTTTCTAATCCTGGGAGATCGGGTTTTGGAGGTCTTATTAGAAATAATAATGGTGATTGGTTGCTGGGTTTTTCTGGATTTTGTGGTATTACTTCTTGCTTGGCGGCCGAATTATATGCCATTTTTCACGGCCTTCGTATTGCATATGATGCGGGACACAGGAACATTATTCTTGAATCAGACTCTATGATGGCTCTTGATTTAATCATGTCGGATGTCCAATCTCATCATCCTCATGCTCCTCTGATTAGTCAGATTGTCCAACTGCAACATAGAGATTGGATTGTTAATTTTCATCATAGCCTCCGTCAAGGCAACGAGTGTGCGGATTGGCTTGCTAAGCATGGTGCTTCTTCTTCGGATGCTTTTAAGACTTGGATTGTTTGCCCTCCTCAACTGCATCATTCCCTTCTGGATGATGCTCTTGGTGTTGCTCGCATGAGATTGTAGTTTGTTTTTGTTTTTTATCATTTCTTCTTGATCAAAAAAAAAAAGATAAAATATTTTTTTATGGATTTTTTTAAGCAATATCTTTAGAGTATTTGTTAACATATACTGTTTTATTTATCGTTTTGGATTGAAGTGCTAATATGTATGTGAGTGTAGTCCGTATAGAAACTTAATGTGTGCATGATTGACTTTTTTTTTTGTGGTGGCCGGGGCTCGAACCCTGTACCTTGTATATATTATGGCATTATCCATACCAACTGAGTTAAGCTCACGTTGATTTTACTTTTAGATGAGTCAATATTGATTGGAGGTGTAAAATTAATGTTGACTTGTTAAGATATTTTCTAGTAGAATTGTGCAATAGAATCTACCAAAAAAAAGAAGAAGAATTGTGCAATAGAAATAAGATTAAAAGGAGAATTAAATTACTCCCTAAGTGGAGTCAACTTTGTTACTCTAGTTTGTCAAAAAAAAAAAAAAATAACTTTGTTACTCTAGGTTTACTCAAATGATTTCTTGCCTTTATTCATGTCTTTTGTTCACTGCATATAGTGAGAATAATGCTACAACTGTAAGTAAATTCTACGGATAAGGATACAGTTGGGTTACAAAAGGATGGTTTTAGATTAATTCCATGGAGACATAGTCATTCAGCCACTTGAACCTGACTATAAAGGATGAACAATGAATCCAGACTCACCCCAAACATGTTTAAACCGGTATCCATTTTTGTGTCGCAGTTGGACCTAAACATCATTTTTAATGTTATCTTTGAGTTATTAAAGGAAGTCCCAATGGGGCATATTAATGCAAGGTATTGTGGCTGTTCATGAACACGAGACAAGGCATCGGTCACTAGATTTTTTGAACCCCAGATTTATAGATGATCTCATAAGAGTACCCCAATAACTTGGTCAAGTAAATTTATTGCTCCGGAGTTTGGATTACTTGGGTCATGAGTTGGCGCAAACTGTGTTGATCCGTATGGATCACGAGTTTGCGGCCTAATAGGTAAGACCTCCATTTCTTAACTACCAATGTGATGACACATAATTCCTTAATATAAGTGGATGCATTTAGCATCTTTTGGTAAAATTTTATGTTGTAATCTATGATTCAAAGTTTGAACTGAGTAACGAACCAACAAAACTTCTAAGTAATGACCCAAACTGTTGTTCAACCGGATAATTAATAAATGAACAAATAAATAGATTTTTTTAATTTGATAATTAAACGTAGAAGGACAAGTTAAAGCTTACTTTAATTTAAAACAAGTAAGAAGTTTTTATTAGCATAAAAAATACACATTACAAGATGACCCATGAAGATACAAGTACTTTATAATGAGACGACATACATCGTCGTTGGTGTTTTAAAATTTTATTAAGCATTAATTTATGGTGGATCACTTCTAAAGCCAGTCGTATTAGAATTTTTCATGCTTCACATACGAATTCATAAAAGTCGTAGTTTTTTTAAGAAGATGCCATTATTTTTTCAATTAGAGGCCTTACATAAGCCACAAACTTCTCTTGCTCAGAGGTATTTTCTTTGATGGCTGGAACATCCTTGAAATTATTAAACCATAAATGCAAGCGGGGGAATCTCTCACTTTTCAAGATCTTCACTTCAAACATTTCTTCTTGAACCTCAATAAATTTCACAAAAGATCCAAGAGCTATGTCTACAATGTTAATGGTTTCTCCCCCATAGAACTTATTCTGATCATCCAAGCACTGATCCTCAACAACTCCGAGTCGCTCCAATAAATTATCCCTGGACTTTTCCCGCTCTACACCTTTAATTATGCTTCGATGGAACGCCACAATTGCCGGAAACTTCAAGCATTGATCCCAATATTATTGTTAGTTTGAATCTAGATAGAAGGTAAAATATATTAGTTATAGTCCAATAATTTTCAATAGTAAGGGAGGTAAAACAAATTTTTAATATATGGGATCTTTTTTGTGTGCATATGAGGCCTTTTTGTTGGTGTGCTTAAAGCGAAGGTTTTAGAAGTCTTACTCTTGATTGGTCTTGAATATAGTTATAAATAGGCAAAACTACAACATGAATCCTTTAACTCAATTTAAAGTTTTTTTTTTTTTTTAGCAACACAATTTAAAGTTTTAAAAAGGTCGTTTATATGTTTTTTTTCCATGTCAAGCTGGTCATTTATGTTTAAAAACTTCATTGGTATTTGACCAAACTTCATTTTTGATCTATGTATGTTATTAAAACTTTTACGAAACCATTCAAAGAGATAAATTACATCTTCATTTTTTCAATACAACATCTAAAATACATCATAACGACTACTACAATATCAAAACTAGTATGATATTTTTTAATTTATTTTATCCAAGATTGTGATCTTGTTATCAACTAGAGTCCAATTTTAGGGTTGAGTGTGAAACATTCTTAATAGTATATATCATCATGTAGACAATGGTAAAGAATAAGAATGAAAGTTAAGTCACTAGTGTAAGGTTTTTAAAGATAGATGACTAATTTGATTTGGAAAAAGAAAAATGATTTAAGTTAAATGACTTCCGGGTAGTTTTGCCTAAAAAATTAGTGGAACATGTATCATGATAGAAAGGCTAGTAGTTAAAAGTAAAAAAGTATACAAATATGATGATTAAGTTTTGAAATTTGTTACCATGTCATCAACATATTTAACCCAAAATCTTGCTTGAGCTCTGTCATATGGATCAGCAGGAAGCAATGAGTTGTGTGGCCATATCTCATCAATGTATTCAACAATAATCATGGACTCACATATAGGTTTTCCATCATGAACCAGCACTGGAGTCTTCTTGTGTATTGGATTATATTGAAGAAGTTGAGGAGTCCTATTGAAGTGATCTTCCTCTATACTATCATATGGTATACCCTTCAGATTTAGGGTCCATACCACCCTTAAAGTGAAAGGGCTATACCAAGATCCATGTAGTTTTATCTCTGCCATCTTAATTAGCTTGTGCATGTTTTCCTAAATGAACGCTATCCCTTTTTAATAGGGTCATCCATGGCTTTGGTCAACTATTCAAATTAAAAATTAAAATAGAATACGTATTGCTATCGCTTTGATTTTTTACTCAATGCACTGCTAACAAATTATAATAATTTGAATATGAAGTTGTGGATTTAATTAAGATGAGAAAAGACAAAATTGTGAAAAGAAAACAAAATATGACGTAATTTTTTCTACAAAATGCTTGTTGTTGGCATATTTTTTTTTAATATATATCTCATCATGTTGGTCTTAAGTCAAGACTCATGACCACTAAACCAACCCTTGGTTTTATATATTAAACCTTATTAACTTTTTGGTAATAATAATGTTCTGTGTGTCGTATCCCCTAAAAGAAATTGGTGTCGTAAGTGCTTGCATCACTAACGGGAAAAATATTGTATTAGAAAGAAAAAAACAGATGAAAAAGATTGTGTACATCTTTTCTCAACAAAAAAAAAAAAAAAAAGAAGATTGTGTACATCATTAATGATAGAATTGTTTATGTTTTCTTTCATTTTTTTTTGTGTGGATAATATGATAGAATTGTTTTATTCGCTGTTTTCAACATAATTGCGAAAACATTTAATTATAGACATTTTTCTTTGACAAATTTCAAAAAAAAATGGTGGTGTAAACTTTTTTTGTTTGTTAACTATTCGGCTCTTATGAGAACGAGATATGGTAATTGAGTTTGGTCAAAATATAAGTAAAGTTAATTAATAACTGTTTCATTTGAACTCACCTTTCAAGAGACAAGTTAATGAATTAAGAGACTTTGTTGGAGTCAGTTCATTAATTTTAATTTTTAAACTTTCAATTAATTGAATACACAAAATTTAAGAGAATGTCAAAAAAAAAAATTCGATTCGATAAGCTTAACATAAATTAGATGTGAGAATTTGACATGTAAAGAGAGAAAACTTCTCAGAATTGAGAAAAGGAGTGAACACGGCCATGGAAAACAGACACAAGATCGGAAAAGGGAAAAAAAAAAAATAGCTCTAAGATAAAATGTTAGAATTGCATGATGCAAGAAAGTTAAGGAAGCAAAAAGAAAATGTTCATAATTTGTATTGAATACTATGAAGCACGGATACGGACACGGACACCAGACACGACACGGACACTGACACGCCGACACCATTAATAATTTGAGAAAATCACATAATTCAGTGTAAATATGTGTCGGTGTCGGACACGACACGTGTCCGACACGGGAACACACCCAATCTAAGGAGTGTCCGTGTTTCATAGACAGGGACGGATTTGAATAGGGCATGGTGTGGCAAGTGCCACACCAAATTTTATTTTATTTTTTTTAATTAGTTTACTTCATAGTTTTATTCATATATTAATACAAACATCTTTTATGTTTATACATGTGTCTATATTTTTACTCATATATTGATACAGGAACCTATTATTTTTAATATATACATGTGTCTCTATTTTTACTCGTATATTAGTAAGGGGAACTATTTTTTTTTTAATTGTTACATGTGTCTATACTTTAACTCATGTCTATATTTTTACTCGTATTTAATACATAAATAATGTTTTGTACAATTTCTTCATCTGTCTATATTTTTATTCATATATCAATAGAGTTTTTTTTAATTTTTAATTGCTACGCAATTGCGACTTGCTTCCAAAAAAAGAGCGCAACACGCTTAACGTCCGTATGCATGGGTATTCTGCTAGAGCATTTGATTGATCTCTTGTAACGTCTTTATTAAATTTAATATTATTTAATTATTTGACGAAATTTTTTTGCCCCACTGATATTGTGAGTCCAGATCCGCCCCTGTTCATAGATTGAATATATTTTATAAATGATACAATGGTACTGCTTTTCTAATTATAGTATGTAGTTAGTAACTAACTCTAACTGCCACTAAGACTTGCGGCGCAACCTATGGGCTACTCTAACTAACTAGATAGTTAGAGATGTCAACGGTCAAAGACAATAGTAACCAATAACTGAGTTGAAGCTCGGTTTAAGTTCCAGTCTATAAAATATCTCTAACAAGGTTTACTTTTTACGATCTTGTGCTCATAGCAAAACTTGTTAAATATGACATCTTCAAATTAACTACCATTGTCGGTTCTATGTTTTTTGTTCTTCAACCCTGTCTCATTTTCTACTATGGCTTTCCACATCTTGAAAGACTCAAATACTGCAAACTTATGTTTAAGAAAGTGCACACATACCATATATTGGTCTCTTGAGATTTCACAACAAAACAAAAAAAAAGCTTAAATATAGTTCAAAAAACGAGACAAAATTGCTTCACGCTCAGACAGGATCGCCTCACAGTCCAAATTCATTGCAGAGGGGTCGCCTTGTGATCTAGCACCTTGCAATTTTTCAAGGACTGAACCAACTCCAAACTTCCATACAATTACTTGATGAGATTTTAAGACACATACAACAATATTAAAAGAAATGAAATCCTTGAAACATAGAGCATATTTTATTAACATCAAGAAATACACACGACAAGATGACCCATTAAGATACACATGTTTTGTATAGCAATTCAAAAAAGCCATATTCTTCTCAAGAAGATGTCTTGATTGCCTTGATTTTTTCAATTAGAAGATTATGAAAAGCCACCAACTTCTCTTGGTCAGGGGTGTTTTCTTTTATGACTGGAAAATCCTTGAAATTATTAAACCATAAATGCAATCGGGGGAACCTATCACTTTGCAAGATATTCTCTTCAAATATATCTTCTTGAACTTCAATAAATTTGACAAAAGATCCAAGAGTTATGTCTACAATGCTAATGGTGTCTCCCCCATAGAATTTCTTCCGATCATCCAAACACCGATCCTCAACAACTTTGAGTCGCGCCCATAAATTCTCTTTAGCCTTCTCTCGCTCTTCACAACTTATGCTATGGCGGAATGCCTCAATTGCCGAAATCTTGAATTATTGATCCCAATAGTGTTGTTAGTTTGAATCATATCGATGGTATATAAGGTAAGGTAGTAATGTTTATAAGACACAAGGCAAAGTAAATTGGTTATAGATTATAGTTATAAAATAGGCAACACTACACCATGCATCCTTGAACATAATTCATTTCTTTAAGAATGCCATTTTTTTCTTTCGTGTCTAGCTAGTAATTTATGTTTAAAAAACGTCAATAATATTGGACCAAACTAACTTTGTCTTATTTTTGCTAACAAAAGTTTTACTTAACCATTTATTAAGATAAATTATATCTTCGTTTTACTTAACCATTTATTAAGATAAATTATATCTTCAGTTCATAAAGATAACATCTAAATTATATCATAAATTATAATGACATTAAAATATCTAATTCATCAAAATTAGCATAATCTTATTGGACTTTATCTAAAATCGTGATCTTGTAGTCAAAGATAGTCTAATTTTGGTGGAGTGTGAAACATTTCTTAACAGTATACGATTCTACGATCATGTATACAGTGACAGCAAATGTAGATTAAGAATGAAAGTGTTTATTCAACGGTGTAAACAATTTTTAAAGATAAATTTGACTAAGTTTTTTTTTCTTTTGAAAAAACTAATTTGACCAAGGTAAGGCTAGTGTAGTTTTTGCCTATAAAATGATCACGATGGAAAGGCTTGAAATTAAAAGTAAAACGTAAAAATACAAATATGCTGATTAAGTTTTGAAAAATTTACCATGCCATCAACATATTTAACCCAAAATCGGGCTTGAGCTTTGTTATAGGGATCAGTAGGAAGCAATGAGTTGTGTGGCCATATCTCATCAATGTATTCAACAATGATCATGGACTCACATATCGGTTTTCCATCATGAACTAGCACTGGAGTATTCTTGCGTACTGGGTTATATTGAAGAAGTTGAGGACTTTTATTGAAACGACCTTCCTCTATATTCTCATAAGGTATACCCTTTAGATTTAAGGTCCATACAACCCTTAAAGTAAAAGGACTATACCAAAATCCATGTAGTTTCACCTCTGCCATCCTACTAAGCTTGTGTTTTCCTAACCTGACACTAACCCCTTTTATATGTGGTGACCAATCGAAGAGCATCCAGAGAACATTTGTTAACAAGACCTAATAAATAAATAAACAACAATGCTATCCACCAAAAAAAAAGGAAAAAAACAATGCTATAGTATACGACAATAAGTACCAACCAATTTTAAAATCTGGAATTGTGTCCTGGATGACAAATTTAATGTCGTCATATTTAATCATTTTTAATAAATAAAACCTTATACCTTTAAAAAAAAAAACTGATAAGAAG
Organism: Quercus ilex subsp. ballota; assembly: GCA_032727855.1. Classification (NCBI taxonomy): domain Eukaryota; kingdom Viridiplantae; phylum Streptophyta; class Magnoliopsida; order Fagales; family Fagaceae; genus Quercus; species Quercus ilex. The sequence goes on from JAVFWQ010000014.1 coordinate 39,126, forward strand.
ATTCCTTCACTCTTCGTCTTTGTTTTATGGGGGTATGGTCTTCCAAATAATTGTTTCTTTTTCTGCCTCACCAGCATTATCATTTTTTCTTTTTGATAGAAGCATTATTTTTGGTATTCCTAAGTGCTGGCATCACTAAGTAACATGTACTCAAAATAGTATTGAATAATGGAGTATTTGTTTGTTTTGTGTTTCAGAATTATTGAGGGCCTCTAGGCCCTCCTCAACACCAAATTTTGTTTTTTGAATTATTGTTTTTCTCAAAATGAAATAAATTAAAACTAAAAAACTTTGTTCATCTTAGAATAGTGTAAAAAAGAAGAAAAAAATTTAATAGCAAATATTAATAATTAGTTAATAGATTAATTTTTTCTTTTTCGTCTGAGTTTGAACTCATATCATCCAACTTCTTATCCCAATGTAAATAATTACCCCAATTTTCTTGTGGAGTTGCGAACAAAGCAGTGCAAATACTATTGTAAGGCCTTGATGACAATCTCCATTTGGCCATCAATTTAAGGGTGGTAAATGGTGGATATGTAATGTAAATTTTGGTGCTAAATAAAGGAGATGGTGCCAAAACTTACTAAAAAAAATAGGCTCACGATCGGAAACGATGCTCTTGGGTATGCCATGCATATAAATTATCTTAGCAAATAATATAACAACTTTAGAAGCAGTAACCGTGTGTGTTTGGATGGAAGGGAGTCCTACAATAAAATAAAGTCAAAGGAATTATCTTCCCATACATCGTTTTGCACTAGTAAAGGGTGTAACATGACATATTGGAGGTGAATAGGGTGCTTGGTGAATTGACAAGTATGAAAAAAGCATTGATAAAATGGTTATTGTCCTTCTTCTTGTCGTCCCAATGCACATTGTCCTTTAGAAGACCAAAGTAGAATTTGTTGCTCGAGTTTGGATGACTTGGGTCATGAGTTTTATGAAATTACTGTCCAAGACCATCCACAATGCTAATTATAAATTATAAAAAAAGTGAACATTTTTTAATTTTATTAATAATTAAAAAAAAATTAAAACTTGAAAAAACATTATAAAATAAGTGATGATAAATTATTGATGTTTTGTTTAAATCCAATCACCGTATATTTGTTTTGTTTTCTTTTTTTACCCATTCAAATGGGTAAATTATTTGTTGTTGCAAAAAATAGTTTTTGTTGAAAATCAAATGTTGATCGATTAAATATTACTATTGCAACTATTATATAATTTACTTTTAATATTAAAATAATACAATAATTGAATAGAGAAAAAATAGAATTAATTGTACATGTGGGACCCATGAGTAATAGGAGAGAAATGCTGCTTATAAAAGCATCAATTTTTATAAGCATCATATTCATTGATGTCACAATGAGAGTGTCTATTTAGCATGGTGTCAAATAGGGGAATGACCCCGTTGTAGATGGTCTAAGAGGCAAGGCCTCCATTTCTTAACCATCGAGGTGATGACACATGATTCCCTAACATCAGCGGATGCATTTAGCATCTTTTGGCAACAACAAAAAAAATGTTGTAGTCAATGTTTTTCTAATCGAACCGGCGATGCCTTTAGATTATGGATCAATTGATTCAATCTGCTGAAACATTGTTAAACTGGATGGTTAATAAATGAATAAATAGATTTTTTATATGTTAGATCCCAATACTTTTTTCACCAATACTTTTTTTAAGAAGATAAAATGGAATATATTACTGAAAGTTTGAAGGTTTCAGCACAAGGAGTGCTAAAGCCCCAGCTGAAAAAAGTATCAATTACAAGCAAAAACAAAACAGGGAACCAAAACAGGATCAAAAAAGAAAGCTACCATGTTACATATAAATTCCCAAGCAAGGTAAAGGATTCAACCACCACGAATGGTAGGAGAAAACAAAACTAGGACGATTTGCTTTCAGCCACCAGTAAGATTGAAGTTAAACTTTATCTAGCAATTTTGTTCAAGAAAAAAAACTTTATCTAGCAATTGATTAAACGAAGCTTCTTTTTTGTGAAAGACTCGAGCATTCCTTTCAAGGCAAATCACCAACACACAAGATAGCCATATAAGATTAAAAGTTGAGCGGTTGTTGTTAGAGAAGCCGCCTAATGTGTCAAATTGATATAAATGGTCTGGCACATGTTCATGAAACACTATGTGGTAACTAAGCCATTGAGAAATACCATACCAAAGTTTGCCAAAAAAATCACAAGAGAGGAATAAGTGCTTTGTATCTTCTATCATGCCGCATCCATCCACGCATAACTGAGCATTTGGAAATAAAATGTGTCTTTTGATTAGATTGTCCGTTGTTGGTAATCTATCACTTTTTTTATTATTAAATATATAAAGAAAATGTTTGCGTATAAGATGTTCAATTTGTCTCAATAATATTTTCAAAATATCAACTTTCTTTTTATATTTTTTGGTGATAGATAATTAAATATATTATTTGTCAAAGTTGTGCATTGACTTATGAAGTAATAATGTGTTCCAAATACCTTTGTTTAGGAGGAAAACAGAATTAAAAGGTAGTAATCAAGTACTAAAAGAAGATAATGACAAATCCAAGAATACTTGTGTGAGATGAAAAGATAGTAATCAAACCAAAAACACTTGTACGAGAAGATAATAAATGCCTTCTAGCTTAATAAGAAATTGAGTACAAATATAGTCTTATGAATATCCTCTTTTGTGAGAGAGTTTTGTCATTCATTATGATTCTACCGACTCAAGTATTAAAAAACATGAATCATTTTAAACTCTAATTATTATCGCAAAAAGACAACACAAAGCAACTATTATTAAAATAAAGTAATACACATGACTCAGATAACCCCAAATCCAAATGCTTTGTACATTAATTCAAGAGAAGCCATAATTTTCTCAAAAAGATACCAATATTTTTTCAATAAGGCGCTTTCCAAAAGCCACCAACTTCTCTTGACCAGGGGTGTTTCCTTTTATGACTGGAACCTCTTTAAAATTATTAAACCATAAATGCAAGCGAGGGAACCTCTCAATTTGCAAGACCTTCACTTCAAACATATCTTCCTGAATCTCAATAAATTTGACAAAAGATCCAAGAGCTATGTCTACAATGTTAATGGTGTCTCCCCCATAGAATTTCTTCTTATCATCCAAACACCAATCCTCAATAACTTTGAGTCGCTCCCATAAATTTTCTCTAGCCTTTTCTCGCTCTTCACCACTTATGCTATTGAGGAATGGTTCAATTGCTGAAATCTTCAAGTATTGATTTTAATATTGTTGTTAGTTTGAATCAAGATTGTATCGTTAGAACATATAAGGTGAATGTTTATGAGACACATGGTAAAGTAAATAGGCAAAACTACACCATGCATCATTTAACTCAGTTTAAAGTTTTGAAATGTCATTTTTTTCTTCGTGTCAAGTTGGTTATTTATGTTACGTTAACACTATTGGACCAGGCTAGTTTTGGTCTATATTTACTACCAAAAGTTTTAATTAACCATTCATCAAGGTAATTACATCTTCAAATAATCATGATAACATCTAAATTACATCATAATCAGGGGCGGAGCTAGGTAGCTTTGAGGGTGTGCACCTGCACGCCCTGGATTTATGAGATTTGCATCAGTTTTCCTACATTCATTGCTATTTGCACACCCTGGTATTCTTGCTTTGCACCTTACCTAAGAGTGGGTCTGACTAACGCGTGCAGGTTCTATATGGATTGGTGTGTGTACATACCAAGTTTACTGACGTGCACATGTACCACCAGTACTACATACGTTTTGACTTTTAAAGTGTTATTATTTTATTATTTGGAAGATTTTTATCACTTAAAATCCAAAAACAAATAACCTAGTATCGAATTCCTGTTATAGTATAGGGCTTCATGATTCATCTACAATTAATCATCCCACTAGACCAATTAAACACATTTGTTATATCTTTGTTTTTAGAGGAATCATTTCACTCTCTATTCTCTAGTTCTATTTTTATTCTTTTTCCTATAAAGTGTATATAACGTAAATGATATTACTCTTTTGAATTCCTAGTGGTAAATACTTGAATTTACACTTTGTCAAAAATCATAAAATTTAATGTGATAATTTATTAAAAAGAATAAAAAAAATTCAATTTTTTATTGGGTAAAAGTAACACAAATGTAAAGTTAGTAGTTTAAATGAATACGAGAAGAGTTTACTTTCTGCACATACTTTAAAGTTATTTTACACATGTATTCAATGATGTGCTTTAATATCAATGAATGAATGGGTGGCACTTTGGTGACATTATTGTCACCGTGCCATTGCATCTGGGCCACACATTGTCATTGCCATTGCATCTGGGCCACACAACACATCTAATGTCACCCAATGTGTGGCCCAGATTTAATGTCACCGTGACATTAATGTCTCACACAAGTATTTCCCTTAATGAATATGATAACTTGTGTTTCGCTCACATTAAATGACACGACAACACATTATTTAACGCATGTGTGAAATAAGTTCACACCGTCTTGTCAATGCATACCACCCTCCGGTCACAAATATAAGCAAAAATTCACTTTTTAGGTTCATTCAATAAATGATGTATGTGGACTATTTATAGTTCACATGCATCATTTATTGAATGAACCTAAAAAGTGAATTTTTGCTTATATTTGTGACAGGATGGTGTAGTTACTAAGAGAAATGAGTAGATCAATATATATATATATATATATGAGGACATATCAAATGAGAGGACTCTTTAATATGAGAGGATGAGAGGGTTAAATATAAGCCCTTAGATTAAATTAAATGGCTATGATTAATTCACTTATTAAAAAGATAAGTATCGTCGTACACACATCTTTCTTCTCCTGGTCCTTCCATCTACCTCTATCATCAGATTCCAGAATCACTAAAATTGTTCTGTAACACCATGCCGCTGTAACAACATCTCGTCAGTTTGTGTTCTGTGGTTGTATCATTGAAATTAAAAGTCTTTTTCTTTTTTTATTCTTTGTTTTACAAACGAAAATTGTTGGATGCCAACAAAATTAAGCTACAAAATTGCTGCTGTGGAATTGGGTTTTAATCGCTTTGAATTTTCACGTTCTACCGACCGTATCACAATTCTCAACCGTGATTTCGAAATTTTCACCATATCTCAATTCTAAATCAAAAGACCTAAATCCAAATTTTGAATTAAAAATCAAGAGTGAAATTGGAAAACTGGGAAGAGACACAGAACGATAGAAAAAATTGTTTGAAAATAAAAGTAACAAAAGAAAAGGATTTCCATGGAACAAGAGGGGAATAGGAAAGGTGGAGAAGGAAGGGAAGAAGTGAGAAAGCCACGTAACAAAGAAAGGAGAAGCATAAACCTGCAAAAGTAATGGTAATCCGGTGGTTAAGCGTGACATTAAGTGAAATATCATCTCGACCGTTCAATTTGATCCTAGGGTCCTAATTTAATGCTCTCATCTCTCATTCTAAAATCTGGACCTGGATTCCCTGCTGTAACTGCTTCACGCAGTTTCACGCAGTGGGCAATCTCAGCCATTAAACATTAATCCAAAGGTTTAGATTTGTTCTGTTAGTTTTCACACAGTTTGATCTCAACCACTTATCTTTGATCGGACGGCTCACACGCCTTACAGCATCCTGCTGTTACAGCAGGAAATCTGCTTACCTAAAATCTCCTCTCACTTGATACACCCTCATATATATATATATATATATATATATATATATATATATATATATATATATATATATATATATATATATATAAATTTGCACCCCCAAGTGAAGGGTCCTGGATACGCCACTGATCATAATGACCATTAAAATACCTAATTCGTCAAAATTAGCATGATCTAATTTTTTGTACGGATTAGTGTGAAACATTCTTAATTCTTAGTAGTATATCATTCAATGATCTTGTACACAATGACAATAAAAGTTGACTAGGAATGAAAGTTGAGTAAATGGTGTAAATATTTTGAAGTATAAATGACTAAGTTTCCTATAAAATGAGCAGAAAATGTATTGTGAAAGTGGTCATGATCACGATGAAAAGATTAAAAGTAAAAAAAATAAATGCAAATATGATGATTAAGTGTTGAAAATTTGTACCAATTCATCGACATATTTAACCCAAAATCGGGCTTGAGCTCTATCATAGGGATCAACAGGAAGCAATGAGTTTTGTGGCCATATCTCATCAATGTATTCAACAATGATCATGGACTCACATATCGGTTTTCCATCATGAACCAACACTGGAGTCTTCTTGTGTATTGGGTTATATTGAAGAAGCAGAGGACTTTTATTGAAGCGATCTTCCTCTATGTTCTCATATGATATACCCTTCAAATTTAAGGTCCATACTACCCTTAAAGTAAAAGGACTATACCAAAATCCATGTAGTTTCATCTCTGTCATTCTGCTAAACTTGTGTTTTCCTAAACCAACATGAACCCCTTTTATATGCGGTGATCAATGGAAGAGTTTTTCTTGTAACCTTAACTCAGTTGGTAGCGATAATGTATAATATATGAAAGGTCCGGACTTTAAACCTCGGCCGCCACCAAAAAAATCAATTGAAAAGTCATCTGAAGACACTCGTTAACAAAATTTAATACATAAATATATTATACAACAATGTTATTCATCAAAGAAAGAAAAAAACTGCTAGTGTAAGACAATATGTACCTAGAAACTGCACGAGATAGCTCATGGCTTCACGTCCATTTTTTAAATCAAATTTTAATTCAAATAAAATTTAAAATCTGAAATGTCGTGGTATTAAGCATTTTTTTATGAGAAGATTTTCACTCTTTGTATTTGTTTAATGGGAGTGGGGGCATGGTCTTCAACACAATTGTTTATTTTTCTGCCCCACCAGCATTATTTTTTTCTTCTTCTTTTTGGTATGAAGCATTATTTTTTTGTATATTCAGAATCGGTGTCGTAAGTGCTTGCATCACTAAGTTACATGTCTAAGGTGAGTGATATTTCTCCCTTTAGAACTATGTCTAAACCTAGATAATACCCCACATCTTAACATGAAAAGCATCGTATAGAAAAGGATCACACAACATGCGTTGATGCTCAAGATAGTATTGAATAATGGAGTATTTGTTTATTACTCCCTCTGTCTATAATTATAAACTTTTAAAAAAAAAAAAAAATTGTTCTTAAATGTAAGACTATCAATAAATTTGTAGATGCATTTATTATTATTAATTTTTCAACTATACCCTTATTAATACTACCAATTATCTTGGAATCTAAAAAATCATCATTGAATACATTCATACAAAAAAGACAATCCAACAAGGAGAATGCTAACTAGTGTCCTTGGAACATTGGTTAAAGTAACACATTTATGAGACAAATTAAGTAACACATTTATCAGACAAATTAAGCAATGATATTCAGTAATCTTTTGTTGTATCACTCAAGACAAGCTGTGGTAAGGTACGGTGTATAATGTACATCGAAGCAAGGGGGGCCAGGACAGAAATTTGTGAACTCGAATTTTGCATTTGGTCGGCCTAGGGATTTTAGTAATTTCTACAAAGCTAACTATTGAGTAAGATTAAGTTTGGTTGAACAGAGGGGGAGATGGAATTTTAGTTACCTATATTTGGTTCAAAAGAGAGAGGAGACATTTTAATTACATTGGTTAGTTTCAAAACGGTAGGGAAGAGATTTTAAAACCAATTTACATTTTGATCTTTATAATTTTACAACAAACGGTTAATCTGCAGGTTTATAATGAGGACCAGTTGCTTTGACGATTAGACTCTGCTGCAGGTTATTCAGTTAATGGTGTGAATCATTTTCTCACTAATCAGGAACACACCATCATACGTTTGTTTCGGATTTCATTTGTCATAAAGACGTCCCTTTGACGGTTTCAATATTTGCATTGTGTCTCTTTCACAATAGGGTTGTCCACCAAAGGATAATTTATTTAGAAGAGACATCTTTCATCACGCATCTCAATTATGTGTTAGTTATTGTGGTAACCTTGAATCACCAAATCATTTGTTTTTGGCTCATAATATATTGTTCTCTTTGACATCTTGTTCATCATTCGGTAGGTTTTTCTTCGGTTGATCCAGTTTAGTTAGTTACTCAGCACACTTCTTGTTGCAATTAGTTTGGCTCTCATATGTTTAGCTAAGTTAGAAAGAAAGATATAGCAAGATCTTTAACAGTAAGGTGTCAAACTTTGGTGTTCTTCTCTTGAATGGCTTATGTTAGGGAGAATGCTTATTCGTTGGTATTCATTTTGGCTTGTTCGAAGAAAAAAAAAATTCAACAAATGCTTTTGAATACATGTGTAAAAAAATTACATTGTCAGTGTATAAAAATTAATCTCATAAAATATTTATGAAATTAAATTCTATATAATTATATATAAAAAAAAATCGTCGATAATTCTAGTATTACTAACTCATTTGATCACGATATAAAGATAAATAGCCATACGGTTTTGGGGTCACGGCAAAATTGACGGAATATACATTCCTAAATTGTTATTACAGAGAAATATCATTCTTCTAAACATAACCATTAGGCTTCGACCCTTTAGCATTTCTTCTCCTAACGTCAGCATCGTAATGTAACAAAGCAGCATCCAGAGCCTGCACCAAAATGTCTTTTTCTTTTAATCCACTATGCGATAATGCGATGCAACAAACATTACAGATATTACAAAATCAAAGATAGTAAACAAAGAAGCATACAATTGGATTGAACAGAGACATGTATTTTTTTTTTGGTTACGAACAGAGACATGTATGCAATACACTAGTGTTAGGACACTATATTCAGCACACAATTGCTGGATATAATAGGGAATGAACCCCACAAAACGAGTCAAAACCCACATAATTTAATGGATCCCATATAAATTTCATCTAATAATTAAAAGTGTTTCATAATATGCGTTGTTAACATTCCTCTTGTACAAAAACATTAAGCAGAGGCTGCAAAAGAATCATACCATTCAGTGCCAAAAATAAAAGAGGCAACCCGACAACAGTTTTAAAATGGTTGGGGTGATGGAGATAGATATGGACAGGCATCTAAGGGGGGTTATGAAGTACTGAACTTATATTTCATGTTTCCGCATTGCACAATTTCATCACTCTATGTAGAAAGCAATTTGAGGATGATGATGGAATGAGACATAACTACGATCAAATGAAATTATGTGGAGCTCACCTGCTGCATTGGATGGACAACAAGGGAAACCTGGTGCCGTAGGTCTGACTTTGCAGATACCTTTATTTCCTAGATTAAGCAGATAACAATAGGCTTAAGTAGTTACTACTAATAAAACTAATGAAAGTGTATATTGTTTTTAAAAGGAATGAAAGTGTCCATGCAATGACAAAATAAAACAACGGTATTATTCAACTGAGGAATACTAGTAGAGGCTTCTACTAAATACATACCTCGAGTTTAGAATATATTTGTGATATGGCGTCTTTCAGTCTTCTAGCCTGCATCTCATTGTCAAGTGAACAAGACATCAAATACAATAAAATACAATTCAGAAATTTTCTAAATAAATCATTATCAAAAGATCTGCGCACTATAATGCATATATGATGCATATTTCCACCAAAATTATAATTGAAATAATTATCAATATTAGTTTCTATATTCTATCATACTCTTTATTTTATAATGAAATGGGGAGAATAAGAGGTGGCCAAGATTAAAAAAAAAAAAAAAAAAGTGAAGAAAATAACTGCAAGCAAACATATGTGGTGCATTATTAGATAAGTCATGCATGGCAATCAGCATTGAAAGATCTTACTGAAATCACATTCAATTTTCACCTTACTAACAAGACTTTGAGTTGTTACTGGATAAGAAGACCAAAAGTGCCTCAGTAATTCCTGACTGCAAACCCAATTCTGGAAAGAAGACAAAAAGCACACATTAAAATATATCATATATTTATGGCTAAAATATGGTTTTAGTCCCTGCAAATATGCCTCGTTTTGGTTTTAGTCCCTGTAAAAAAAATTTGTTGTTTTTGGTCCCTGCAAAATTTTTTGTTTTTGAAAATATTCCCGGAGGGACTATTTTCAAAAAAAAAAAATTTTGCAGGGACCTTTTTTAAAACACAATATTTTGCAGGGACCAAAAACTACAAAATTGGTTCAGTTATAATGTGCCACGTATGCAAATCATCACAAAAGTGGGATCAGGGACTATTTTCAAAAACAAAATATTTTGCAGAGACCAAAAACTACAAAAAAAATTGACAGGGACTAAAACCAAAACAAGGCATATTTGCAGGGACTAAAACCATATTTTAGCCTATATTTATAATAGAAACGCATATAGACATACCCAATAACTTTATTTAGATTATGAAAGTTACACCACTGCTTGAAAATTACAGCAACTTACGTGACACTTTCAATCTCAACAGATATTATAATAAGACTATCCCCAAATCTCTTTAATTTTTTTCTTTTTCGTCCACTCTTATTTATTTCCTTCTAAAATATATCATAAACAACAGCAGTTGACTCACATCTAGTAGTTTCTCCTTAGTTGTGTTGGGTAATATATCAAGGACACTCTCCTGTGAACTTTTCCCAAGATTTGATTTGGTGCTTGAGATGTTTTTAGTCAATTCAGTAAGGACCTGGAAAAAAAAAACCACTTTCATTTCCAATATAACAGAGTTTTCGTGAACACAGAAATAATCAAAACGGGAAAATATGTTTTTTGACTAAAACATTGAGTATTTAACTATACAAATTAGTAATTTTGTAAAAAGTGGTTTGTTTTTATTTCAAACTAAGCAATACAAATGCCATTACCTTAAAAGCAACCTCATGACTCAATAGAGGATCCCTTAATCCCATAGTTTTGATGTTAGATATGGACCCCCTCAAAGAGCCATAGGCTTCCTCAGAACCCAAATTGCATCTTATTTTCTCCTTACCGGCTAGAGAATCATCCAAGGTTTTTACTGCGTTAGCTTGTTGAGAATCAAAATAGTCACGAGGATCCTGACCAAGAAACCACATAAGAGTCATAACACTTTAACAAATATTTAATCTAAAAAGAAAATTATTTAATCATGAATAGATTTTATGACTGGAGCTATTCACTAGGAATATGAGTTCATTTAATTCTAGAGACAAAGTAGGACCTTGATACAGAGTGGTGCAAATGGATGATCATCTTGTGCCTGAAGATCTTCAATCTGGGCCATCTTAGAAATTCTGGTTCGCCTCTCCTCTACAACCCCATCAGATTCTGTATAGTGGTACAAATTAAGAGCTTGCACAACATGAACGGAAAGAAAAAGGACAAGAAATAAGTTAGTTTCACTAACCATGTTTTCTCCGAGCAAGCACTTCTACCGCTGTTCTTGGATGTTCCATATCTATATCTACATTTATGTTTGAAATCTGAATCATCAGACCAGACAATTCTAACATAAATATGTTGCACCTACACAGGTTTAATTGCATATTCTGAATTCAATTTATTTCGGGACTATTTTGATGTTTGGATCAACACTTTCAAATGTACAGAAAACACTTGGTGCCAATAAAATGCTTCAACAGAAAGAAACAAGAGGAATTTAAGACACATAGTAAAGTTGCGGATTGGCAGTTAGAACCATCATTTTGTACAGCCACTAAATGATCTGCTCGAGAAACAAGTTTTAAAAGAATGCACAAAAAAGAGAAGTAAATGTATCTGAAAAAGTGTCCAGAAAATGTCCTATCCTATTTCTATGAAGTAATTACACAGAAGATAGAGAACCATGCAATAAATGAGCCGGCGTATGAAGCAACTAGTTAATGCAGTAAATGAGTCGGCATATGAAGCAACTAGTTTCTCTTCCTTCACTTTGCATTTGAACTATTATTCATTTTTGTAGAACATAATCATACCGAGCAACTTCAATACCGACTAATGGAGTAGTGCAAATTAATCACGTGCTTTTCCCAAAAAAAAAAAAAAAAAAGTGAATGATTCAATTATGAAATGTATATTTGACAATCTTTACACGTTTACAATCAAAAGACCTTCTTTCTTTCTTGTAGAGTTTAAGACAGAGAAAGTATAAGGAATGAATTCCATGAGACAGAGACATAAAACATCCAAAATACGAACAAAGTTTAAGAATGAAATTATGAAACAAAAAAAATATCATCAAAATATATATATATATATATATATATATATATATATATATATATATATATATATATATAGAGAGAGAGAGAGAGAGAGAGAGAGATTACCTAAAGTTTTTCCTTCAAGAACCACCTCACTTTGTCTGTTGAGATCTTGCAACAACGTTCTCCGATACAGAGTATTTTGAGCTTCAGATGTTTCCTTGCTACCATCACGGAAAATCCCATGATCCTTTTCACCAAATAGAGCAAAGAGTTAAAATACAAAAATTCAATGCAGACTAGTAGTTCTGAACTAACACAACATAGATAGACAACTGTGCTACATTTAAAATTTTGTTAATAAATAAATGATCACCAGCATACGTCTAGAATATGCAAATGACACGTGCACACAACTCATTCATAATCCACATTATATGCAGGAAAGAAAAAAGAAGAATTATCAGTGGCTACAGACAGCAAAGATAATAGAGCCTATAACGGGTAAGACAACCAAGACAAAGTAACTCAATTAGTAACCTCACCAATCCCTCAAGGATAGTCATTAGCTGAATATTGTAAACAGTTATCAAGGCAAGGGTAAGATCAATAGAAGTAGAGAAAGGTGATTCCTACCCAATGAGCACTAAAACCTGATACCAAAACTATCCCCCAAGTTGAAAGAAGCAAGTCATGAGAGCTAATTTTTCCGTGGACTAAAGTTGAAAATCTTGTGATATCTAACCAGGTCATTAGAGGACGACATTGGAAAGGATTCAGAATCTGCTTATCCATATTGTTGAAACTATTTAGATGTTAGCATAACTGCTTTGTTTATTTCTATTCAGTTATAGGAAAAAGGTTGTCATATGTTGTTTCAAGTACAACAGGTCATACGCTACCCATTCTCAGTAATCAGCAGAAGTATGACATAACTGTAAGGGTGCAGAACATTTGGACATGCGGTCATTCACATTATCTCTCCTCCATTGTGGGGGGGGGGGGGGGGGGGGGGGGGAACCGTATCCTAACATCCAACTGTATTCTCTTTCTAGCTATTGGCATCCATAAATGAGTGAAACTTATTCTTGCGCTTGGATTCTTAGTTGTTTTAGCATTGCACTTTGGGGATTTGATTCTTTCTCCTCTCACCCCACTTATCATCCCTGACATGTGGGCAAAGGAAGAGGAAGATTGACAGCTGTACGTGTTCACCAGAAGCTGGGACAATGACTCGAGGAAAACAGACAGGTCAGTTGGGATGGAACATGATGGTCAAAGAGTAACTGGACTATTGGAGGATAACAGACATGACCGCAAAGTAACACGGCAAAAGGTTACCCTTATGCAAAACTGTAGCAACAAAATGTTACTCTTATGATATCTTAAACAAATTTTTAACCTTGTAACATACATTGGAGTTCACGTTCCATACACACATATTCCTGGAGATGTGTTTAGATATCTTAAACAAAACTTCCATAATCTTATGCTGCAAAATTAAAGCAGGCATAGCTTTCCTTTATTTCAGACTACACAACTATAGCAACTTCACTTTGAGACTACAAGACAGCCTTAGGGTCCGTTTGGATTAGCTTATTTTAGAGCTTATATAATACAACTTATGCAAATAAATAAGTTTTTATGTATTATTTATAAGTTTTTTAAGGTAGTCTATGAAATAACAGTTTATGAAGATACAATTTTCGCTAGTGAGAGCTTATAAATTAAAATAAAAGCTTATTTATTTACATAAGCTATTTTTCATAAGCTCAAAATAAGCTCAAACCAAACGGGGCCTTAGTGAAAAATCAATCTTTTCTATGTTCCTATGCTTCCTCCCAAGTCTTGGAAACATCAAGGAAAAGATATGGAAAAATGTTTTTGAATCCCTTAACATAAAATAAAACAATTGAACTGCCAATTATCCTCTTACTAAAATGGTCGGCAGAGTGTAGTAAGAGTTGCTAGCACTACTTTGCGCAAAGAATGATTAAGATTGCAACTGAAAGTTTTACTTTAAATGTAAATTGAAAAACGACATAATATATGAGATGCAGAATAGTTTCATTCACCCTACAGGAAGATGAGTGTAATCATCTCCTTGGTCTGCTTCCATGTCTAAAGTTGGATCGACCCCGTCGAACCTGCAAAAACCACACAGTGAAGTAAATGGAACTGAGAATTAAAGTATGAAACGACAAGATTTTCAACAAGATTAAAAAAGAAAAAAAGAGGAAGACCTTCTTTCGAGCTTCATTTTCTAATATCTCGTCATCTTTCAAAAAAACAGCAAGATCTTCATCTTCAGCAGCCTCAGCAGCTGCTGCAATAGCATTTTTGGTACTATGGAGATATTCAGCTTTGAAGTATTTGTTCCAGAAATCTACCTCGCTCATCTGGAATTTGAAGGCCATGGAAGAAATAAAATAATTCAGTGTGCAGAGTAATGGATTAGTTTAGATGTGAAAATATAAAAGATGATAACAGAAATTTATTGACATCTATAATACCTTACTGGGTACAAAATTGAGAAATGCCTGGTGAACTGCTGGTTTGAGGGCAAAAAATCTGGAAAGACAACAATGCAAAGAAAGTAAGGAATAGTCTGCAAGTCATTTCTTCAAGTGAAAGAAGAATATAAGAAAATGTGAAAGAAATACAAGTGAAAATCAATACTGAAGTTTAGGATGAAATATAAGAGGATAAAAAATTTATTTAATTTACAGGGATTAGAGGGGGAAAAGGAAAAGAAAGAAATAAAGCTAGAATAATTTGATGTGATATAAAATACAAAAAACCAACAGCAATTTATACAAAAGTTAGGTCACGTTCTACTACAAACCACGACCTACAAATATAGAAACATGAAATTAAAAAATAAATCATAATGTTCCTTCCTCAATTAGCAGACTGCATTATTCTATAAGAAATGCACCAATGCAGTCCCAAGATAGTCTAATAAAAGCATCCATAAGAAATACAAAGCTTAGACATAAGCAAAAAGGAAAAACAGTTCCAACCCGTAAGACAAAAATGGAAGCTGCGACAACCACTTCCAAACACTAGAAAACTTTCGCTAAACATAAAAATTTAAAAAATTCTGAACTCGAAGTAAGTTAAAAAAAACACTCTCCTTAACCTTCAAAACAGAAGCCAGACAACTTCAATAAAACCTTTTGAAATGACAATTTATTATGACTAATCTTGGAAGTCCTTTTCAACCTCCTCATTAATGTACGTCTACGGTTGAGAAAATATCTTAACATCCTCATCAAACTAACTAACTTTAATATCCCCAAAAAATCATTCCATAAGATGTAGAACTCAAACAAGTAAAATCTCAAATAAAATGAGTTGCTCATGCACTAATTGTAGCTACAAAAAAAAAAAAAAAGAGAAAAACTAATCATGTTGATACTCAGATAGGTTGAAAGCTATTACTCAATTTATTGACGACCAAAAACACAAGTCTTATCCCAATAAATAGAATTTCAATGAGAACCCCAATAGGTGGAGTAGGCTACATATGTCAATTGACACCACAATATCTTAAGTCTTACGATGGAACATTTACTTCTTAAACCTCTCTTAATTTTGTTCAAACCATCCGAGAAGAGACTGCCACATTTTTTACAAAGGGGGCTATCCCAATTTTCTCTTCAATGATCGGATTGCTGATCCATATCTGCTGGTTGTTCGTTCAATGTAAAATTATTAGTCTCAACAACACTGAGTTTACTTTCTCGTTGGCTCTTTACGACCAAACATCTTGTCTTGTACAACATTTCAAGTCTTATAGTTGTAATTTTTCTTTGAGTGGTATTTTTGTATCATAGTCATGCCCAAAGAATTCCTCCATTTCAGGCACACTGCTTAGATCCTACGATTGACGTCACCCTCTATCCCCCCATATTACTTTGTATGATGGACTCAAACAAAAGTACTTAACCATGAAACTTGTTGTATTGTAGATTCTCCAATTTTCACATATAAGTTAGGATATGTCTCTTCCAGGGCAAATGGAACCCCACTGCCAGAGATGTAGTGAAACACACCCTCTCATATTATAATTATTCTTGATTTCAACTCAATATCACCTAATATCAGTATTACAAACTAAGTGCAAGCATATGAATGCACAAGAAAAACGCATAGAAAAGATGTGAAAACCTATGTCATGTTACATGTGCAAAAGATACTTTTGTGCTAGCATAAACTATTTAATGTAGCTATCTATATATAACCCTACTCGGCATGCTATTTCTGTGCATAACAGCAGATAAATCAAACCCGGTTAGCTCCCACCCAATTAGCTAAACATTTAAAGCAAAAAATCGAGCATTGAAATTTAGTATCATTATATGTAGCATTAGAAACTTTAAACGATCAAGACTCTGGAAATCTAGTGAACTAAAAAAGAGCAGAGTTAGATGTAGTCCCATGCCTGATATTTTCTCTTGGAGTCAATTGAAATTTAACCTGATTTATCTGAAAAACAAAACAAGAGAAAACAACCCACTTGTTATTACATATATGCATGCATCTGAAGCTAAAAAATCCAGTGCCGAGAGATCATGAACATGGCTTTAAAAAATTGAGAACCCAATATAACAAATAATACTAAGTTGGCTACATGCATCAAAGGAAGCTTAGGTCTTTATTGAAACCATCATTGTATAAAATGCATGAGATAATAATAATAGTAATAATGATGATGATGAGGATGTATGAAATAATTTCATACATATAATAATCAAAACAAGCTACAGGTCCTTAATAAAACCAGTGTTGTATAAAATTTGGAAATGCTTTAAAATTGTGCAAAAGAGGATAGTTCTCTCAACATTACAAATTAAAGTCAATTCATTTTTATGTTTAGCTTGAAATTGCGTTTACAAAATAAGATCCTGATGAAGAGAAATGAGAGATGTATATTGACCGAGAATGAAATTGAAATCTATGTAGCAAAGGGATGATCGATTGTGTAATTTGTCTGCAAGAACAGTCGCTTAAAGAAGAAGATGAGAGCAGCGTGATATGTTTTACTTTGAAGAGTCCCCACAAGAACAATTAGCAGAATAAATGAGAGCCACTGAAGCACGGGTACTCCGTTTTGCTAAACGTACCCGTACCGGGTACTGCGCGGGTACTGGTACACGTACTGTACACGTACTGTACGCACCCATGAAGCACCAGGTTTTTTTTTTTTTTTAATGGTTGGGTACGGACGGGGTACTGCAGTGGTACTGATTGGGTACGTTCATCCTCTTTTTTTGGAGAAAATGGAGCAATTATAGTTTTTTTTTATAAAAGTCAAACTTAACTCCACGCACATCCTCTTTTTTTTTGAGAAAAACAAGCCCTTTTATGAGAATTAATAGCATTGAAGCTAGTCATTTTACTGAAGATGAGGAAGGAAATAGTGATATCGACACAGTTGGAGTGTGATTTTTCCTATTCATGCATAGTTATTAAGTTTTATCCCGGACTTTAGTTTTTCAATTTGGATGTTTTAGCGTTGTAATTTTTTTTTTGGTTGAATTTTTGTCGTCATTTGAGCAATATAATTTTCTCATGCAATGTTATTTATTTTAAATTAAAAAAAAAATTATCGTAACGTACCCGTACCTTTGTTTTTTGAGAAATGCCGTATCCCGTACCGGGTACCGTACCCGCACCCGTGCAACACAGAATGACGGCTATATATTTGCTAGAACACACCCACTAGTTTTTATGTGGGAGTGTTTTAGCAAGCTACACCTTAGGGTGTATTCTAGCAAATGCCTATAGGAGTTGCTAACGTACACCCACTTATTTTTTACAAGGTGTGTTATAGCAACATACACCTCAAGGTGTATTTATCAACGTTTTAGTTATATCTTTGCTAAAACACGCCTTAATAAAAACTAGTGGGTGTATCCTAGCAAACTCTTATAATATATATATATATATATATATATATATATATATATATAGCAATAATAATAATAATAATAATAATAATAATAATAATAATAATAATAATAATAATAATAATAATAATAATAATATCAGACATATTTGGGTAGAATTTTTAATATTCAAAGAATAATCGAAGTACAGATATGACAGTAATAGTGGGGGCATTTGATTAGCATTTCTAAAAAAAAAATAACTTTAAAAGCTAAAAATAAAACAAAAAAGTTTCTTGTTCTCGGATTTTAGAACCGAATAAAACAAACATGGAATTCTAAAAATGCATAATAAGGACAAGCTTCAAATGTATCATCAACTATTGTTTTGTAAACAATTTCCTTTTATGGACTCGTCCATAAATACAGAAGTTCATTAGCATAAGACGACAATCTAGGGCATCTACTTTCACTGACATGTGCACCACTAGCAGTAGTATAGACTTGCTATGTCCTTGTTATGTAAATGTGGAGTCACTAATCTTTTAAATACAAGACAATTATTACAGTTTGCATTGCCTGATTTTCCCAATCCTATTGTCTTCTCTACCCAAGAGCGCTTGGATGAGATGACAAGGGATCTCTTCCAGCTTAACCAGAGGTCTTGGGTTCGAATCCAACCATGGGAATACATAAGTGTTAAATCTCGAGGGAGAGCTTCGTCACCTACTGCGGTCCTACCCGACTCGAGAGAAAAGTCTCTACAGTTGAGCGCAGAGGACATCCGATTCACACAAAAAAAAAAAAAAAAAAAAACCGTGTATTCTCTTCAACTTATTAATTCCTCCAAACACTTGAGAAAAGTATACAACTTAGCAATCAGTATTAGACTTAATAAAAGGCCTCACCATTAATGAAGAGGATAATTTTAATCCCATAAGAAGATAACAAACAGGGTTTTAAAATTTGAAGACTCTAATCACTTTCAAATAAAACGACAAACCAGATTTCATCTCGAAACATTATGATAATTTCTTTTAAGTACAATGACAAATGAGTGTAATGCCTATATTTGGGTTTTGCTAACAAGAGCATACATATTATATTCTAATCACCGATACAATCAGCTTGTTTTATTAGTGTTAGATCACATTTTATAGTAAATACATTACCCAAACACAAGTTTTAAAGACTTTATTTTCAATGGTTATTCTTGCAAACTGTAAAACAAAACTAATCAACCATATTCATCAGATTCAAAGCCCGTTTGCCATAGAATTGTCATACACTAAAAGCTTCCAAAAGCTGAGTTATGTGCTCAATAACAGACGAGAATAAAAAAAAATCCTAAACAATATTCAATATTTCAATTTGATGTGGCTTTTAAACAATTACTTAGCTGCAATATACAGACAGTTAAATATACAATGTTCTCATGATGAGATCCAAACCCATCTGAGTGCAATCAAAAAAATAAAGTATAAATGCAAAAGAGAAGATGCAGTGCCATACCCGACCATCACTAGTAGGCTTTGTGTCGAAGATCAAAGAATTTTTAAATCCAATCCTTTGTTTTAACTTTCGGCTTTCATCTTGGTCGAGCAATTTCTGTAAAATGTTTTTTAAAGATAAGTAATTTACAAGAGAATCGGAGGGTAAGATATCCTCCATATAAAAACGGATACATAAATAGAGCAAAGCTCTACAATCTCTCTGCCTATATATTAGAGTAACCCCTTAAAATGACCAAGTCCTATACACAAATATTTGATTTGCAATATACTTCACGTTGTATTTTTTTGTTTTTTATGAATAAAAACTCTTTCAATCATCATAATATCAACAACAGATCTATCATTATTAAATATATAAAGGCCCCAGGGTAGTTTAATATCCAGATGCCCTTGGCAAACAAGGAATAAATACTAAGAACAATAATACACTACATAGTAATATATCTAGATTACATTTACCTTCTTTGTAGCCCAAAATTCTGATTCTGTAAGCTTATCACTCATCACAAGTTCCATATGAATCTTCTTCAATTTACTGCAATAGTTGAACTTAAGCAAAGTCAATAACATTGATCCAGTCAAGAAATAACTTAAACTAAGACGACCATATGACCATGGGCTACTGCTACTAAGTGGCATTTTGAGCAAGAGCAACTATAAATAAATAAATGGATAATTTTGAAGTAACAGTACAATAGCAAAACAAAGAGGAGTTTGCAACAAGAAATTAAGCCATGAGCAGAATAGTAAACAATATTTTCTTTCAAAAAAGTTGAAGTACAATAGTAAAAAGCAAATACCTATCTTCTCCTAATAGCTTCATCCTCAGTGTCATTTCGGCAGTGCTAAGCTGTTCATCGGAAACAACTTTTGGGGCTTCTACAGGCTTGCTAATAATACCAGCTGCTCAAATGTACCAAAAAAACACAATAGGAAAACATATATGAAACAACTGAAAATAAAAGTATTGACAGATGAATAAAGAGAGGGAGTAAAAGAAAAATCATGACAACTCAGAATCTCCTTTTCATGTTACTTTACTTCATACCTTCTTTGTTAACAATTTCTAGTTGTAAATTATAACTGCATTAGAAAATCAATAGGAAGGTCGATACCATGCTCAAATTCTTTGTAAGATAAATTATTTGGTGATGCATCAATTTTTCTTGGGAATAACTTTTTAAACCAGGAAACAAACACCCCCCTAAATAATTTAGCACATCTAAAATCATATTTTTAAAACATCTTTTAATGGTTTGGATATGTTTAATCAATGAAAACCTTTTGAAAGAAACTCTAACTCTGAAACACAAGCCTACGGTCAAACAGTTAAACAGTGTAATAGCAAATCAGGCAAAGCACCAGTGTACCACAATTCAATGAATGATAATTAAGTTACAGAAACCACAGAAGAAGATTTTAAAGAGAAATAAAAAATTAAAAAAAACAACACCAACAAAAAATATATTTTATTTAGCAGTAGCCAAAATAGAAACTTACCAGCAAATTCCCGGCAAACATGAAGATCTGAAAAGCTTTCAAACTCAAAGATGTAACTGCCCTGGAACATAACACCTTATAATTTTAAAAGTTCATTTTAAGAAACAAACATTACTCACGTAAAGCATTGCACTACTAAGTTAACCATAGCACACAAAATGAAATGAATATAACTCAACAGAGCAGTGTTTAAACAAAAAATAAAATTAAAAAATCGAACAAACACAACACTCAGGCTACATAAATACCACCACAATGTAGCAAAGAATAGCAACAGCCGAAATAAACAAAATAAATACCTGAGAATGTAGAAGGTTTAGCCATGGTGGTTTGGTTGACCCCTCTTTGGTGTTTTTTTGACCTAAATTTTCGCAATCAGAATATAATAAACAACATCAAACTATGCGCACAGCACATGTTATCAATAATATTCTGATATTAGGCAAATAAAAACATATTGTAAGGCTTCAATAGTGATTAAGGTTTACAATCAGTTTACTGATTCAAAGTCGAAAGCTTGTTCGAATTAACTTTTTTGAGTTATCTATTGACATAAGCACTTGCGAGACTTTCTATGAGAACTTATAAAAACATCTTATGAAACATCCATAAATTGTTTACC
>JAVFWQ010000015.1:0-330147 GCA_032727855.1 Quercus ilex subsp. ballota
GACACACTCATTCTCAAATCCAATACATCAAAGTAAAAATATAATACAAAAAAAATGCCAATTGGGAAACACTAAATTAAAAAAAAAAATAATAATGAGGATATCAAACCAAATATAATATAAAGAAACTAATAGTTATGGATATACTAACTTAAGAGTAGCAAAATTAAATGGAAAAAAAAAAAACTTCAATGCATATTTAACGCAATAAAATCATCATCAAATTTTGAAAAACAATAGGTTGCTTATGGAGAGAGAGAGAGAGAGAGAGAGAGAGAGAGAGAGAGAGAGAGAGATGGTAAAGAAAAAAAAAATTAAATGTCAATTAGTAACTATTAATTGGAAAACAAAGAGGTTGTAAAGAGAAGTAAAAATAAAAAATAAATATGACCAATATGGAGAACATTAAAAACTTTACGCTGCAATAAAATCAACTGTTACATTCACTTAAAAAATTGAATCAATAATCAATAATTATACACAATCATAGCAATATATTTAAACTTAAAACTAATCAAACTCTAATTCATAACTAAAAAGAGATGTTCTCATGTAATAATAGAAATTACATAAGAAATAAAGTTAGAAAATTTTAAAATCCCTTTTTTGACATTTCATTTAATTTTATATTTATATGTATGTATGTATGTATGTATGTAATCTTCATACACAATTACATTTAAAAATCTAATAAACAATGCTACATCTCATTTAACACCTCTGTTATGAAAATCATTAGCCAGTAAATATTTGATAATAGTAAAAAATGTTATAAATGAAACTATGGAAAAAAAGTGATAAAACTAATTAGCTACTATCATTGTGAAGTAGTAGTCTATGATTTTACACATCTAAAGAAATGGAATATATAGAGTTTACTTAAGGTATATGTAAAGATTCACGTTAAAAAAAAGATATGTAAAGGTTAAAAAAATGTATATTCTATAAATAAATAAAAAGGTATATGTAAGGTTTTTATTAACTTAAAAGAAAATGAAAAATCAATTATAAACAACAACAAGAATAATAATAATAATAATAATAATAATAATAATATAGAGGTAATTACATTCCCCTTCCTTGAGATTTGAAGAAATGACACTCTATCCCAAATTTGAAAGGAAACAATATTTCCACCCTTTACATTTGTTTAACCAAACTTTGTTAAATTAATATTAAAATATTGTGTACTAACCTGCCTGTACTTAAGGTAGATTCCAAAATTATCCTTAATTTTAAAATTAAATTCTCTTATTTTAAAATTTTAAATTAAAGTGTATTTCAAAATATTAAGTAATGTCTTTTGCTTCTTCTTTTTTTCCCCCTTTTCTTTTCCCAATGAGTTATGGAGAGATTTGTCATTTCAAATCTTTTGGTATTTTATAAATTTGTATTTTAATTCTAAAGTTATGAGTAATGTCTTTACTAAACATGGTTAAACATTTATAAACAGATTCTTAAATAAATTTAAAATATTTTGTTATTAATATAAATAAAATGGGAGAGTGTTATTACTTATTACCCCAAATATATATAATAAGATCACCCTAAAAAAAAAATTATCTCGCGCAATGCGCGGGTCTGCGACTAGTATTCATAATTTTTCAAACAATTATGGCTTACTAATTTTATATGGAAAGTACTAATGCCAGATATTCCTTATTTATGGAGTCAAATCCTTGATCATGAGTCCGATTTTCACTTGGATGGAAAATATTTTTATCATTATGATACATGGGGATTATTTGGTATTGTTTTTCCAAAAAAAAAAATTAAGAAAAGAAGTTCTTTATTAACAGGCTGGATTATTTGGTATTATTTGAATTTTTTTATTTTGGAGTTCTTAAAAAAAATTCACTTGTCACCAAATCATTGTGTTCTATATGATTCAATTATACTGCTTTGTGGATTGTGGTGATGCATGTGTATTTGATTTACTATTGTAAATTCAAGACTTTTATGAATTTATGATTGATCTTGCATCTAAGTGATTATCACATCTGATAACTGGATTAGTTAGTGGACAAAACTGATTTTCAGTATTTTAATTTTTACAAAGCAGTAGAGAATGTAGCCAACAAACGCATCTAATGAGGCCAACAAATAAGTTTGTAAAGAACTTTGTTCTCCACCATTCCAAATATTTGATATAAATTAAAACCTACATACAAAAGTTATTCCAGATAGAAGGAAAGCTTATTTGTAGTATCTTAACTGAAAAAGGGAGCTACAGTGAAGTTTTACAACACAGTACTGGCTAATGGAACTCAACCCAATTGCACTAGCATTTCCAGAGGTAATAGGTTTATAGATATAGAGTGCTTAGGACATCTAGTAACATAGAGGATGGGCTCAATTTTTTTTGAGTGTTTATAGCTCCAGAGGTAAACATTGTTAAGGTCCCTGACCTCCCTTCACTGAGAAAAGTAGCAAAGGAACTTCTGCAGCAGAAAGGAGCAGCTCAAAAGCCCCCAAGTGTTTAATTCTATTGTCAAGCATAGACTCTAAGCAGGCAACATTTCTATTTTCTTCGACATGGATTGCTTTCATCCTCCATTTAGATCATCACAGTGTTAGGAATTCAACCAAAATTCCAACCTGTGAAAAACAAAAAAATAGAGAAAACACACGTCAAAGAAAAAACAATCACACGCACGAGACAGTATTTACGTGGTTCGGCAATTTGCCTACGTCCACGGAGTTGCAGGGATATCACTATTATTGTTGTTTGTCGGGGAGATAAACACATTGGGGAACTTCCTTGAGTAATTAATATAACATATAGAGACACACTTTAACTCAAAAAGCCTAAGCCCTATGGGTATGTGCTCAATTATGTTATATTAACTACTCATTCTTCTCATCTTTATTCAATGTGAGACTTCACTCACACGTGTAACCCAACAATCTCCCCCTCACGTGTGAGTCTCTGCCACTCTGTGGGCTTCAAGACTTCTCTGTGGGCCATGAATAAGTCCTACTTGCTCCCCCTTGCCTAATGGGCTTTTTCACTTCATCAACGCGTCATCTATGGGTCTCTCGTACGCCATCCATGGGAACCACGTGTCAACCCCGCACGCACATCCATGGGAACTCCGCACGTCCACATCCATAGGAACCTCGCACCTCATCATTGTTTAGCACCATTTACAATATTCCTTTGTTGGGCTTTTCTTTTCTCCAGGATTTTTGTGTAGGCTTTCTCTGTCCCCGCAGGGTAGGGACCATGAACACCTCACCACCTTCGCCGCACACCACCATGTGCTCTGATACCACTTGATGGGGAGATAAACATCTTGGAGAGCTTACTTTGAGTAATTAATATAACATATAGAGACACACTTTAACCCAAAAGGCCTAAGCCCTGTGGGTATGTGCTCAATTGTGTTATATTAACTACTCATTCTTCTCATCTTTATTCAATGTGGGACTTCACTCACACGTGTAACCCAACACACAGTACTCCAAATCTCCAGTTACACAAGTCATGAGACACTTTTCAAACTTCAGCTACATAAGCCTAAAACACAAAAGATAAAACATGATATGACTGCACATGGCAAAATTTGATCCAGTTTTATCTATGTTTAAGAGTTCATACCTGAAATTAACTGACCTGAAGAGGCAAAGTACAGTTGAACAAGATAGTTATGCTCAGATGTCACCCCCCCCCCCCCCCCCCCCCCCCCCCCCCCCCCCCCCCCCCCCCCCCCCAAAGGGAAATCTGCCAATTTAAAGCTAGTTTATAATGAGGATTTGACATCTTAATCTTGAAAAGTGTGTGCAGCAATCGGCTAACAAAACTAGGCAATCATGGCTTAATTTCTTAGTAATCCAGAAATAAGAGGCAGAGGAGAAAAAATTCCCGATGCCCAATGTTTGCCACTGTAGCTAACTTTCTAGTCCTCAAGAATACAAATTGAGAAAAGCATACCAAAAGTCCAAGTACTTTTTTGTTCTCTAATTTTCCCTGAACACAGGCGCCAGCATGGTGGTCATAGCCAAGCTTCACCCTCAATGTCACAAACTTGAAAGCTGCCACATGAGAATAAGTGTGTAGCGTTAGAAGAAAACATAATGCAAAATAGCAAACAAAAGTTAAAGCCTCAAAGACTGGCAATATTACCATTAAAACAAGTGGTACCACGAGCTTGTGTGGTTATTAAAGCAAAGTAGAAGGTAGACGTCAACATACACCTTAGAAAATTCAAAAGTGAAGGCTATTAGTATCACAGCAGCTGCCTAAACTGTGGAAAATGAAGTGAAGTGTTAACTTACAACTTACAAGTACACCAGACGAAATTTCACTTACCAACGGCCAATATAAGCATGGATACAATCATTATACTGCTTATAAAGAGAGCCAGACATACACAATAGTATAAACAGAGAAAACTGAGAAGCCCTGTTCCAACAACAATACCGGATTTTTTTTTTCTTAATTGTTCCAATGCATACAATTTTTGTAGCAGATAAGGAAAAAGTAATGAGATAATGATCAGTGGATTGCAAGAGAGCCTCAAATTTGAGAACTAACAGAAGCCCTCCATGATCCACAATGAGGACCAACAAATCATCAGTAAATTTGCAGCAGATAGTCATGTGTAATAATCAAAAAGCAAAGAGAACAAAGCTGCAGAACTGCAAAGGAACTCTCCATTAAAAATTTGATCAGCTTTAGGTGACCAAAAAATATGCTGTGCTGGTCTTCATTTTTCAAAAGAAGATAATAGAAGAAGATATCTAAATAAAAAGGACTACGAAGGGCCAGCTTACTAATAAAATTGAAAGTTGCTGCTGAGAGTAAATATTAGCATGCAGTACCTGAGTGAAAGTTGGGTGTGTAAAAATGGAGACTCTTCTAGAGATAGCTTAAGCAGTACAGTTATCATCCATCTGCATGCAGGAGATGTGAGCAATCTTGGGCCAATCTTCCCCCTTCTCCCTCTGGCACCGTTCTCTCAGCAAAGGACATCTTCGAATAATGAGATCAACAAGAGACATAGGCATCCCTTCTTTTGGCATTTCTTGGAGCTCAGTGCACCCACTGACAACTAATGTTGTGAGAGAGGTGAGGTGTTGAAGCCCCCTGCCATCTAAGATTTTGAGGCATGAAAGTCCAAACATGGACAGGTAAGTAAGAGTAGAGGGCAGCAGCTCCTCGTCTGGAAAGGACTTCAAGTTTTCACTTTAATTGAAGATTCCAAAGCTTGTAAGCAAAGGGAGACCTTGCAAATGCCACTCCCGCCGGCGAGCAATGAGTTTGTTGCAACCTCCAATGTAAAGTGAAGACAAACAAGAGGGCAAACCCCCCTCAGGAAAAGACTCAACTTTTGGACAACCAGAAATCCTCAATTCTCTTAAGGATGGGAGAATGATACGCATTCCTTCTGGTAGCGATGTCAAGTTCTCACACTCCTCAACCCAAAGATCAGTCAGGTTGGGTGCAGATAGTCCTCCTCTGGGAAAAGAGATGAACTTTGGGCAACCCCGGATTTTCAAGTAATTGATAGATGCAAGAACCTTGGATGGTCCCTCTGACAGTGTAAAGAATCTGAAGCCTTTATTCCTCACAATGGTGAGACTGTTGAGATTAGGGAAGAAATCTAATGGAAAATACCTGAGTGAATGACAGCTATCTACTATCAACAAATGTTTAAGTGATGTGTGATAATGCTGCACCGGAAATTCTAACTTCTCACAATTTTTTATACTTAGGAAGCTCAATGTAGTTGGTAGACAACCTCCAGGAAATGATGTCAAAGAAGAACAATCAGAAATATCCAGACGTCGAGGACAGGCTTGGACTTTCACTATCTCCAAAAACGACTGAACAACAACCTGACATCCTTTGATTTTAAGCGAGTGCAGCGTGCGTGGCAGCTCATGCAACACTACCATATCACATTTGATCAACTCTAATTCACGGATGGCCGGAGCTTTTGGGAGCGGAGAAACAAGCTGCTCGCAGTATTCTATCACAAGTTTCCGAAGGAAGCTTCTTGGGCAAACTCCCGATTAGGCTTTGACAGGACTCCAAGTGAAGCTCTTGCAGACGAGGGAAAGCTCTGTATTCATCTTCAACTTCAATAGAACACCATTCTTCCCAAGTAGACATCCAACTAAACTTTAATATTTCGAGAGATTGAAAGGGTTGAGTCACAAGAGAACTGTTCCCATAAAACTCAGGACCAACAGCCACTACTTCATCAAAACCTTCAATCGAAAGGTGTTTCAAGGAAGGTAATTGCCCAAGGGGTGGCAAGACACAGCAATTTCCACAGTTGTGAAGGCTTACAGATACAATATTGCAGAATGATTCATCACCTAACCAATCTGGAAATCTCGTGCCACCATAATTATGGATTTGAAACTTTTTCAAGTTTGTATGAGGCACGAACTTCTCCAGTACATTTCTTTCACACTTTGTATCATCAGTTTTTCCATAACCCCATTCCAAGTCTAACTCCACAAGGTACTTCTTATCCTTTAACTTGGCCTCATAAGCATCCTTAGCATTCATAACATTCTCTAACTTTTTAATGGACAGTCTTCCTCGAAGATTTGAAAGGTTCCCCAACTCTCCAATCTTGATCCCATTTTCTTTTCCCACAATGAAAGTACTCAAAGATTGGAGGTTTTTTAATTTACTCATCTGTGTTGGCATTTCTTCTACACATGTTCCAGTTATATCCAGATGACACAAGTTTATGAGATTGTGCATACCCATAGGCAACTTCCTAAGGCGATAACAATAGGCCAGCTTCAGTGTTTGTAAATTGTACAAAGTACACAGAGATTCTGACAATCTTTTGATCAAAGTGCGAGAGAGGTCCAAATATCGTAGATGTCTTAGTTTTCCAATTGAATCAGGCAACTCGCCGATGCTATGATAGTTGGACAAAGATAACACCCTCAAGCACCTTAGCTTAATCAAGAGATCATGTTGTACCTTGTTAGACAAGCAGTAAAATTCATCAGGTAAATATAGTGGTAAAAAGGTGCGTAGACTTTTTGCTTTATAGAAAATCTCAAATCTCTTAAAGAGATCTTCTAAAGCCATAACATATGACAAATGACGAGTCTTTTCTGAAATTTCCTGTGAGTTTTCATACTCCAACCTGAAACAAAGTTCCCCAGATACAAATTTAGCCAAATCATTAATAAGGTCATGCATAACAAAGCATGAGTTTTCACCACCTGATCTTTGAAAAAATGATCTTGATACTAATTCATGAAAGTACTCATCACCTACTTCTTCCATTCTCTTATTTCTTCTGGGGTGCTGCAAGAGATCTTCTGCCATCCATAATTGTATCAATTGCTCCTTTTTGAATTCATATTCTTTTGGAAATATCGAACAATAGGCAAAGCATCACTTCAGATGTGAAGGGAGGTAATAGTAGCTCAATCTCAAGGCTGGAAGAATGTTGCTCAGGTCATCTGACAATTCCCATATATCACTTTGCAGTATCTTTTCCCATTCCTCAGCATCTAGTTTAAATCGCAAGAGACACCCAAGTGTCTTAACAGCTAATGGTAAGCCTTTACATTTCTTCACAATATCTTTACCAATTCTTTCTAGGATTGGATATGCATCAGATTTTCCACTCTCAAAAGCATGCTTTGCAAATAATTGCCAGCAATCTTCATCAGTTAACTGCTTCAGATGATGAATTGGAACAGTGCGCATGACTGATGCAACACTTTCATTGCGTGTTGTCACAATGATCTTACTTCCCTGTAGCCCTGAGTTAAAAGGTCTTTTCAAGGCCTCCCAACTATCATAACTTTCATTCCAAACATCATCCAGAACAAGCAGAAATTTCTTCCCAGTCAACTTCTCTTTAAGTTTAAGTTGAAGCAAATTTATATCCTTGATATCACAAGGAATTGAAGTGGCTGCCTCAAGAACTGTTTTTGTTATCCTACAAATATCAAATTCTTCAGAAACACATACCCATGCTGCAAACTCAAAATGCTCCATCACTCTATCATCATTGTATAGAACTTGAGCAAGGGTAGTCTTGCCAATCCCAGCCATGCCCACTATTGGAATCACACTTATATTATTGCCGTTGACAAAATTTGACAGCAACAAGTTAATTATGGCTTCTCTATCATCCTCCCTACCATACACATCAGATTTTTCTACCATAGATGTTGTTGGTATTTTCCATGACTGTGTCTCTCCAACACCATGTTTCAGGCCAAGGGCATCTTTTTGTTTTGCAATAAATTCCAATCTGTCAAGGATCTCCTCTATCTTGGGTTTAATCTGTGGAAGTATAAACCAAGTGAAATTAGGAATACCGATATTTTTGTAATTTTATATTTTAGTTGGTTTTGGTTCATGAGTCTAAGTGATTAGGACAGTTTAACTTACTAAATTTTACAAATATGCCATATTAGATATGATGTGCATGTGTGGTATTGTTCTTATATATGTAAATTATAACATGTGTCCTTTGGATATATCAAGCAAGACTTGATATGGGAATTTCACTTGAGTGAGTTGCAGTCGAATCAAAAGTAAACATTTTATTTGATTCTTTTATAAGTGTATTGAAAATTCACTCAACCAAAAGTAAGTCCGCTCCAGCAAGATGTTTTGCTTTAGTGAGTTTCATTTAAACCAAAAGTGAAATTTCTGTCTAATTCTTTTAAAAGTGTATAGAAAATTCACTCGAGCAAAAATAAGTTCACTTAAGTGGGAGGTAGTTTGCTCAAGAGAAACATATCTCGCTCTAGCAAAACACGGCAAATGATAGATTTCTACAAAAGTTCGTAAAAAAATGAGTCAAAATAAATGTTTTTTTTTTCCTACGACTATTGTATGTAAATATACATGTAAGTCAAAACATGTGAGTGATATTACTTTGGAAGTAAAATATTGAAGAAAGAATAAATTGAGAAAAATATTTTTTCGTGGCTCGCTCGAGTGATGTCAAAGGGCATTCAAAGTGTCGTTCGCGGGAATGAAGTTCCCAAAACCTCAAAATGAGGGTGATAGACGAAACTTAAGTGGAGCCTGATTGAGTAACGCTCACTTGAGCAAGGTTTGAGTCCACTTAAGCAAGAAAATTGTAGCAACAAGTTTTCTGCAGAATTTTGCAGAAAATTAAGGAGAAATGAGCATTTTAGGCTCCAAACGGCTTGTAACAGCCAAGGCAATGTTTTAAAAGGCATTAGTTTAGAGGGCTTGTATTACCAAAAGCGGCATTTTCAAGTGTAACTTTTCAAAGGAAACTCTTCATTATATACATAAATGGTGTTTCGTATTCATTTATTAAGGAAAATGAAAGTTATATGTCTTTTAAGGCATAAAAAATTGTTTAATACCATAGGAGAAAAAAAATCACAAGATTCTTTCAAGATTGCTAGTTGTAGAATCTAGGATTTGTTGTATCCTGAAGGTGATTTTCCTGGAACCCCATAGCAAGCTCATTCGAGTGGGGGCAAATCTATATATTACTAAAAGCTGAAACGTAGCGTTTAATGCTGCTGCTCTTATATTACGCCACATCAGCTGCCACGTCATTTTTAAAAAATATATATATAATTTGTCCTACAATTTTAAAATGATTTTTACAATTTTCAGCCTTATAAATACAGTCCACTACTTATTTATTTACTTCCACTATCACCATATAATAAATCTATATAATTAATCTAGCCAACCTCTTATTTATTTAGTTCCACTATCAAGTCCAACCCAAAACCTTTTAAGTTCAGTTTTAGGATTTTGTGTGAGCTTTTTCAGCTTAAAAGAAAAAAAAAAAAAAAACGTTGAATCCTTTCAAGCTTTAGTTTTTTTTTTTTTCAATTTTCTTATAATTGTTTTTAACATTTATTTTTTTAATATTTACATTTCTCCAACCTTTCTATCTCTCTCTTACCATTTCATCTTCCCACTACTTCTTCAATCTTTCTCCCTCCCTTACCTTTTCATCTCCCCACTACCTTCTACATTAATATCATTCTTTCTTTTTCCCTTCATCTTCCTTTTATTTTTGTCTCTTCTTATTCACACCCTCTTACTATAAATTTGTCACTATCTCTTCTATTCTATGCATAGTTTTTCCTCACAAAAAAAAGGTACTCTCTCTCTCTCTCTAAATTTTTTGGTGGATTTTTTTATTTTTATTGCATCTCTACTTTAGGTTAAATTTTTTGGTGGATTTTTTTATTTTTATTGCATCTCTACTTTAGGTTGATAATTTTTTATATTCTTTAAAACTCTATTTTGGGTTAATGCGATTTGGTTTTGTTTTTTAAATTGTTGTTGTTGTTTTTTATTTTATTTTTTATTCTATTTGATTGTTAAATGTTATCCTATTGCGATCTAAAGAATTAAATATAGCATATAAAAATATAATATTATTCTATTACATAGCATGATTTGGATAATTAGCGTATAAAAATATAATATTATTCTATTACATAGCATGATTTGGATAATTTGCTATTTATTTTGTTACATAGCATGATTTTTTATAGTGCTCAATTAGGATGTCAAACTATGAGACTTTACTAATTTTTGTTTATTTTCTAATCCTTTGTGGTGGACAAAGTACTTTTAATAGTTGTATTAGAAGTACTCTATAATGCCATTCATTTAATGAAAAGTAAAGGTTAGCCAAACGAAAATAATTGGATACGTGACAAATTGCAAAAGTTAAAATTTGTATATATACAATAATTGTTTATTTGATAATATGTTTTTGGTGGCCGGAATTATAATTTTTACAAAGAAAATAACCTTAATAGATTATCAAAAACAAAATTTTATCATAATATTGGTTCAATTAATCATTGTTAAGTTTTATTAATTTTTTTTAGTTTACATTTTTTTGGTGTTTTAGATTGTTCCTATGTTACATATATGATTGTTCCTAATAAATAAAAATATAATTTCAAAATGCATTACTCATTATTAGATTAGTTTAAATTGTAAAAAAAAAATTAATAAAACCACCATAAAAATAATTATCACGCGCAACGCGCGAGTCCGCGACTAGTATCATCTTAAAGCTAACAAATTTATTTGTCCCTCTAACACCTTTAACTTGGTTCAGTGGTTTCGAAACTGAATGCGCCTACATCCATGGGTAATACCAACTAAAAAAAATCTACTATTATTAATAAGAATTACAACCATCACTCTCACAAACATAAAACCAAACCAAATCCCCAATACACCCACAGGTGCTCTCATGCTAACACGATGGACAACCATAGTCTTTATCTCTCTTACTAGACAAAGCTTAGTCTCTACCACTCCTTTTGTAGGGACTATTGCACCTCCTTACTTCTTTGTTTTCTTATAAATGTGGACTAACACTCCTAACAAAAATTAATGCACCTCCATATTATTCTTTTAGCCTATTTGGGACTCCAAAGCAAATAGAAAACCTCTAAAATATATCAACAGGGCTGGACTTAACGCTAAGAATCATTAAAGTCTAAGATTTGGTCACAGAGAAACTAGTTGTTAGAACGTCTTGCAATTTCTACAATTAGTAAGGTTCTTATTGGGCTTTTTGTCATGGACATAAGATATTGGATAGTTTGTTTGAAGGTGAGATGATGTAGGTTCAAAAAGAATATTGTAAACATCGTCAAGTTTGTTGACAATGAGACCAAAGGATGACATAATAGAGAGCAGACAAAGAAATGTTGACCACATAAGAGGTAAGAAATCACTAATAACAATTTTATTTGTTAAGATATGATTGCAGACTAAGTCCATTTATTTTACTGTTCTAATTCTAATTGTCCCAATAATCCTAGTCCTAACTGTCATGAATCTAAGAAAGTGCTGGTCACATCTATGTTATTTTCAAAAAGATTAGTTTCGTCCCAATTGAACTTCCTCTTAATTGTTTATAGAGCCCAATCAACTTAGTATATGTCTAATATAGAACGTAGCATACACTAGCACAACACAAACTAATATAATTCAATTCAATATCTAATTAATCAAAAGTATCACAAATTTCCACACTTAATCGATCTACCATGAGACAATAATTTTTGTTATGGAAGAAGATTGAATATTATTTACGTAAAAGCAATTATAGACTGTTCAAGATTGAATTTGAACCCTACAGTTGAAATTAATGTTGCATGGCAATAAATCTAGCAACAAAAAATTTCACAATTCTTTTTTTACAGTTGGGTGGCTAATTGTTAATAGCATGTAAACAAGTGATGCTAGTGGTAGTGGTAAACTTAGATGAGATAAGAACCAGTAAAAATTTGTAGGTTGATCAGCCATCGGGAAAAATTGTGTGAAAATTATTGTGTGTTACTCTTTCACGGATATAAATTTGATAGTGTGACTCATATGAGAGTAAAAACTCACCAGCTCAACTGTCGTGAAAAATGTTGCGAAAACATTACTCTTTGCATGGATATAAGTTTAATAGTCAAATTTCATGGATTTAAATTATTTAATTATTTTAAATAATTATTTAGTGTTCCTGCAGTCAACAAACTTGGTGAATCTAAAAAAAGGTATTATTATCATTGAAGATATTGAATTTGATTTTGTTTAAGAATTTGGGCAAGTTGAAGAATCGGTTCAGCATTGTTGAAGGTAAAAAAAAAGAACATAAATTTAGTTGATAGCTTTGAAGAAAATGATTCCGTTGAAAGAGTTGAATAATTCTTTTATTCAATCATGTGGTAAAATATAAATTCAAAGTTTGTGTTGGACAGTTGGATTGTGAGCAAGATGAGATATTGTGTAGGTAGAATAGAACGAGCAATAATGGTTGAAAAATGGTTTTGCATGAACAGTTTACAACAAAAGGACAGTGTTTATTACATATAAAATATACACATTTTCGTTCAAAAAATAATTTCTGTGTACGGTGTATGCAATAAGATGCGTAAAAAATACGTTTATCAACCATTTATGTCGTACAAGTTTGGCTAAATTAGTGTTTCTCAATGTTTTTTTTTTATACACTTTATATTTAAATTGGTTTTGAATTATGAGTCAGTGTGTCTAGGAAAGACATACAAGGTTTTGGATATGAAAATGTCATACAATATATGTTGCACCAAACACGTGGTTAAAGGCAAAAATTCTTTCTTTAAAGAAAAATAATGCTCGAAAGTACATCTTATTACTTTCTAGAAAGCTTAGAGTAACCCCTACAAAATAGGCCCACACCAATACGAAAGAGGATCCTCTACGTTTATTTTAGCTAGAGTATAAACGACACGACATATGTAATTTAGGGTGTGCAAATAACTAGGGTTTCTATATGTATTTCCCAAATTAAACCAACCTCTCTAGAAAACGAAAAAATAGAATAAAATAATCTAAATGGTTTGTTAACAAAGCGAGTGGAGATGACAAAAAAATAAATTTATAGAGAAATTAAGAGAGAGTTTTCAAGAGAGATAATTTCTAGAGGGAGAAGTAGGTTGTGATTGATTTTTTTTAACGTACTATTTTGTGTGTGTATAATTAGGAGTTTACCTTTGAATTTTTTAATTTCTTGGACAAATATTGGACGGACCAAGTTAAAAGATGTATAATAATGTTCCATAAAATAATCAAGAACAAGAATAACTAAAGAAACTACCAACAACATCACTTTTATCAAATTCCATACAAATCTAGAACTTAGATATAGTTATATATGAATTCAGCAAAAAATTAGATAGTTATATTTGTATGTATAAATACATGTACGCTAAAGAGACTTATATTTCAACTTGTTGATTTTTTCTAATATTTATAAATGAGATATTTAGAATTCAAAACTTTCCTTCCTTAATTATCAAATTATTCAAAAACTATATATATATATAGTTGGGTTCAAGTTACATCTGGTGTAACTCTAAACGATATTACACTACTTAATAACTTATTATTAGATATGAATTTTGACAAATCTACCATTGGATTATATTATATTCATATACTCTCTATACTTGCAAAATTTCACGGTAATCAAAGATTAATAGTCATGTTATCAATCGATTGTTTAAATTCAAGTTTTTGTAATTTAAAATAATGCACAAAAGATGGGTTTATGGATCACATGGTAAATAACATCCGATTAACATGAAAATTGGCATATATGTTAAGCACATATAAAACATGTAATTCAATGGTTGGAGTCTTAAAATATAAATTCAATAACAAGTTATTTGGTAGTATAACATTGCTTAGAATTACACCAGTTATAACTCATATATATATATATATATTTGCTTAGCAAAGGCTTGAGTTCCCTTGTCGACAAACATGGGAAAAGTCATGCCAACTCAAAGAACTTACGATAATTTATATATAAATAATAATAATAATAATAATAATACATAAAAGTCAGTATTAGATAATTTCTAATTATGCCACTTAGATGGGAGCAGTACACTTTAGTGTGTGTCTATATGTACGTGTATATATATAACGACGCCATTTTTGCATAGAAAATCTCTGTTTTGACACAATAAAAAATTCACAAAAAATTGGTAGGGTTCAAGGAATGATGTTGGTGAGAAGAGTTTAATAGAGGATGGAGGTGATTAGAATTCAATCTCAACTTTATTTAATTACAAAAAATTTTACTAATTAAACTAATTGAAACCCATAAAGCTTTATTATCAGTCTCATATTCCTTTTGATTATTTCTACTTTATCTCTCCCTAGTATGGACTAAGAAAAGTGAAAACTAAGCGTCCCTTTAAAAATAATTTATTTAGTTTTTTGCGAATAATTTTTTTTTATGAAAATGTGATACAATATATAGGAACTTTGAGAAAGTGAGAAAAAATGAATTTTTAAAAAGTTATATATAAAAGCTTAAAAAACAAAAAACTAGCTTTTAGTATACCTGGCTGACGGTGCTTCCAGATTCAGCTTCCAGCTTGCATCGCAAAGCTTCAGTAGCAATCTCATCCCAAAGGTCCTCTGCATCATACACAGCATCTTTAAGTTCAAGTAGCCATTCTTTCACCAATGAGCACCCGAATTGCTTCTCCTCCGCGTCGTTGATCACTGCATTCACAGATAAAAGCGTGACCTTCAGCTTCTTCAGCAGCCTATCGTTGAGTTTCTTTCCACGAATGTGATCCACAACCTCACGTGAAGCTACCCTATCGAACAAGACTTGAAGGAATGCAGACAGAACAGCTCCACCCACCAACTCTGCAACCATGTTTCTCTTTTGTAGTAAGTTGCAAAGCAAATGAATATATTGAAAGGGAAAGAGAGAAGAGGAAGAAAACAAGGGAAAGATAGAAGAGGAAGAAGACACAGCAAAAGGCAGAGAACCACAGAGAGAATTGGTTTATGCTTTTGTGAAAACCTATGTCGTTGGCTCTTGCAAGATTTATAATTAATGGCTTGTTTGGAAGTTTAGAGGGGGAGGAGAGTAGAGGAGAGTAGAGGAGAGGGGAGTAATGGGGAGGAGAGTAGAGGAGAATGATTCCCCTCTACCTTGTTTGGATGTTTTTAAAATTAGTAAGGGGGAAGGGAGTAATTAACCCTTCCCCTTGTGTAATTTTGTTAATATAATAAGGGTAAATTAGGTAATTTACTTGATCAATAGTTTATGTACTCTACTCTCCCTCCAAATCTCTCCAATTTGAGGGAATTAAAAATGGGGGGCTAGAGGGAGTTGAAACCCCTCCAAATCTCTCTCCCTCCTTCCTTAAAAAACTTCCAAATAAGGTAATTAGATTACTCTCCCTCCCTCTACTCTACTCCTCCTCCTTTTTTAAACATCCAAACAAGCCATAAGTGTGGACACAACTTCTTGAACTTGGGGGCAGGAGATGCGAGTCCTATTGTGTTGTGGACCTTGTAAACGTCCGCTCGAAGACCAATGGTATGTTTAGATGCTGATTATTGCTAAAAACTGAAAACTGAAAATACTGTAGCAAAATAATTTTTAAATGTGTGAATAGTGCCATGAGACCCAATTTTAAAGTTGATTTTGCTAAATTCTGTACTTACAGGTTCCGTAAACAGTGCACAGAACCCACAGAAATGAAACGCAAACACAAACACCAGGGCTGTTTACGCTATCCAAACTCACATCAAGACTATTGTGTTAGAATTAACTCAACAAGCTAGTGCTACTAAAGATATTACAAATCAGCGAAATCTTGTTGCACGAATTCACAATTTCAGTTGTTTTTTTTCCCTATATGTATTTGTGTGTGTCTTAACATGTGTAATAAACACTATTCTTACAAATTGATATATTACCAATTATAAAAATAAAAATGATTTATTATGTTATTGAAATAGTATTAATCATATGTTTCAATTAGTTCAATTGGTAAAGATTTTTATCATCAAACAAAAGATACGAAGTTCAACCTTACTTACACCAAAAATTAATTAGTGTTTTGATATAATGCATAATAAAGAGTAATTATCATAGCACATGCAATAAGTTAAAAATTCTATCATATTAGTGGTATTAATCACATTCTTTATTACTTGACCTATGTCAGTTTATAAACTTAAGCTTTTTATAATAATATTTATAGTAACTTTTAGCATCTTTTGGATATAAACCACACATTTTAAACGTATTGAAAACTCAACTGACTTTTAAATGGGTTAGCTAATGGGAGACCTGTGTCCATTTTTTTATTTATAATAATATTTGTAGTAAACTTTTAGCATCTTTCAAATGTAAACCTTACCGCCTGTTATGACGTATAGATTACTTTACAAAACTTTCAAAGGGTTCTTTAATGACTGAGTGAAAAAGGTGACAGTAGTAAAAGTGGTTGAAACTTAAAAGTTTCTGACAAAAACAAAAAAAAAAAATACTGCTTAACAACTCATTTAAAAAAAAAATTTATAAAAAAAATTAATATTTTGACAGTTTTTTCATTTTTCATAAAAGTAGTATCAAAACTTTCTTAAAATAAATTGTTAATTATTATCCTAAGAGCACTTGTTAGCATGACCCAAAACAAAAAAATTAGTTGAAACCTGAAAGATAGATGGAGACATGTGTCAATTAATTACTAGAGTACCCAATACTTTTTTTTTTTTTGAGAAAAGAGTATCCAATATGTTTTGAAGTTTAGTAATTATGGTCTGGACTATGTTTACAAAAAATTTAAGGATAATTATACTTTGTTTATCTGTGGTTTGCCTCTAATTTTATACGCCCACCCGTGGTTTAAATTTTGACACTTTGCCCACCTGTGATTCTTACCATTACCCAGCCATAACCCACCTCTCCCATTTCCGTTACTCTAACACAGAAAAGATAAAAAACAGAACTCCACACGGATCAAAACTCACTCTCTCCCAAAACTCACTCACTTCCATCCAACCCAACGAAGATCCACAACAAAATCCACATAGATCGGAGATGCAAGCACATGGGACGTAAGTACTGACAAATCAAGATCCTCATAAGCAAAGTACCCATTGAGATATACATTGAAGTATAGCAAGCTAAGTGCACGACTAACAATATCAAAGAAATGCAATTGAACCAAGTATTGAGCACCACTTGAACCCACTGGAAAATTCCAAGTGATGTTAAACCCTAAATCCAAATTTGTGTTTTCCCTATTCATTTCTATCGAGCTGGTTATTGTAACTACCTTGGAAATGGAAGATGGAAACTTACTAAGGGGTCATTGGTTGTTGCAAAAGGACATGCATGTTGCTGTATGTACAGGACTGATGTGAAGACCTGTAAGAAGAAGTTCAATGAGATTAAAGATTCTAAGAAGGTTCCACAAATGAGAGTTTGGATTAATGGTGATGATGTTAAGAGGGTGAAATTCTCATTGTCTAATAGTGCTTCAGAAGAGGAAGTGATAGGTGATGAAGAATATAAAGATGTTAAGGCTGCATGGGATGATGATGAAGTGAAAGACCTTGGAGGTCTTGAGTAGGGGGAGCACTATCTTCCACTAGAGATTGATGAACCTCACGAGAAGAGGACTACTAGAGAACATCGAATTGTTAGCTTTAAGAATAATTGGGTTTCTGACGAGGGGGAGCCAAGGGACTGGATTAAAGAAATCCAAGATGAGATTAATTCTTTAAGAATGAAAAGTATTGACGTTGATGAGGTATTCTCAATGTTGATAAAGATAATGAAGAAGGTCAAGCTTGAAGTCAGCTTAACTGACATAGATCTGCACTAAAGAGCTAGATTGAAGATCTCCTTCCTCAATGGGTTGGAGGGGGAGATTGTTGTGGGTCCAGCCTAATTTTGTGGCAAGAGAGTCATGTTGTGGAAAACTCCTATTAGAAATAGGAGACCACATGAGTTCCAATTCGTGTTTGTATGGGAGTTAGTGTGTTGAACAATTAATGTATCACAAGAATTCTAGTTGAAGTGGTGTTAGGAATCCATGTGTTCCTAGAATTGATGTGGGGTGGCAGACTTGCTTATAAAAGCAAGGACTAGTGTGCCGCATAAGGGTTGGTGAGTGCAACAACAAAAAAGTGTCGCACATTAAAGAGAGAGCAGCAACAAGGAAGCCGCACAAGAGAAAAAGAAAAAAAAATAAAGCAACCAAGAGGGAGCCGCTTAGAGAAAGAAGACAGCCAAGAAAGAGAGCTGTGTGTGGAGAAGAAAATAGAAGGGAGAGAGCAAAGTGTTGCTACATTTGAGAAAGATAATTAGTGTGTGTGAGAGCAAAAAAAAAAAAAAAAAAAAAACAAGTGAGATTTTTTCTTTAGCCATAAGTCATACACAAGAATTATTCTAATTGATTTGATAATAGTGAAATTATTTGGAGTTTTTCTCTTCAAAGAGAAAGGGTTTTCCACGTAAATATTTGTGTTCTTATGTGTGATTGCTATTTTGAATTGATATTTTTTGTGATAATATCATTTGGGACCTAACATTATATAATAAATAATTTTATTATTTAGATATTTGTTTGTTCATAGAATTGTCAATGTTTTGTTAAAACAAATTAATGTTGTTCGCTGGAGAATCTAGCCGTGCTGCCGTGGTACTCTACTCTAGACACAAACAATTTTTACCAGATTATAGGTTCAA
Organism: Quercus ilex subsp. ballota; assembly: GCA_032727855.1. Classification (NCBI taxonomy): domain Eukaryota; kingdom Viridiplantae; phylum Streptophyta; class Magnoliopsida; order Fagales; family Fagaceae; genus Quercus; species Quercus ilex. The sequence goes on from JAVFWQ010000015.1 coordinate 19,023, forward strand.
GGAGAGAACTAAGAAGCCATGTGGTGCAACAACACTCTTTTGGTAAATTTTTATTTATTTATTTATTTATCTATATAAGACATGTGGGGGGGGGGGGGGGGGGGTGGGGGGGGTGGGGCTTGATTTCGGACCGAGGTCCAAAAGCCAAAGGCCATACTTGAAAAAATGGGCTAGGCCCATCAATGAGGATACAAGCTAGGGCGTCTAAAGAGTCACGGGTAACTCACCAGAGCAATTCCCATGGAGATTCGAGTCAGGCACCATTACCAAAACTCTTATCCGTGGTAATAAGCATGGATGGCCCTTCAGCAGAGAAGAATGGGACCATAGGTAACTATTTCCCTTTTAATCTACAATGCTTCTTACACCAAATTCGCCTCGTGAAACACCCTGAAAGGATAAGGATTACAGAGACTGTCACCTCTAAAAGGATAAGGATCATAGAGACAGTCACCTCTGAAAGGATAAGGATCACAGAGACAGTCACCTCCGCATTAATGACAGGGTTCTTTACCTAATCTCTTCCACATTAAAAGCATATAGGATAATCTGAACAGTACAGACCCCCAAAAGTCTGATTTCATGACGAAAGGGGGGTAAGGCCAAGGGGGGATGTGACAAGTATCCCAAAAATTAGGAGTGATCCTTGAGAGGCCATAGCCGGGAATTCACATCCCCCCCAAATTGGGAAAGGTCAGCTACTAAGTCTATGGGATCATCCCAATCCAGCAAGGATAGGGAAATGGATAGGCTGAGGGAGCAAGTATTGGCCTTGCAGTGAGAGGCTAGGAGGAATTAAGACCGCTTCCGAAGAAAGGATGAAGAACGCCTCCGACGAAGGGTTTGTAGTCCTGCACCGAGTCATTCTCGGAGAGAGGAGAATAACATAGGGGAACGCCAAGGAAATAGTGATAGGAGGCAAACCCTACCTCACCGGGAGAGAACGACTTCTCCACCCTGGAGATATAGAAGGGAGGAGTCCCCGCCACACCGAGAGAGGATCAAGATACCTCCCCTTTAAGGTCTGGCCATCCGCAGTCTCGGAGATCCTTCTACCCCTCAAAGAATGATGCTATAAACAGGGCATTGCAATAGATATCATGTTCTCCATTCTCAAGGGAGATAGAAAGCACAAATTTGCCACAAAGGTTCACTAGGCCTACCTTCACCATTTGTAATTATAAGACTGATCCCGTGGAACACGCCAATCATTACAATCAAAGTATGACAGTCTACTCTAAGAATGAAACCTTAATGTGTAAGATTTTTCCCTATGGCCTAGCGCCCAACATAATGAGGTGGTTTGACGGGCAGGAAAATGATTCCATCTATAGTTATGATGAGTTGATAAGAGCATTCGGAGCGCGGTTTGCGACATGTAGCAGAACTCTGAAGCCATTTGACTCTCTCCTCACCATGTCCAAGAAGGAAGGGGAAACCCTTGAGGCATACTTGGATCGTTATTAGGAGCTGTACAACGAGATAGGTGGAATTAATGGAGGGATCATGGCCACGGTTTTAAAAACTGGATTGGATCGGCCGGTCCTACTGGTTTAATCGGGAACCAGCCTTTAATCCGATTGTGTTATGGGTAAAAACCAAAAATCCATCAAAAATAAAAAAAATTTAGAAACCACCTTTTCTTTTACTTATTCTCAACCTAAACTACATCGTTTTGTACAAAGGAAACCTAAAAACTAACCTAAACACCTATTTAGACTCTCACGCCTCTCTAATCTCTATCTCACGCCTCTGTCTCACTGTCACGGTGAGAGTCTCACGCCTCACTTAACTCTCAAGCTTACGTAGTCACACGGCCACGCCTCTAAATCTCCCAAATTTTTTTCCCTTCTCACGGCCTCTGATTTGCTTCTCATCCTCACGGTCACGATCTACTTTTTTTTTTCTCCTTTGTCTTGGTATCGCCCTCTCTATTTCAGTGGCTTCATCAATCATCCAGTTTGGAAGTTACTTTCTTTTTCCTTTGCTTTTGATTTTTGATTAATTGATTCTGAATTTCTGAAATCTTTTTTTTTTTTTCCTTTGTCTCGGTCTCGCCCTCTCTGGATCAGTGGCTTCATCAACCATCAGGTATTGAACTTAACCTTTTTCCTTTGCCTTTGATTTTTGATTACATGATTCTGAATTTTTGAAATCTAGGTTTCTTTTTTTTCTTTGGTCTCGGTCCGTCCTCTGTGCTCTGTGCTCTGCTTCATCAGGTATTGTGTTATCAAATGAACCTTAAAACTTAGTCGATGTTTGTTTGAAATTTTTTTGTTATTCCACCTAGCAGTAAGCTTAGAAGTTGGTTTAAGGGGAGGATGGGAAATCGATCAAGGACTGGTTCTGCCCAGTTTTCTCGTCTGAGCAACTCAGAGGAATTAGTTCATGAGGATAGGCGTGTACGGCCTAAAGTACATAGAGAAAATCAGGAGTAATCCTCGAGAGGCCGTAATCGTGAATTCATATCCCCCCCACATTGGGAAAGGTCAGCTACTAACTCTATGGGACCATCCCAATCTAGCAATGATAGGGAAATGGATAGGTTGAGGGAGCAAGTATTGGCCTTGTAGTGAGAGGCTAGGAGGAATTAAGACCGCCTCCAAAGAAGGGATGAAGAACGCCTCCGACAAAGGGTTCGTAGTCCTGCACCAAGTCATTCTCGGAGAAAGGAGAATAACATAGGGGAACGCCAAGGAAAAAGTGATAGGAGGCAAACCCTACCTCGCTGGGAGAGAATGGCTTCTCCACCCCGGAGATATAGAAGGGAGGAGTCCTCGCCACATCGAGAGAGGATCAAGATACCTCCCCCTTAGGGTCTAGCCATCCGCGGTCTCGGAGATCCTTCTACCCCTTGAAGAATGATGCTATAAACAGGGCATTGCAGTAGATATCATGTTCTCCATTCTCAGGGGAGATAGAAAGCACAAATTTGCCACAGAGGTTCACTAGGCCTACCTTCACCATTTGTAATGATAAGACTGATCCCGTGGAACACACCAATCGTTACAATCAAAGTATGACAGTCTACTCTAAGAATGAAACCTTGATGTGTAAGATTTTCCCCTCTGGCCTAGCGCCCAACACAATGAGGTGGTTTGACGGGCAGGAAAATGATTCCATCTATAGTTATGATGAGTTGATAAGAGCATTCGGAGCGCGGTTTGCGACATGTAGTAGAACTCTGAAGCCATTTGACTCTCTCCTCACCATGTCCAAGAAGGAAGGGGAAACCCTTGAGGCATACTCGGATCGTTATTGGGAGCTGTACAACGAGATAGGTGGAAATAATGGAGGGATCATGGCCACGGTTTTAAAAATCGAATCGAACTGGCTGGTCTGACTGGTTCAATCGGGAACCAGCCTTTAATCCAGTTGTGTTATGGGAGAAAACCAAAAATCCATCAAAAATTGGGAAAATTTGGAAACCACCATTTCTTTTACTTATTCTCAGCCTAAACTACGTCGTTTTGTACAAAGGAAATCTAAAAACTAACCTAAACACCTATTTAGACTCTCACGCCTCTCTAATCTCTATCTCACGCCTTTATCTCACTCTCACTGTGAGAGTCTCACGCCTCACTTAACTCTCAAGCTCACGCAGTCACACAGCCACGCCTCTAAATCTCCCAAAATTTTTTCCCTTCTCACGGCCTTTGATTTGCTTCTCATCCTCACGATCATGATCTACCTTTTTTTTTCACCTTTGTCTTGGTATCGCCCTCTTTATTTCAGTGGCTTCATCAATCATCCGGTTTGGAAGTTATTTTCCTTTTCCTTTGCTTTTGATTTTTGATTAATTGATTCTGAATTTCTGAATTTTTTTTTTCCCTTTGTCTCGGTCTCGCCCTCTCTGGTTCAATGGCTTCATCAATCATCAGGTATTGAACTTAACCTTTTTCCTTTGCTTTTGATTTTTGATTTTTGATTACATGATTCTGAATTTTTGGAATCTGGGTTTCTTTTTTTTCTTTGGTCTCGGTCCGTCCTCTGTGCTCTGTGCTCTGCTTCATCAGGTATTGTGTTATCAAATGAACCTTAAAACTTAGTCGATGTTTGTTTGAAATTTTTTTGTTATTCCACCTAGCAGTAAGCTTAGAAGCTGGTTTAACGGGAGGATGGCAAATCGATCAAGGAGTGGTTCTGCCCAATTCTCTCGTCTAAGCAACTCAAAGGAATTAGTTCACGAGGATAGGCATGTACGGTCTGAAGTACATAGAGAAAATCAGGAGTAATCCTCGAGAGGCCGTAACCGTGAATGCACATCCCCCCCCACATTAGGAAAGGTCAGCTACTAACTCTATGGGACCGTCCCAATCTAGCAATGATAGGGAAATGGATAGGCTGAGGGAGCAAGTATTGGCCTTGTAGTGAGAGGCTAGGAGGAACTACGACTGCCTCCGAAGAAGGGATGAAGAACGCCTCTGACGAAGGGATCGTAGTCCTGCACCGAGTCATTCTCGGAGAGAGGAGAATAACATAGGGGAACGCCAAGGAAATAGTGATAGGAGGCAAACCCTACCTCACCGGGAGAGAATGGCTTCTCCACCCTGGAGATATGGAAGGGAGGAGTCCCCGCCACACCGAGAGAGGATCAAGATACCTCCCCCTTAGGGTCTGGCCATCCGCGGTCTCAGAGATCCTTCTACCCTTCTAGGAATGATGCTATAAACAAGGCATTGCAGTAGATATCATGTTCTCCATTCTCAGGGGAGATAGAAAACACAAATTTGCCATAGAGGTTCACTAGGCCTACCTTCACCATTTGTAATGGTAAGACTGATCCCGTGGAACACGCCAATCATTACAATCAAAGTATGACAGTCTATTGTATGAATGAAACCTTGATGTGTAAGATTTTCCCTTCTGGCCTAGCGCCCAACATAATGAGGTGGTTTGACGGGCAGGAAAATGATTCCATCTATAGTTATGATGAGTTGATAAGAGCATTTGGAGCGCGGTTTGTGACATGTTGTAGAACTCTGAAGCCATTTGACTCTTTCCTCACCATGTCCAAAAAGGAAGGTGAAACCCTTAAAGCATACTTGCATCGTTATTGGGAGCTGTACAATGAGATAGGTGGAAATAATTGAGAGATCGTGGCCGTGGTTTTAAATATCGGACCAGACCAGCCAGTCCGATCGGTTCAATTGAGAACTGGCCTTCAATCCGATTCGGTTATGGGCAAAAACCGAAAATCCATCAAAAACCGAAAAAATCAAAAACTGACCGATTCAACCGGGAATCGGCAGTGTTGAACCGGTTAAGGGCCGGTTGGGTTATGCACTTAAATGACATCGTTTATTTTATTTATTCTTAGCCAAAACTACGTCGTTTTGTACAATGGAAACCTTAAAACTAACCTAAATACCTATTTAGACTTTTAGCCTCTCTGATCTCTATCTCACGTCTCTGTCTCATTCTCACGGTGAAAGTTTCATGCCTCACTCAACTCTTAAACTTACGCAGCCACGCGGCCATACCTCTGAATCTCTCAAATTTTTTTCCCCTTCTCACGGCCTCTGATCTGCTTCTCATCCTCACGATCACGATCTGCTTCTCGATTTTTTTTCCCTTTGTCTCAGTCTCGCCCTCTCTGCTTCAGTGGCTTCATCAATCATTAGGTATGGAACTTATTTTCATCTTCCTTTGCTTTTGATTTTTGATTAATTGATTCTGAATTTCTAAAATCTGGTTTTTTTTTTTCCTTTGTCTCGGTCTCGCCCTCTCTGCTTCAATGGCTTCATCAATCATCAGGTATTGAAGTTAACCTTTTTCCTTTGCTTTTGATTTTTGATTACTTGATTCTGAATTTTTGAAATTTGGGTTTCTTTTTTTTCTTTAGTCTCAGTCTCGCCCTCTGTGCTCAGTGCTCTGCTTCACCAGGTATTGTGTTATCAAATGAACCTTAAAACTTAGTTGATATTTTTTTGAAATATTTTTGTTATTCCACCTAGCAATAAGCTTAGAAGCTAGTTTAAGGGGAGGATGGCAAATCGATCAAGGAAAGGGTCTGCCCAGTTCTCTCGTTTGAGCAACTCAGAGGTATTAGTTCATGAGGATAGGCGTGTACAGTCTGAAGTACATAGAGAAAATTAGGAGTAATCCTCGAGAGGCCATAACCGGGAATTCACATCCCCCCCACATTGGGAAAGGTCAGCTACTAACCCTACGGGACTGTCCCAATCCAGCAAGGATAGGGAAATGGATAGGCTGAGGGAGCAAGTATTGGCCTTGCAGTGAGAGGCTAGAAGGAATTAAGATCGCCTCCGAAGAAGGGATGAAGAACGCCTCTGACGAAGGGTTCGTAGTCCTGCACCGAGTCTTTCTCACTAGGAGGCAAACCCTACCTCAATAGGAGAGAACGGCTTTTACACCCTAGAGATATAGAAGGGAGGAGTCCCCACCGCATAGGGAGAGGATCAGGATACCTTCCCCTCAGGGTCCAGCCTTCTGCGGTCTCGGAGATCCTTCTACCCCTCGAGGAATGACGATATAAACAGGGTATTGCAATAGATATCATGTTCACCATTCTTAAGGGAGATAGAAAGTACAAATTTGCCACGGAGGTTCATTAGGCCTACCTTCACCATTTATGATGGTAAGACTGATCCTGTGGAACGCGTCAATCATTACAATCAAAGTATGACAATCTACTCTAAGAATGAAACCTTGATGTGCAAGATTTTCCCCTCTAACCAAGGGCCCCCCTGCAATGAGGTGGTTTGACAGGCAGGGAAATGATTTCATCTATAATTATAATGAGTTAATAAGAGCATTCGGAGCGCGGTTTGTGACAAGTAGTAGAACTCTGAAGAAATTTGACTCTCTCCTCACCATGTCCAAGAAGGAAGGTGAAACCCTTAAGGCATACTCGGATCATTATTAGGAGCTGTACAGTGAGATAGGTGGAAATAATGAAGGGATCGTGGCCATGGTTTTAAAAACCAGACCGAATCGGCCAGTCCAACCGGTTCAACCGGGAATCGGCCTTCAATCCGGTCCTGTTATGGGTAAAAACCAAAAATCCATCAAAAACAGAAAAATTTCAGAAATCGGCTAGTTCAACCGGAAAACCAAGAATCGGCAAGGTCTAATCGGTTAAGGGCTAGTTGGGTTGTCCACTTTAACTACATTGTTTCTTTTACTTATTCTCAGCCTAAACTACATCGTTTTGTACAAAGGGAACCTAAAAACTAACCTAAACACCTATTCAGACTCTCACGCCTCTCTAATCTCAATCTCACACCTCTGTCTCACTCACACAGTAAGAGTCTCATGCCTCACTCAACTCTCAAGCTCACGCGGCCACGCCTTTGAATCTCTCAAATTTTTTTTCCCTTCTCACGCCCTTTGATTTGCTTCTCATCCTCACGGTCACGATCTGCTTCTGGGTTTTTTTTTTTCCTTTGTCTTGGTCTCGCCCTCTCTTCTTCAGTGGCTTCATCAATCATCTGGTATGGAAGATGATTGTTGAACTTATTTATTTGGTTTTGTTGAAAGTTTATTATATTAAGGATGATTGTTTTGTAATGTCATAATGTTAACTTCTATAAAAGATGTTATATATGTGTATGTTTGTGAAGGAAACATATTTATTACTATTGGTTTGTTAGTTTTAGTATATTAAAAAATTATTAATTTTTTTATATAATTTAAATAAATAATAATTAAATTATTTATGACGTCATCGGTTCAACCATCAGTCGAACCACGGTCCGACCAAAAAATCGATAATTAGTTCATTTTTCGGTTCTTTCACTGTACCGATTTTTAAAACCATGATCGTGGCTAGTACCTTCAGAGTGGGGCTCCCTATCAATTCTGAGTTAAATGTTTTGCTTGCTTTAAAGCCAGTCACGGACATGCATAAATTGATGGATCGAGTGGAAGAATATAAGAGGTTAGAAGATGATCAGCTGCATGATAAGGCTAAGGCCAAGGCAGCTATGAGGGAGAAGAGAGAGGATAGGATGGACCATCCTCCTCGGCCGAGAAGAGACTTCTTCCCCCAAGTATAAAAGCTGAGATCCGAGATGGTGAGTTCACTATATAAGGAGTCGGTCTACCGAATCATGGAAAACCCTCATGGAGGCTAAGACGCACTATCTCCCCCTGGAGAAAGCTGCTTTAGCAGTGATCCATGCTACTCGAAAATTGCCTCATTATTTATAGGCTCATACGGTGGTAGTCTTAATCGAGCACCCACTGCAGACCTTGCTCAGGAGAGCAGACTTCTTGGGCAGGATAGCCAAGTGGGGGGTATCCTTAGGGGCCTTCGATATTCAATACAGGCCTAGACCCTCCATCAAGGGGCAGGTCCTAGCAGATTTCATTGTAGAGTTCACCCTAAGACACCCTAAAGTCTTGCACAATGGAGGGAATAAGAAAGGAAGTCCTAAGAAATGTCCAATACGGCAAGAATAAGTGGATGGAGCCTCAAATTGTTGAGGAACGGGAGTCGTATAGTTGTAATCTCTCTGAAGGGTATCAGGTTGGAAAAGTCATTTAGGTTGGGCTTCCAGGCATCAAACAACAAAGCGGAATATGAGGCTCTCTTAGTAGGGCTTCGGATATCCAAGCAGGCAGGGGCGACTAAGCTATGATTGTATTGCAACTCTCAGATGGTAGTCAATCGGATCAATGGAGATTTGAGGCCAAGGATCAAAGAATGGTGAGCTACTTGAAAGAAGTTAGAACCCTAAGGGGTCAGTTTGAGAGTGTGGATATCTTACAGATTTGAAGGGGGAATAACAATCACACTGATTCTCTGGCTACCCTGGCCTCATCAGTGGATGACCCACTCTTGAGGATTATATAAGTAGAATTCTTACTTTCTCCTAGCACCATCCCCCCTAAAGGAGCCACAATCTTGAGTATTCGTCTATCTCTTAGTTGGATGGATCTCGTTCTAACATGCCTTCAGGAAGGAAATCTTCCCGAGGATAGACAGAAGGCCAAGAAAATCATACGAAAATCACTCAGGTATTGGGTATCCAAGGAAAGAAAGTTATACAAGAGATCATACTTAGGACCCTATTTGCTATGCATCCACCCCGAGGCAATTGAGGTGCTCCTGAAGGAATTACACAAAGGGATATGTGGAAGTCACACGGGAGGAAGATCCCTAGCATATAAGGCCCTTACCCAGGGTTACTAGTGGCCGAGCATGCAAAAACAGGCCCAAGAGTTTTCTAAAAAATGTGATCAGTGTCAAAGATTTGCTTCTAGCATCCATCAGCCCAGAGGAGTTCTTAACCCAATATCAAGTCCCTGGCCATTTGCCCAATGGGGACTGGACATAGTAGGGCCTCTCCCTAAAGTAAAGGGTAATAGAACGTGGCTCTTGGTTGGAACAGACTACTACACCAAGTGGGCTAAAGCCGAGCCCCTTGCTAACATTCAGGACATCGACGTCAAAAGATTTGTGTGGAGAAACCTTGTAACCTGGTTTGGCGTTCCTAAGGTTCTAATCTCAGACAATGGGCTGCAGTTTGGCATTAAAGCCTTCTGATGATACTACTCAGAGCTGGGCATCACTAACAGATATTCCACTCTATCTTATCCCAAGGCAATGGTCAAGCTAAGGATACTAATAAATCTATTGTGAATGGTCTAAAAAAAAAGACTAGATGACTCCAAGGGAAGATAGGCCGAAGAACTACCTAGCGTGCTATGGGCATATCAAACTACTTCGAGAAGGTCAACCGGGGAAACCCCGTTCTCAATAACCTACGGTGCAAAGGCAATAATTCTTATGGAGATAGGACTACCTACCTCTTGAACTGATAGATTTGGTGAAGAAAGCAATGACTAATTACTCAATAGGCACCTAGACCTCATGGAAGAAAACTGTGAGGCTTCCTTGGCGAAGTTGGCCAATTATCAACAAAAGATTAGCCACAGATCATCATGCAAAGAAGTAAATCCCGAGGTACTAGACCCTATCTTTACCTCAGAAAATAACCTTATTATCTATTTCAAAATTATTTAACAACAAAGCTTCTCAAAAAAAAAAAAAAAAGATAATAAGATAAATAAATAAAAAGAGTTATTCTACTCTCACACCAAAATGTCACAATATTTTCAAAACAAGTGAGGTTTCAACTCATAATAATAATAATAATAATAATAAATAAATAAATAAATAAAATATTTTATTGGAACTACCACAACTCAAAACAATACTGAAAATGTTGTGAGGTTTTGTTTAATGACGAACTACAACTACTTGATATGACCATTTAAAAATGATATATATATATATATATATATATATATTTTTTTTTTTTTTAAAAGGAAAAGTTTATAAAGACGAGCATGATATATAACATGCCCGCGTACACACTGCCAAGGTTATGACAACCTAGACATGTGTGGGTTTTTTTTTTTTTTTTTTTTTTTCAATACATTAATATACTATATTAAATGGAAATGGAATAATACTATTTTTATATTGGTTATTAAAAAAAAAACTGTATTACTCTACTATTGTTATATTGGTTACCAATTTCGGAGTTTTCTTAGCTCTCATTTTGTCTCTATCCGCCAACATATAAATCCCCATAATATTCACCCCCTTTCCAGACACGGACTTCGCGTTTCGTCGTAATACAAATCAATAGCGTATTTTTATTCTTCTTCTTCTTCTTCTTCTTTTTTGATAGAACACACACTGAAATATTATTAAACATTAAGAAACAAGTACATCATGGACAAGAGCTTGCTGAATAAAACAAGGAATCTCTTCAATCCAAATTACATCATTGACAAAGCTTTGAGCTTGTCGTGCTAGAATGTGGGCTGGTTTATTACCAGTCCTTCGCACATGAGAATAACCAATTATCCCAACATCCGGACTCAAACCATGAATTCCTTCCACAATGGCTGCAATCGTAGTAGGAGGCTGTACAACCTTTTTGAGTGTATTAGAAACAATCAGAGAATCTCCTTCCAACACTCCATTCCTTAGCCCCAAATGTCTTGCCAACAAAACACCAGCTTCATATGCCTTTGCTTCAACTTCAAGTGCCCCCATTTGAGCTCTAATTTTTCTGCATAATGCAGCCAATAATCTGCCTTGCTGATCTCTAAAGACTACACCAATGCCAGCCAATTTCTTTGTGGGAAAAAGAGCACCATCAACATTAATCTTGCATTGACCCGAGTGAGGAGGGACCCAGACAGAATTTTGAAGAATTTCTTGTCTGTCACCGAGAGGTTGAACCAGATCAGAGGCAGAGGATTCATGTGTCTCTGTTGCCAACTAAAATTCCTGCAAATAATTTGCTGCTGAGCGAGCCACTTCCAGTCCGATTTTAGCTTCACCTTGATGGTAAATTTCATTCCTATTGCAACATAATTTCCAAGCAACCATCACCAGTTTTGAACATTTGACGTCCCCAGCATCATTGGTCATCAGTTCAAGCCATAACAAATCCTGGAATGACTCGATATTAGCATTAGGAGGCATGAGATTCAGCTTTGAAGCAGACCAAGCCTCCTATGCAATCGGACAACCCTAGAAAATATGGCCATTCGTTTCAGCATTCTCCAAACAGCAAATACACAAAGATTCAGCAGTAACATTACGCCTCATCAATTTGACTTTTGTCGGTAAAGTGTCGCGACAAGCACGCCAACAAAAATGACACACCTTATGAGGAACAGGCAATGTCCACACTTTCTTCCAAAATCTTCTTAGTAGAGTGCCGTCAGAAGTAGTACCACGGCACTTTGATTTGAACATAGACACCGCCAATTTATACGCACTCCCAACAGAGAACATTCCATTGTTAGTTACAACCCAAACCAATTTGTCCTCTGGCAAAGTGACACTCAAAGGAATACTTTTAATTAAATCAGCTTCAACAGGTAGAAAAAGACAATCAAGGACATCATTCTTCCATTTTGCTATGTGTGTATCAATTAAATCAACAACCCTTGTATCAAGACTCATGAATAACCTTGGAGAAGTGACGCTATAAGTCAAACCCCATGGCAGCCTCTTATCTTGCTAAACCTTTATATTTGCTCCATTGCCAACCCTCCATCGTAAACCTTCATTAACTAGGCTTTGGGCAGACATTAAACTCATCCAAGTATAGGAGGGATTATTTCCAATCGTGGCATGGATAAAATCACAATTTGGGAAGTATTTAGCCTTAAGAACCCTATAAACAAGAGAGTTGTTGCCCATTTGAAGATTCCAACCCTGTTTTGCAAGCAAAGCCTTATTGAATAATTTTAAATCCTTGAATCCCATTCCTCCATCACACTTAGGTTCACACATTTTCTCCCAACTAAGCCAAGCTATTTTCCTCTCCTCCTTCTTTTGTCCCCACCAAAAATTTCTAATCATCCCCATTAAATCATCACAAAGCGAGTCTGGCAATTTGAAGCAACTCATAGTATAAGTTGGTATTGCTTGGGCCACTGCTCTAATTAGAACCTCTTTCCCCACCTTTGAAAGTAACTTCTCTTTCCAACCCGCCAACACTTTTCCCAATTTCTCCTTGATAGCATTGAAGGTAGTTCTTTTATTTCTCCCAACCAAAGAAGGTAAACCAAGATACTTCTCATGTTGCTTGATTATTTGGGCACCAAACCGATTCTTATTCTTCAAAAAGAAAAATTCCCAAAACGCTTTGATTCTCGTTTGTCTGCAAATTGAAAATTTTGTTATCTTTTCTCTATTTTCTTATTACTACATAGTCAAAGATGTTTCTTTTTATATTTGTCTACATGTGATTTCACTACCCAATACTTGTATCTGTAGTTGGTATCCTTTTTATTATTATTTAAATTAATGTTGATTTTGGGTTAACTTAGACAAGCACATTGTACCATCATGTTTTTCACTGTATATATAGAGAGCATAGCCATGGTGGTTTTGTGGATAGTGAGATTCTGATGATAAAATTATGGAGAATTGTCATTAATGAATAGGGTATATGCTATTTTTGTTTTCCCTTTCCCCTTGGCTCAAATTTCATATTTTATGTGTCTTAGGCTCTTACAAAAAAAGTATTTCTTAGTTTATAATTTTATTCACAAAATAAAGCATGACCATTTTGCCTCCTTAGGTCTTGCTTCCAACTTTGTGTATGTGGGTGGGTGTGTCATTTGAGAAAAAGTTTTTACAATAAATAAACATCTTCTTATGATTTTGGATTTATATAGCAATCACCTGTTGTGCTGTTTGTGATACACCTATGTTCTTCCACTAAGCTGTCTAAATTATTTGAATTTCTTTCTTTTAATGCTAGGAAACAACGGTATTTCCTTGAGGCTTCAAGGGTTTTTTGTGCTAAACCGGAAACATTGAGTAATGTTAGAGGAGGCAGAGCTAGTATATGCCACCCTGCTCACTTATTATTAACTAGATTCCTTTCAGTGAAGTTGTTTCACCACACACCTTTTCTTGAAGGAATCTTTGTGCGTAGCCGTAGTCTTTGTTTAGAGGCAGATGCAAGAAGTAGCGGTGATAACCTTGATGTGGAAGATGGGATTTTTTTAGAACCTGAAACAACCTCTACAGTTGATGTAATTGAGGATAGTAATACTGATGAAGAAGTTGGGGAAGAATTAGCTTCAGAACCAGGGATTTTGGATGATGATTTATTTGATACTGAGAAAGGTGTGGTTCGTGAGGAATCTCACAAGAAAAAGGCTTCTCTAGAGTTGTGCAAGGCTATAATGGATGCTCCAAGCCACTCTGTTGCTAGTGTTCTTGATAAGTGGCTTGAGGAAGGGAATGATTTGAACCGACTCAGTATTTCTAAAATCATAGTTAGCCTTTGGAAGCGTAGGATGTATGGCAAGACATTGCAGGTGCTATTTCTTGATATTTCCCTAAATGAATTATTATGTATTTTTTTTTCATTTTTTGTCACAAATTATGAAATGCATGTCTGATTTTGCTGAAATGTATATGTTTGCTTGCACTTTGCCTGTGACATTTTTGTACCTTTAAAGGTGAAATGAAGACATAATTTGCTAGTTTGTCATTGTTTTATCCAGAAGTTATCCAGCATCACCTTGGTATGTGCAAGATTCAAATTAGATATATTTCCCAAAAAAAAAAAAAAGTTATTAATTAATGCCTCAAGTAAAGAATACATATTCCTCAAACCAATTGCATCATTAAAGCATCTCCAGCAGTTTCAGCAAATTTTTGTACTGTTTGGAGAATAAATAGTGACATTTAACTTTTATCTACCCACTTTTTCAAATACACTTCCAACAGATTCTCTATCCCATTCTCTATCTCATTTAAATATTATTTCTTCATTCATTGGTTTTTTTTTTTAATCATCATTTATTATTTTTTTAACAACTATATTTTTCAATGAGAAGTGTTATGTTCACAACATTTTACGTAATACTTTTACAACAAAATTATGTAGAAAGTTGTTACTAGTTCTAATTTGAACCCACTACTGAAATTATTTTTTTTACTCGTCAATATTAACTAATAACAATCTGTTACTTGAAATTTATTGTGAAAATATTAAAAAAATATTGTGGTAATATTTTTCAATTAGGATTTTTTATTTTTTATATTATTTTTCTTCCGTTCATTTCATTTCTTTTTTTTCTTTTTTCTTTTTCTTGTTTTTCTCCTCCACACACGTGTCCAGCCCCCCTTCTTTTTGTTTTCTTTTTCACCTCAAGAACATTCTAGCATCTCCATTTGCTTCACATCAGAGAAAAGAGAGAGAGAGAGAGAGAGAGAGGCGAGATCACAAACACAAAGCCACCACCGACGACAACCCGATCCCAACCACCAACACAAACACGGCCCAATCCCAACCATAAACACAAATGCCGTCGTCGATCCAGACCACAAACATAAACACCTTCACCAATCCCGACCACAAACACATCCCAATCTTAACCCAAACCCACGATTTGATCTTAACCCAAACCCACAATCAGAAACCCCAACGACCCACCACCACCAATAGCAACAAAACGACCCACTCCACCACATCACCACCAAAATACCCAACAAGGATCGGAATTGATTTTAAGGAAGGAATCGTGTGGTGGATGCGTGAGTACCATGGAGGTTGTGGTGAGAGCTTCGGCCACCACCATTAAGGCACTGCCAATGGAGGCCGATTGAGCTTGGGCCTCCACCGCATCTCCAGCATCTCCACCACCGCTCCAGCATCTTCACCGCTGCTCGTCGTCCTCCCCACCACTAGGCTAGGTCAGATCGGCTTGTTCTTTTCTTTTCTTTTTTTTCATATTTGCTTGTTCTGATTCAACTTTATTTTAAGAATTGGATTTTGTTTTGTGTTTTGTGTTTTGTGTTTGGATTATGTGAGAAACTGAGAGAATGAAAGAAAAAAAGAATTGATATAATAAAGTAGCTGGTATAATTTTTTAATCCAAGAAATTCGATTGCTAATGAACAGTAGCCCATCAGACTTGATGGGCTACTGTTCATTAGCAAAAAAAAATTTCAGATATAAAGAAGCTGTTGGAGCATGAACAGTAATATATAGAGCATGAACAGTGTAAAATCTTTACTATTAATTTATGCCAATTAGTTGTAGCTCAAATAAGACAAAATGTCTTGAATTTTGTGTCCGTTTTGTCTTATGCAAACTCGCTTCAAAGTTTCTCTTTCTCTCATGTCAGTCGACAAGGAAATGCGGTAGCACATGCCTTAGCCCAAAGAGCTAGAATGTCTTTTCCTTTATTAGTCCGGATGGAGTCTGTTCCTCCAGACATTTCTTCTTTCATTGTATCTGATTCACCAGTCATTCAGTAATAGAAAGTTCTTCCTTCTCCAAAAAAAAAAAGTTGTAGCTCAAATGGAAAATCTTCTCCATGCGAATGAGGTGAAACTTGAGGTTGTAAATTCAAGAGCTACTGAGTGTATGTGTAACCTACCATATTCGATATAAACTATATATAATATAAACAAAATTTGAAAAATATAAATAAGAGATGACATTAAATTCCATACATTACTCCGATGTATGGAATTTGGTACTAGTGTGCTTGTGGTTAGTTTGGAAGGAATGGAACAGACATGAGTTTGAGGATGTTGCGTGACCTCTTGATCACTCGAATTTCATGTTGATTTGTACTTTGTTTGATTGGTCTCGGGCATTGGGCTTTACACATTGTACTTCCATTTTTGAATTCCAAAATTTTGTTAGATCTTCTACTTGATTTCCTTGTAATTGTTCATGGTACTTTATGTTCATCATCGTGAACATAGAGTATTTTTTTCAACCTTAATAAAACTATTATTACATATAAAAAAATGATAATTTATATTTACATATATTACTTTATTATTCTATGAGAAATACTATGTCCACAACACTATTGATCCCTAGTAATGGAAATTTCTACTCTTGCTATTATTGAATTGGCATACTAAACAATGGCTAAATGTTTGTCTTGAGGCAAGATCGCCTAGCATATTTTCTCCTTTCTTCTTTTTCTTCTTCTTGACATTGGATAAAACCAAAACTTAATGCAACACAAAAATCAAATAACAGAAATTTAAGGATAGATAACTGAGGAATCAACATGTTGGCTAGCTTTGAGTTAGCACCAAGTAAGAGAACAAACTTCTACGAGTCAGCACCTAGGGGTAGCTTGAGTCAGCACTAGAATATTGGAAGGAAAATTCCAAGAGAAATTTATTAATCTATCAAACTGTAAACAAAACTGAATCATGGGTTCTTTAAATAGAGTTCCAAACTTATTATCCTTGTAGGAATTGAAAATAACGTTACTACTCTAAAAAGAATTTAAACTCCTAAACCAAATACAAAAAGAAAATAACTATTACATAAAAGAAATCCTAATTATTATATGATTGGGCATAGTAGGCATCATCCGTAAGGCCACAAGTTAGGTCATCATCTTTTTACGTCTATGCCCATAAGTTTGCATTATTGGAGGCTATATCTTGTGTCCGCACCACTCCACCTCTTCTGTGCACTGTTACTCTTCACATCCAAAGCAAAGCCCCCTGGACCTCTCCTTCTTTCGTTCGGTTCTAACCATAACCCTTGTCTTATAGGTGAAAATGTTGGCTTATGGCTGAACTACTTGTACAGTTCTACCAAAAAAAGAATGAAGTCTTATATATTACTCCTTAGTGCACTTATGACTTAACCAAAAGGGAGAAAAGAAAGAAGATAATACCCTTAGTTCTATCACAGAATTGGTCAAACATCTGATGCAATAATATGTTTCCCTGGATTCTCAAGCATTGATAAATTTAAATTTGGTTACTTTTAGCTGCTGCAATCATAATAATAGCTTATTGATTGTAACAATGATCTGCAGCAAAGAGCCAAAGACAACATCATGAAAAGTAAAGCGGGATATGTGGAAAAAGATTCATATAGCTGACCCTATGTACTCAGGATTGATGCTTGGTTGCATTTTTAACCTTCTATTAAAATCTAATTTATTTTGCAGTTCTCAGAGTGGTTGGAGACTACTAAGCAACATGACCTTACTGAACAAGATCATGCTGCTCGCCTTGATTTGATTGCTAAAGTACATGGTATCCAGAAGGCAGAGAAGTACATTGAGAACATCCCCAAGTCTTTCAAAGGTGAATTAGTATACCGAAGCCGCCTAACTTGCTGTGTCCATCTCATTAACATGAAGAAAGCAGAGGCAATGTTCAAGAAAATCAGGGAGCTTCAGTTTCCAATCACTATTGATGCTTGCAATCAAATGATCATCCTCTACAAGAGACTTGACAAGAGAAGGATAGCCAATATCTTGTTGTTAATGGAGAAAGAAAATCTCAAGCCATCTCTCTTTACTTACAGGCTCTTACTAGACACCAAAGGGGCCTTCAATGACATTGTAGGAATGGAGCAGTTGTTTGAGACTATGAAGGCTGAAGGAGTGCTGCCTGACATACATGTTTTAGCTGTCACATACATGTTTTAGCTGTCTTGGCTAAGCACTACATATCTGGGGGTTTAGATAAAGCTAAAGCTGTCTCAAAGGAAATTGAAGAAAGAAAGCTGAAGGAAAGTCTTGATGTGCGCAGAGTGGTGCTTCCTCTCTATGCTTCTCTTGGCATTTCTGATGATATGGATAGAATTTGGAAGGAATGTGAATTGGATCCCACGATGAATGAGTGCATGGCTGCTATAGAAGCATGGGGAAAGCTGGGTGAAGTGGAGAAGGCAGAAGCAGTCTTTGAAATGATGCTTCAGAAGTGGAAGAAACTCTCTTCAAGGCATTACTCTGCTCTCCTACAAGTTTATGTGAACCATAAGCTTCTGACTAAGGGAAAGGAATTTGTGAAGCGGATGGGAGATAGTGGGAGCTGGGTTGGCCCATTGACTTTGCTAGAGTTTGCAATATTAATGTCTACTCATGTAAGTAATTAGTAGGTTTGTAGGAAGGAAGTACATGAAACTGGCTCAGTTTTTCAAATTATGGCCAATGTAATTTTCAAGAAGTGGTAAAAAAAACTTTGTCGAGTCTTATTTAACATTCAATTCTCATAATCATTGTGTATTTTGTGGATAAATTTACCATGTTTAGAGTAAGAATTAGATATAAGTCTTGATAAAAAAAAAAAAATATATATATATATATATATAAATAATAAAAAAAATAAGAAAAATTGTACTAGCATTTCTGTGGTGCAATATAGGTTTTGCATGAACTGCTCAAGAGAAATGGACAACTGCAAAGGATACCAACCAAAAACAAAAGCATTGTTCATTTTATTATTTTTATGGTCCTTTATATGTCAAGGATATCAGACATGCAATAATGTTATTGATAATGCCAAAAAAATCACTAGTGAGCCACACGGTTCTCGCACACTCAAAACAGCACCTGCACAACACAAAAGCTAAAGACCTTAAGAGGAGTACTGGTGTGGTACTGGCCAAATACCCTCCGAAGGTCAAGTTAGAACTTCTCACAACTCTAAAGTGCTAGAGCGGGGTCAATTATGCGTACCTTGGTTTGTGAGGGTATTGGGGCTTTTATAGTAGTAGAGGGTTGACCTCTCTTCCTTAGGCTAGAAGTCTTTTCCTTATAGCAATCCTTATGAGCGTATATTGCGGAATCCTTTCCTTGTAGGAGACTAACACTAAGCGTGGGATACAAGACATTTCCTTATATACTCATGCGTGATGATCAAGACAAATCACGTTAAGGTCGTCAGCTTCGCCTACTCCCTTCAGCTTTATTAGCGTCGGCTACCCATCTTCATTGCCTAAGGTCAACTTGTTGGCTATGCGGTGAGCTTCGTGGACTCCCTAACATTGTCACTTACTAATGGATCCCGACGGAGGTTTGCTTACCCTCTTCAGCTTGTTCTCATCAGCTTCCTCTTATGCTTATTATCTTCAGCTTACTGTCTTCAACTTACTCTTCAGCTTACTGCCTTCAGTTTACTGTCTTCAGCTTACTCTTCAGCTTACTATCTTCAGCTTACTCTTCAGCTTACTGCCTTCAGCTTACTCTCTTCAGCTTATTGTGCCCAAGATGCAGCCATCAGGTATATGGAGCTGTAGACTTTACAACAAGGTTGTCTTTCATGAGTGAAGCTGACAACCTTGTTATGTTCGTTGCCTATTCCCTTCAACTTAGTAGTGTCAGCTTTCCATTTATGACAAGTTAACCCCATCTTCCTAAAGCTGTAGACGTCCTAAAGCTGTTTGACTGCCATTTATGACAAGTGAGGCCGACGGGTCTATTTTGAACGTCACTTCATGATACTATATTCATGAGTATTCACATTCACAATTTTACCCTTATCAATTATAAATGATACTGAGAATCAGTTTACTTCAAAAACCCTTGGACCATGTCTAACTGAAAGTGATAAAAGGGTCAAACACCATTTCTTCTCCGATTTGTATTTCCTTTGGCAATGCCAAAGTATAGCAGAAAATCGCCAGAGATGCTCTGGGAAATGATAAATACCGGTTGTTTGAACTGTATTTTAGTCTTTTGTGAAATGAGAGCAAAAGCTAATTTGCTGACATGTATTTGCCATGAGATCGAATTACATCACGTGCTTGAAAATTTGAAATGTAAATTTTACCTCCATATATTCAAATTTACATTACAAGAGGGTAATGTAAGATACATATGGGTCATAAAACTCTAACCACAAATCTTTGAAATCTAATAAAAACGTATTAATACTCTTATGTTATGGGGGTTAGAATTGTTATTCTTTTAAAGTTTTATGGATAATCAAAGCTTCTAGTACCATTGATCCTCTTTTGTTTTGGTAGTTTGGTTTCTTAAAAGTTTATTAAGAATCAACGCTTCTCATACCAATGAAGGTTATTTTCTCATCATGTTCTTTTTTTTTTTAATTCGATAGTTAGAGGATGGGGGTATTTAAATTTCGGATGTTCCCATTGAAAACATAAAAAAAGTATGATTTGAATTACAAGAATTTTGGCACAATTAACCATGTTTGGATCAATCCATATTTAATAGTAAAACTAGCATAACCTACTTTATTTTACTTTTGATTATAATGGAGTACTCAATGGTGACCATATGATTATATGGGCTACTTAACATAATGTTCACTATGTTTAAGCCTGGCCACACAAGCTTTTACTTTTAGAGGATTACCACTCTATTTGAGTCATCACATATAATGGTATGATTTTAAGAAAACTTTATGATCACATGTTGGAGTATTGTTTGAACTTAAAAATATTATTTTATTATTATTATTATTATTTTTTTAATAACTAGTTACAACAATGAAACGGGCAATTTGAACTAGAGTTACAAGACTCTTGGTACCATTAATCATGTTTTGGACCAATCCATATTTAATAGTCAAACTAGCATATATCAATAACAGAGTGCTTCATTAAGAAGTTACAACAACCTACCTTATTTCACTCTTGATTTTAATGTAGTACTCAATGGTGGCCACATGATGATATAGAGCTACCTAACATAATATTCATTATCTTTAAGCCTAGCCATACAAGCTTGGAGGATTAGCACTCTATTTGAGTCATCACATAATGACATACTTTTAAGAAAACTTTATGATCACATGTTGGAGTATCGCGCGCGCGCGTGTGTGTATTTTGATAATTAGTTACAAAAATGGAAGAGGGGGGATTTTAACCTAAACTACAAGACTCTTGGCACTTGACCATGTTTCAGATCAATCCATATTTTAATAGTCAAACTAGCATATATCAATAAGGCAAGAGCGCTTCATCATAGAAGTTACATCAACCTACCTTATTTCACTTTTGATTTTAATGGAATACTTAATGGTGACCACATGATTATATAGGGCTACCTAACATAATATTCATTATCTTGAAGCCTAGCCATACAAGCTTGGAGGATTAGCACTCTATTTGAGTCATCACATAATGACATACTTTTAAGAAAACTTTATGATCACATGTTGGAGTATCGCGCGCACGCGTGTGTGTATTTTGATAATTAGTTACAAAAATGGAAGAGGGGGGATTTTAACCTAAACTACAAGACTCTTGGCACTTGACCATGTTTTAGATCAATCCATATTTTAATAGTCAAACTAGCATATATCAATAAGGCAAGAGCGCTTCATCATAGAAGTTACATCAACCTACCTTATTTCACTTTTGATTTTAATGGAATACTTAATGGTGACCACATGATTATATAGGGCTACCTAACATAATATTCATTATGTTTAAGCCTGGCCACACTTTTGAGTCATCACATAATAACATGCTTTTAAGAAAACTTTATGATCACGTCTTAAGAGTACTGTCTAAACTAAAACAATTAATTAACTATATATAAATTTAATTGAATATCATTTGCACCTTTCGTCGTACATGCCAAAGGAGAAGCCATACACCTAACAGTGCAAAATTGCACAAGCCAACCACATGTATTGCTTACCCTAAGTGTCTAAAAGAACACTTTGAATGGCAAACCAGAACTACCTAACTTCCTCCATGACTTAGGCCAATTGTTCCACAATCCTTGGGGACAAATAACAAGTTTTTGATCTACCACCCAGTTTCCCACCTCACCTATAATAACAAGTTTTTGTTTTCAACACGTTATTTTTTGTTAGTATAAATTTCTTTGTATGATGGGCCAAATGTGGAAGTAGAAAATACCATATGCATGCTTGACTTTAATACACTTTCTTTCTTTTTTTGGATAATTTGATAGTTAGAATAGGAATATTTAAACTCTAGATGTCTCTGTTGAAAATACTAGAATGTGTTAGTTAAGTTACAAGACTTTTAACTAATCCACTTTCTTTCAAATACGTTTCGTTTTGTTTTTTTTTTTTTTTTTTTAAATAATTTATTGAAGAGTGGAGTACTCATTTTTAGACTGAGATTTAGTGCAATGAGCAGGAGTTATTGCAGCATAATAGTACTTTCAATTACTAAGGTTAAAAGGAAAAAAAAAATTAATTTTAGTTTTGTGATCAAAATTTTTTTGTGACTTTTACCTTGTTAACTTTTTTTTACTCACATCAAAATGGTAATTGCATGGTGCATCAAAAGCTTCCATTTTTACCATGAAAAGGAAACTCTTAAAATACGAAAAAAAAAAGTGTTTCTATCCTTGTGAGTCCAAACATTTTGATGTCATTTTCATCCGCCAATAATCAATTTCCAAATATGATATATCATGTTGGTAACGGAAAAGCAACTTTTAAGTTGGAATCTTTAGTTCCTGTTAGTTATATTGTTTATTACTCCACGTAAACAAATCTAGAACTTAAGGTCTCTTTAGATATCGCTTATTTACTAAAAATTGAAAACTTATTACTGAAAATATTGTAATAAAATAATTTTTAAATGTATGAATAGTGCTGTGAGATTCAAAAATGCATGGGTATGCGTATTTTGCTGAGTTTGGTGGTCCCATGAACAGTGCCGTGGGACCCAGAAAAACGCCAAACGCAGCTGAAAGTAGAATTCAGTGCTATCCAAACTCACACTTAGTGTGCATTTGCATAGCATTTTTGTCCATGCATTTGCATTTTCTTTCTGGTCTCGCGTACTGTTCACAGACCAACTTATAGGAAAAACGCATTTATAACTTTAAAACTGGATCCCATGAACACTATTCATGGTTTAAAAATTATTTTACTATAATGTTTTCAATAATAAATTTTTCGTTTTCAGGAATAAACGGTATCTAAACAAACCCTTAGTAATAGCATGTTTAGTTGTTTACCCAGCAAATCTACTCATTTTGGCAATGAGTCAGTCAGTTGAACTGAGTCAGTTCAACTAAATGAGTCAGTTCTGACAAGATTTGGATGTGATAAAATGAGTTTTGAGACAGTATTTGAAGACAATAATGAGTTTTTAAAATAATAAAGAATCCATATTAGGAGAGCTATTCTTTAATTTAGTAGTGTAGCTTTTATTTTATTTTTATTTCATTTCATTTTATTTAAAGAAGAAAAAGAAAAGAGTCAAATCAACTTTCAATCTTTCAGTGTACACGGACCATGAGAATCCAACCATTTCCACCACAGATCAGATGAGGTACTTTTATTGAAAATTATGGTGGTTAGGTTCTTAAAGAAGGGGTACAGTAGTTAATGAATTTTTTTAGAAAAATTTTGATATTACCAATAAGAAATATAAAAAATTATTAAAAAAGAAGTCACTTTTCTTTCTCATAAAAAATTTTTAAAAATATTTTTTAAACTAACATCTTTAGGCATTTATTAACTTTTCCTGTTAATATCTAAAGCTTTTCTTTTATTACAATTAACTTCAGTTCAATTCATTATTCAATCCATTATTTGACCAGCGTCAATAAGAAATAGAGTGCTTCGACGTAGACATAGACCACAAGGTCAACAATCCACCTTATCTTTGTTGGAGTTAAAATTATCACAAATTTTACTATGAATATTTTACAAATTATTATATCAATTTTTAACACAAAATAAAATAATAATCAATATTTTTATTTATTATTTTGATTTTTATTGTTATTCAATTTGTAATTTTTTTTAATATTAAAATTGACAACATTATCCATGATCTAATACCAAACATCACACTCCTTATATTTGAGTCTGGCTACATGAGGTGGGAAAAACAAGCATCAAATCCTTTTATTTGATTTATCAAAAACTGAAATGCTTTCATTAAACAACATGCTAATACCATATTTGTACAAAAGAGCTAGAAATTTTCTTACAACATGAGAAGTACAATATTGTTCCAGTTGAAGAACAATTTACCTGCATGTGAATTTATTTGAACAATGACTTCACCTCTCTATCCTGCATGGAAAGGACAAGTCATACAGATAATAATGCAAATTAAAAAACAAAGGCTGACAACACATATGAGTAATGCTAAAAACACAAATGTTTTACTATTACTGATATGAAATATTGTGATTGGACTTTCATTTTAGCATCATTGATATACCATTTTCATAACGCGCCAACGATAACAATTTGTATCAACAATCATGAAAGATATTGTGTCTCTAAACTTCTTGATTACTTGCCTGTTCTAAGGGAACACTTAGAATGACAAACCAGAACCACCTAGCTTCTCCTCCATGACTTTGGTTAATTGCTCCACCATTCTAGGTGATAGATAGTTTACCCAATCTCCCACCTCAGCCTTCCTAAATAAGTTTCTGTTTTCAAAGTTCTTAATAGACTTGCCAGCTTTGTTTACCTCCAACTCCTTCAAATTCTCAAAACTACAAAGCTTTGCTATCTTTTCAATACAGGCAGCTCTCACTTCCTCCAAAGAAAATGGGAACCCAAGAAAATCAGCCAACTTTTTCAAGTGAAAACTAACATCCTCTTTCATGTCCCCATACTTCAGGAACAACACCTTGTGAGGTCTCTCTATGCTCTCTTTCCAGTACCCCAACATGTGGTCCCAAAATGGACCAAATCCAACAATCCCTTTACAATACATTTCAAATGCATCCTCTAATGGCATTGGGGCTTGAGTTTTTGGTATAATTTTGTTAGTGTAATGCCACGAGGAGACAAAAGTATCAAATGGGTTTCGACAAAGATAAACAACCCCCCCCCCCCCCCCTACTGCTAGACTTGTTGATAGGATTAGCCAAAGAAGCAAATGGAACATGAGTGCCAAAAATTCTAGGTTGTGGAAGGTTGGAAAGGTCAGGAAGTTGCTCATTTGCATAAAGCTTGTACTCAAAGAAAGGTACAAGATCATGGGAGTTGTAAGAAAGCAAAGGGTGGTTGTTTGAGATTGGAAAACGCTTTCTATTCACAATCATAGTTCTCAGAACCAGATCGGACCGGGAGGTCGGACCGTGAAAACCGTGAACCGTGATGAAAACCGATTTTTTAAGCATAAAGAACCGGGCATATGTGGCAATTCCGTGAACCCCTAAAACCGGGGTTGGACCGTACGAACCGGTCAAGAACCGTGCGGTCCAACCCCTTAGCAATTTTTTTTTTTTAAACAACTTAACACAATTTTATTTTACTTAATTAAATTATCCATCTCTTACAAGGAATAAAAAAATTATAATTAAAATCTTTCAAAGATATTCAACTTTACTTCAAAAATTAATCATAAATTTTAATGTTTTCATGGTTATTATTTTATTTTATTAACTTTCTTATTTAATTATTAAATATATGCTTGAAAATCATTAAATTTCCCTCACATATATAGATATATTAGTCAATTTTACTAGTTTTATAAATTTAATATCTATATTTAGGCTTTAATTAATTATGACGTCATCACGGTTCGACCCCGGTTCAACTTCGGTTCGACCTCAAAAACCTTGAACGTCTCTCTTTTACGATTCAATGAACGGTCCGGGTCTGAAAACTTTGTTCACAATAGCAAAAGCCAAGGCTTTTAACCATGTGGGCCTGATTTTGGTAATAGTAGCTAATACTACATCTGTGTCACATGCTACTCTGCTAGGAAGTGCTTTTGGAAGACACTATAGCTTGAATCTCCATTGGCTGGCACCAAAATTCTTGGTACTTATAGAGATAAGGGGTTCTCCATCCTTTCTCTTTTGGAAGAGAAAGAAGAAGTTCCTGGCTTTCATGGTTTAGCTTTTCTCCTTCTCGTGCTTCTTCTCCATGGTTTTTTGTGTAATGAATGAGAATCATATTGAAGTAGTGTTGGTTGAAATATTGGCATGAAAATCAACTCACAAAGATCACTTCTTTATAGTTGCACTTCATCACTGTTTTTTTCTGTCAGAAAATGAGGTTTGGCCATTTCTACCACGTTGAGCACATGCGTAATGAAAGTTCAAGCCACAAAAGCCATTGTGGGCTACAACTTGTCGTGCCTGTTGCGCCTTAGTTAGATATGTTGCTTAAAGTTTCCTAGTTCTATACGTCTACCTATGGGCGACCTTTCTTTTCTCAAAAAGAAGAATTTAATTCGTTTGTCCCACACTATTTTGCATGAGGAAAATGCAATTTTATATGAATGCTCCTTTCAACGGAAAAGATTTTGAACTTTTTTTTTATAGGAAATATTTTTAACTATAAACTAAAATCAACAGCATAGAAACATATTGTAACATTGAAATTATAGATTTTTTGCTTCCTTGTCCATGTTTAATTGCTTCCACTCATATGTAAGTCATTACAACTCCATAGGCTTTAAGGCCTCTATATAGGCCACAAACAAACTTTACTAGTTCCCATTATTTTGGGTTTTTTTCTTCATCCATGTGTCATCCATGGACTTCTCAAATGTTGCATGCTCATTCATGTGAACCTTGCATCTTCATGTACATGAGAATCTCGAGCCACACCATTCTTTTTAATATAGCACCCATGACAATATTACTTTGTTGGACATTTTTCTAAAGATCATTTGTATGTGTTCCATGGGCTTACCTTATACAATTCACACTTGTACGGACTCCAAGCATATGCATCCCGTTCCGCTCTCTCATGTGAGTCCTTACCTCTCCGTGGGCTTTAAGGCCTCTATATAGGCCACAAAATTTTTTTACAAGTTCCCCATTATTTTGGGTTTTCTTTCTTCATTTGTGCATCATCCTTGGATTTCTCAAACGTTGCATGCCCACCTATGTGAACTTTGCGTCTCTATGTCCAAGGGAACCTCAAGCCACACCATTCTTTTTGATATAGCACCCATGCCAATATTACTTTGTTGGACATTTTTCTAAGATAATTTGTATGGGCTCCACAAGCTTATCTTGTGTGATGCACACTTGTGTGGACTTAAGTACATGCACCCTATCCTGCTCCAACTAAAAAAGGGATCTCAATGACCTTGCCACTTTAATGCACACCAAAATTGGCTCTAATACGACTTGTTTGGCAGAAAACACCTTAGGGAGATTCTAATTAAGTAGTATATATAAGTATACCACTTAACCAAAAGTTAAGTGTATGGGTTCCAGCCTAGTTATATTATATAAACTCTTCAATTTCTTAAGTTTATCTCCATATGAAACTTCCACTCACATATGTATACCCAATATATATATATATATATATATATATATATATATATATAAAATAAAATAAATTAATTAAAAAAAAAAAAAAAGAGCCAACCTACACGCTTTTCTTAATATAAACTTCTAAATATGAAAATAGCTAAAAAAAATTAAATTGCAAATATAAGTCTGAGAACATTCATCAATAAATACTTGCAATTTTATTTTGATAATATAAATGTATCATTTTCAACCTGCTTAATTTGGAATGTGATTTGACTTCCAAAATGTCTCCTACAGAATATATAGTAGAACAAATTTTAGATATTTCACAAATTTAGTTATGAAATATCTAAATTAGCACTTTAAATCCAAATTTTTATAGATATAGATTTGTAATCTCCATATGAACAACAAGATTAAAATGCTTATCAACTAATTATGAAATGAGAGGTTTGAATTTCATCAACAAAAGTAGTGTTAGATAATGTTTATTTAAATTTAAATGACGTAAATAGCATTCAATCTACTCATTTCAAAATTTTTTGTTGAAGTGCACGCACTCATTTCATAATTAATTGGTAGAGTAGTTTATTAATTCTTAGATTATTTATGGATCAATCTAAATCCCAAAATGAAAGAAATATCATATATATATATATATATATATATGCAATCATCGAGCAATCCAATCAATCAATCAATCAATCAATATATTATATTATATATATATATATATATATATATATATATAAGCAAAGACCTTATGCGGGACAACATGAGGTTTTGCCATGTAACGCATTCTACGAAGAGAATTGAAATACTCTTAAACCACATCAGAGATAAAAACAAATTTAAAAATAGAGACTCTTTATTTCCTTTGATTCAATGTTCAAGAATACTTTTTGTTACATTTTTTATTCAATGTTTTAAGACTACTATTTGTTTAATTTGGTTCAATATTTCAAGACTTTTCCTCTCTTTCACACACAAAAAACTTTTTGTATTTCCATTCACACTTTTCACTTTTACTCCTTTATATACACAAGCTCACAGCCTTTCATGTCATCCCCTCTAAAATACACTCAGACAAAAAACGATATTATTTACCTTCAACTCTTCAACGATACCTACATAACTCCAACATTGCAGTACTATTTGTATCTAGCCCGTATGAGTAGGCTATGACCAAGGAAGGAGGATTGCGTTTTTTATTCAACGATGGTAGCTTACGGTTTTTATGTTGACGTCGGATGTTGTGGATTTTGTGAATGTTGTGATTTGCTTTGAGTCTTTGGGTATTCGAGATTTTGGTTTGGGAAAGTCAAAATGTTTTTTTTTTTTTTGAACTAAAGAAAAATAACATTCTAATTGATTATTTATGAAGTTAGCTTATTTTTATATTTTGTGTTAGAACTCATACTTTGTAGGTTTCTTTGTACATTTTTTACTGTTATTTTGTGCAGTATGAGCCATAATGATAAAAATAAAAATTGATGATGATTTCAAAGTATTTTTCACTTTTTTTTTAAAAATTATACAGAAGTTCAACTAAAGACAAATTTTAATAAATGGATGTGTTTTAGCCAATTTCTCTTTGTTTAATCACGTTCTCTTTATGTTGATACTTACAAATGATTTCCTTAATTTCATTGAGATAATGAATTGGGTGTTTGTGATTGAGGTCTCCATATTTAGTTGTGAGAATAGAGTGGTTGAGGAAGTGTTTGGGAAGTTGCTTAAATTTATGTAATTTTAGGATATAAAAGTATTTTATGCTTTAAATTCTTATTTATAGATTTCAAAATCATTTAATCAATTTTAAAAATAAAATCTACTTTTAACAGCAAATATTATAATATGTTATAGTCTTATAGTGTTATATAATTTTTAATAAAATATGAATTAAGAAAATCAAGTTTCAAAGTATCCAACAATATTATGGGCAAACATAAATATTATACAATAAAATAAGTATTATATGTAGGTCTTAATATTCATAAAAATAATTTCAAATGAAATTGTAAAGTAGTCTGCACATCGCAAGAGATATCATCTAATTATAATAAATAGATGGGGGACATGAATTGAACTATGTGATGTTAAACAGCTGGGTTAACTTTACCTACCCAAAATAGTTTAATAACCAAATAAATGAGTCTTTCAATCTTTCGGAGAATGGTGGTAGGGTCAATTAAACAGAAGACTCCACTTTCTGGCCATGATAATTCTTTCTTTTTTTGTTCTTACGGGGCTGCAAATGGTCATAGAATTGTAAATAAATTTGTAAGGATAATGTTAGAAGTTTGAAACAGATCCATGTCACTGCAAATGCAAAGTTCACCATTTCAGGAAAAACATTGCTATAGTAATCAGTAAAATTCGAAAGAATACTTTGCCTTTAGGAACAGAACATGCCACCAATAGATTAAAAAGATCGTACATAGTATATAAAGCTCTTATTCTTAGATATTTAAGAGAGGTCATTGTTAATCAGCCTTATCCCTTTGAGAGATTTTTTTTTTTTGGGTGGTAAATATTGATATATAAAGCAACTAAGAAACAACAAGAAGGTGGGAATTAGTCACCGCAGATTTATCAATTACAATAAACTCCCTAGCCATAGAAGGGGTATCGACAAAAACAACAAAATCCTGCCTTGAGATCTTCCAAAAGCAGCAATGACATCAACACACTTATTCGCTTCCCTGAATGCATGTTGAATTTCATAACTAGGAATTCTTAGGAATAGAGACCTGCAATCATCCACTAAAGGAAAAAAGTAAGGGTGAATATTAATCGAGCTGCTCCATCCCTCAAAGCCCACAGGTTTTTTTTTTTTTTTTTTTTTTTACAATATAGAAATGTCTAATCTAGCATAATTTAAGTGTATGTGTGTGAAACTCCATTCTAGAAACTTGAACCCCGACATTTGCCCCCCACACCTTACAAGCACTTATACTTGTGAACTGACCATTACACCAAGGATGTATTGTAGTGACCCAAAAAAGAGGGGTCTTGCATTCCATGGAATCCCACATCGCTTAGGGAAGCACATGGGAATGTGTTTATAAGGAATGACCTCCCTTCAATGTGTTTATAAGGAATGACCTCCCTTCAATGTGTAGAGACTTTTTCCCCTACTACTGTGTGCTTTGGGAGAGAACAAAACCTTGAGGGGTATGAGGCCCCAAAGTGGACAATATCTACACAGGTGGGGTGGGGTCGTTATAGATGGTATCAACGCCATGCCCTAGCCGGAGTTGTGGGCCCCACACGCGAGGACATGTGT
This sequence comes from Quercus ilex subsp. ballota, assembly GCA_032727855.1. Taxonomy (NCBI): domain Eukaryota; kingdom Viridiplantae; phylum Streptophyta; class Magnoliopsida; order Fagales; family Fagaceae; genus Quercus; species Quercus ilex. The sequence continues at coordinate 49,762 of JAVFWQ010000015.1, forward strand.
GCCCGTAAGGGGGGTGGATTGTAGTGACCCAAAAAGAGGGGTCTTGCATTTCATGGAATCCCACATCGCCTAGGGAAGCACATGAGAATGTGTTTATAAGGAATGACCTCCCTTCAATGTGTAGAGACATTTTCCTCTACTGTTATGTGCTTTGGGGGAGAACAAAACTGTGAGGGGTATGAGGCCTCAAAGCGGACAATATCTACACAGGTAGGGTGGGGTTGTTATATGTGCAGTGGTCACAAGTTAATTCCTTGACAAACTACCAATTGGTTCATTCATAATTTTTATTTATTTGTTATATATGAGTGTGCGCACATGCTTATTGAGAAAGAATATTAAAAAAAACCTAAATTTTACAAATAAAAACTAAATGTGATTTAGTATATATATATATATATATAAAGTTTTTATAATTTTATTATAATTTCATGAAAAAAAAAATTAATTTCTTTAAAAGGTCGAACTTTTTTGAATATTTGAATTAAAAGATTTAATCATGTTTTTCTTGGGTCAATTATACATATGAATGATTAATATAATTTTCAAAGTTTTGAGGGGGCCATAGCGACCCCTACTTCATCCCCAACACCTTCTCCAGCCGTGTCCCCCGTCCCTTCCCCTCAACTTTAACAAAGAGTATTTGCACTTATCTATAACAATTTGACCAAAAGGTGACCAAAAAAATGGGTGACATGTGAGAATAAAAGGGGCATCTTATGAGCCCATTCAACTCACAAAATGTATATTCCACATGTATATAGAATCCATTATCAATTAATAGTCGTTTCATAGAACAAGCTCATAAGATAATTATTACAGGCAATTGTTCTTAGTCGGACCAAAGAAATCAAATTAGCCCACCACACTCACAAAATATGAATTTCACATGAGTGTGGGGTCTATAATCAATGAGCAGCTCACTCCATAGAACAAGCTCATAAGATAAACACTATGGACAATTGCCCCATGTGTTACCAAAGAAATCAAACTTTGTTAGAAAACAAAAATAGAAAGAAATATTTTCATATTTTACAAGGTCTTTTTGAGATTCAAAAGCTATAATTTTTTTTAAGAGGAAAACATCATAAAAAAAATTTTACCTTTGAAAAGTGTTAGGAGCTCAATTTTTTATTTATTAATTTACTATTCTTCATAAAAACAAGGGTATAAGTAACAAAATTTGGAAATAATTATATAAATAAACTCCATAAATTGATATTATTTTTAAGTTAAACTATAAAGTTTTAATTAATTAATAAAGTCTACTATCAATTTCCCTATTAAAAAATAAAAGGTATAAATGGTTCCTATATATGGTTTAAAAATGTTACTCAATTTAGTCATTTTATGAGTAACAAAAACTGACGTAAAGTATACTGTACTTGAGTTTTATCTAGTTACCAAAAATAATTCCATGGGAATTAGTAAATTTTAGGTAAAATTTTGACTAAAAAAAAATTACAACACGATGTGTGTGTGTGTGTGTGTGTGTAGGACAAAACTTAGGTACAGTACCTTAGGTGTTGTTCCTTAGATTCCCCTCTTAGGATTCAGCCATGTGGCTACTTAGCTAAAAAATACACTTCCATTCCATGAGAAAAAATCCACATGACAGAATTTTAAGAGAGGAACAGCATATAAGTACTGTCCCTAAGTCTTGCCCATATATATATATATATATATATAAACTCTAATAAATAAATACAATATTATGTATATAATTTTTGTTGAGTTTTTCAACACTAAACTACCTTTTAATATTCACGAGTTTGTATATATATATATGGAGAGAGAGAGAGAGAGAGAGAGAGAGAGAGAGAGAGAGAGAGAGAGAGAGAGAGAGAGAGAGAGAGAGAGAGAGAGGATGTGTGTTGTTTTTTAACCATACTTTTAAAATTATAATAGGTTGTGTGCTGTTTTTTTTTTTTTTTTTTGGATGAACGGGTGTGTGCTGTTTTTGAACTCAATTGTCCTAAATCTTATATATGAGAAATATAACAAAATTTTCATTTGGAGACTATATAGCAAAATTTTAATTTGAATACTGTAATAACTTTGATGTGATTATATAGCTTTTTTATAAGCTAATGTTAAGTTCTTTGAATTTGAACAATGAAAATAAAATAAAATCTTAGTAATAATCATTACTTCAGTTATTTCTACATTCACAATGGCACAAAAGATTTTGAGGATAAGACCTTAGAATATGCTAAAAAAGAGAGTAAAAAAAGCAAATAACTGAAGTTAAGAAACATTTTTTACTATGTGCCCAATGGCGAAATTCAATGCACTACCATGCCAATGACAAAACATTAACAAGTATTGCACCATCCGTTGAATCTGCATCCACTCTTCCTCTGTGATGTTGACGCTATTTCTATCCATGACCAATTGCTTTTAGGCAGAGGGGGTTCCTTTATTATTTGTTTCCCACTCTTGTTCAGCCTCGTTACCATTCTGTTGAATTCGCACCATCTGTGGCCTTTTTTTTTAGCTGCTGGTGACCTGACGGTGGAGATGGAAGAGCCGTGGAGGAGATAGAGAGAAAAACTAGAAAGAGAAAGAGAGAGAGAGAGACGTGCAGTGGAGAGAAAAAGAGTCAGCCGTATAAATTTTTTTAGGTTTAGAAATAAGTATAGAATATATTAAATAAGAGATAATAAATAAGATCAATTAGAATATTAGTATTAATGAGGGTCTTTTTTTTATCGTTGTATCTACTTAAATCCAATAATTTAAAAAATGTATAACTCTTTAGAGTTATACCGTGTAACTTGAACCCATCTTTTATATATATATATATATATATATAACTAGTCAATATCTCGTAAAAAGATTTTCAATAAAAAAAATTTTATGTTTTTTTTCTAAATATGAAATTTGATGATTATGATAATAATTAATAAACATTTAGTTTGATTGTGTTCATAAATGAAGCTATCTCTTCTATCATTTAAAGAAAATATGATGCAACAAGATTCTTATGAAATATTTAAATATAGAATAGAATTTAAACTCAATTAAATATATATTATAATAATGACATGCAAAACTATGCTCAAGGTTTGGTTTTCATTATATTATAGATTATTGATGTATATGTATTGTGTGCATAATGTTTGTTTTTTCTATATGTATATGTTAATGTTGTTCTTTTTTTCTTTTTCCTTATTTTTGGTCCCCCTAGGTTTAGTCTTGAACAAGAATGCTTTAGGAAAACATATAAACAACCGTTTGTTTACGAACACATCCAAACTTACATCCAATTTCACAACATGTTTAAATGTCAATTTATAATTAGATTTTAGCACTTACACAAAGGACCACCACGGGTATTTACAGTATCAAATTTTACAACATGCTTGAGTGTTAATTTGTGATTGAATTTTAGCACTTACACACAAAATCACCACGGTATTCGCAGTACTTAGAATCTATCTTTATCATTTGTAACATGGTTGAGCTGGTTCCTTCTATGGTATTACCTGGATTTTAGCATCAACATGCTGTGAATCATAAAGGCACAGCTAGAGGGTTATACTGTCATAAATTGCCGACATATTGAAAGAACATACCCACAATTTTCATACAGATACAATAGGAGCTGATGAACAATTACAATGCACATTTATTAGGTCACTGTCTTAGAAAAGTAAAGTGGGGGGACCTTGAGACCTTGACTTGACATCGGCTTTCTGCCGACGTTGTACAAAGTGCAGTTTTCTTTTGTTTGTGCCAATTGAAATATGCTATTATAAGGTTTACGTCGTGCTTTATATCATTTCAATCAATGTGGGGGCTAGTTAAGGTTGCACTACTTTGTCACATCGTGATTCATGACCCTGAACCTATGCACAAATCTTCACTTCATTGAAATCCAGCTCTTTGATTTGATGTCCACTCAAAATGGATTGTGTTTTGGCAATAAAATCTTTTTGGATTATCCAAAAATACAGCAATTTATAAGGAAAACAATAAGGAGATGTAAGTAAAGTAAAACCGATTTGACCTGTGTAATAGCTTAGTTTTATGGACATGATCATACTTTAATTAATTTCTCTTAAATCTCTAATTATCACACTATTAGTTTTCTTTTGGGATGAGCTGAAAATTTTAGCTTATCTATACTTGCTTATTTTTGCTACTATTTATGAGTTCTATTACACTTTTTGATACTATTCATAAGTCTCACTGTACTATTCAGTTTATTTTTTAATTTATTTTTTACACTTTCAGCAAAAAGTTTTCAATTTCAGCTAAATAAGCTGTTCCCAAATAAACTCTTAATTCATTTGAGGACACCCAAATGATAGGCTCAATGAACTTAAATGACATACTGCAAATCCAAAAGTTTTAAATTTCATCTATCAATCACATTATCAGTTTGTGAGATTTTTAGAGTATCTCATGGGTAGTCAAAGATTGTGATACCACTTTCTTTTATATATATATATATATATATATATATATATATATATAAATCTTTTGTTTTAGTAAATTTTTTTATTCTAACTATCTTATATTTTTCCTAAAAATTTTAATGGTTTAAATTTCTTGTTTATTCTCTTACGTATCCACTTTCAAATTGCATTCAACCTATTCCTTCTCCTTCGTAATCATGCTTAGATGAAGGTGATGTTACCTTTCTATAACCATTCGGTCCTTTTTCTATTTTAATTATTTGCGAGATGTCAATATGAATGTATCACATGTGAATGCCATTGTAGTTTCTCGTTGCTATTGAATGACAATTGGTTTATGTTACCTTTAAGGCCTGGTGATATATGTGGTATTACCATTACTATCACGTGGCGTGAGGTCAATGAATCCACACCAAAGACCTCATTTTTTATTCAGCCAAAAAAAAGGCTTACAATGGGGAACCGGATGGGCCTAGTAGTATATTACTATTACTATCACGTGGCGTGAAATCAATGAATCCACACGGAAGACCCCATTGATTATTCAACCAAAAAAAAAAAGGTTTACAACGGGGAATTGAATGGGGATAATTTTTGGGCAAGAAGTGGGGTTGACACAAGTCTGTTTTGATCGTGATTCTTTTGGGGTGATAGTTGAATTGGAAGATGCAATCATGCAACAGATTTTCAGCACACACACACAAAAAGAAGAAGGAGGATGTAACAGAAAATCTGACCTTGCTGGGCCATTTCTTTGAAGAGATGAGATTGTTACTTAAGGTTTTAGTTTCAGTTAATGAAGCAGCACATAGGTTAGCCAAAATGGCTGGTTGTCTAGATACTGAGCTCGTCTGGCTTGAAGAAGTCCCAGTTAGGTTGAAGAGTGTGATTGATAGTGAAGTGCCTCATTATTTTTTTCAATCAAATTTCACCCACTTTTCTTTTCTTTAAAAAAAAAAAGGGAAATCGGGAAGGCATTAATCAAAAAATAATACTAAAAATTAAAAACAAAAAAGAGGTTGGAATGATATATATACTTTTATGAGGTTACTAATTTGATATGAGTGTTCTTTAACAAAAGAAAATGAAAAAACCTTTAAAGGGTCCTATCTCCTAAGTGAGCAAGCATACATATATACGAGCCTATTGAACATATCCTCAAGTAAGGCCATAAGGTTAGTTTGAGATGGGCATTCTTTTACATAACTTAAAGTTATACTAAGTGTAACTTGAACCTAATGTAACTCTAACTTAATAACTTCTTATTGGATTAATATTTTAAAAATCTTACTATTGAATTACATATTCTCTATGCTCTTAATACACATATTAAGTTTTGTGTCAATCAGATACTATTTACTATTCAATCTAGAAAATTAGAAATCCATCTTTTATGCACAATTTTAAATATAAAAACTTGCAATTTAAAAATCTATCCCAAATTGCCAAGGATGGAATTGGAAGTTTGCTTTAATAGTGTCTAGACTATCTTAGGAGTCAAAAGAGTACTCGTTTTAAGGTGGGCTTAGGGCTTACACTAGAAGGGCGTTATCTTCCCCACTCCTCCTTAGCAACCCAGCCTAAATTCTGAACAAAAATCCTAACTTACATCCAGGCAATAATCATTAAATTTCTCAAACGAATGGAATTATGGTACAGATGTAAGAGATTACATGATTCTAGGAATTGTCATTACTTTTTTGTTTCAACATTTCTTACGCTATGTAACATGCAAATCTAGATCTGTCACTAATTGCTCATTCTATCTAGTCATTGCTGGCTGGCTTTATCGGTGTGCATTAACAAGCAGTACATGACAATATTTTCCAGTCAGAAACTTGCTTCTCTCGTTTCTGGGAATAATACATTGCATCACAAAGATGGACACTCTCCAAGGGGAAGAAACAACCCACTCAATATTGAATCGATTATTTCACAGAAGATCAGCACCTGTTCCATCTTTTTAAGTTGTGTACCTTGACATGAGAGAGAGATCAAAGAGAATATGCTACACTGGTTAACAGCATCAGCAACTGGGCGTATAATATATACATCTTCACAGATGATACTTATGAGCACTTAAAGCCAAAGACGGTTTCATTTGAAGCAATTTAGGCCAGTCATTGATCATCACATTTGCGCAATGGCTTCTCTGAGAAGTTGAGCCTCTGCTATTATGGGATCTAGTTGCAGGACTCCTTCCTGTTTTGAGCCTTCTACTTCCAAAATCCAATCATTGCAGATAAGATCAACTGTTCTCTTCATACCCGCATCCCCCCACCCCCACGCAGCCACCACCGCCCTATTTCTTCCGGTTAGGAAATAAGCCACTAATAAGCCGTTGTAGCTCCCTATATTGCTAATCCAAACAAATTGATCAACCAGGCATCAGAGAAGTTGGAGCAAGCCAGGCTTTCCACCCTAGTTAATGTTTCTCATAAGTTCAAAATCTTTGTGTTGATGTCAGGCTAAGATTTTAAGCATCCTGGAAAGAGAAGATATGCAAAATTCTTTAGTGCCCTTAAAGTTGAAAAATATACATGAAATCTTTCGAACAGTTGTCAAAACAGCTTCAAGAACCTAAAATTAGTAATTACTACAATAACAAGAACAAGCCTTTTTGGGTCTACAAATTTTCTTTTAAAAAAAAAAAAGAAAAGAAAAAGAAAAAGATACAGATAAGGAAACGCTTGGTGTCAGAGTGACCTGGGCTTCCTTGGACCCATCTCATTATCAAAATTTTCAACATGTGCAGAATTTTCTGTTACAGCAACATCTTATCTGTTGCTGTTTCTGTAGCAGAAAATTATGCAGATAAAGTTGCTTCAATAACATTAAACTGCCATAAGATACAGAAAAGTTGGGTACAGCCCCATTATTTAAAATGACAAAGAATGTGTTTATTCGGGCACAAAAAAAACAAAAAACAAAAAACAAAACAAAGAAGGTGTTTTAAGTCTATAGGCCCACCATTTTCAATCAATTAGTACTCTACCTCTACTTTTTTCTCTAGTGGACAGCTTAGCAAGAGAAGTATGGCATCTCTTTATATGTTTCAATAGTAGCTGGTACCTGTAAAAAGCATCAAATGTAACTATCCATAAGCTATGCAGTTCACATTTAACCAAAAGTACAGACACCAAGCAATACCAAGCAATACCAAGCCATACCAATCCACAGAATACTTTGTGCATTTATCTTGCAAGAGCCCATGGGAAAAGTAAATTTCATATTTCTTCACTCCAGTCCATGGAAATTGGAGCCTCTGGAATATTATTTGTTGGCAAAAGCGACGAATGGTTTTTCTCCTTAATAGGAAAGAGCTTTCCTGAATGTAAGCTCTTGATGATCCAGCTAGCTGGCTGCAACAACATATGATCAAAAGAAGGCTAGAAAGTTGAACAGTGTAGGGAAAAGCAAATACTTGAGTCTTCACGTGAAAGCAACCAAGAAATATATCTATATGCACTTCTAGACATTAAAAATTTTGGGAGGGGATGATATGATTTCCCATCAGTAATTCAATGCAATTGTAAAGAGTAAAACAAGTACTAACCATCATGGGTTTTCTCTCTCTGAGGCACAATGTTTCAAATGACGTGATACCCTACTCTCATCCTCAGCAATAATAGCACCAACAAAAATCTTTTCATTGTCAAGACTCTGAACCAACCACTGAAGGGTTTTAAACACCAGCCCAACTCCATGCTGGGCAACCAAGAAACAGACAACAGACTGAATTAGACTATAATCAACTTTTTAGAAGGAAAAAAACTAACCATATAGAAGAAGAATGTGAAATCAAGCAGAAATCAAGCATATCATAGTACAATAAGAATGAAGTTAGGACCGACTAACCAACTACAAATGCTAAAATGGCCATAAGGGTGTTATACTGTTATATGTTAACTACAAGGAAGTTGCTTCTAAGCAAAATGTGTGATTAAGGTGCATTTGGGAATTCAGGTCTACATAGTAACTGAAGATTAAAACTGGACTTTTCTTACCTATAAAAATAAAAAATAGTTAAAAATTAAATAAAAATTAAAAATTAAAAAAACTGGACTTAGGAGGAGAGAAGGTAGCCATCACTAAATTAAGGGTCTGACACAGAATACAGGTTTTCTCAAAACGACAATGTTAGAAATCATTATCATATTTGAGCTGGCTGCCATTCTTCTATAAATGTAGAATATAAAGACACCTGGTCTGACTAATTGTGCTTTAGCATTGATGGGGTAGGTGTATAAAATTCAATTTACTCCATCTTTCTTCCAGATCTTATTATTGGACTAACTAAAATGCTTTTTTGCCCCATTTCCATACACTGCATGATCAAAATTTAATCTTTAAAGACTGAAATCTATCACCATGACTAGATTCTTTACCTGAACTTCTGTGAGCCCATGCTCACTCTTAAAAATTCAAACATTTAAATGTGTGCCATTGTTATCACATTAACAATACAAAATTGGATGACACTGCCATTTACTAGGGGCGAAATCTGAATTTTATTATTATTTTTTTTTTAGGGAGGGGGTGGGCAAAGTGAGGGTTTAAATAAATCTAAAGACGAGCCATGTTGTCTATACATTTAGTTGATGTTCATTAATGTAACAGAATGCAAACCAGTGAATTAACATTTCCTTGTTTAATGAAGGCTTGTGCTGGACTCTTAGATTTGTGTTTGGAGCAGGTAATTCCTACGATGACAGTGAAGATGGATTTGATTATGGATGTGTTTGTGGGTGATGCACTGATTGTGATTTAATGAAATGTGGGTTTGTTGAGTAACCACGACAGTGTATGAATTATGCCTAATAGAATTCTGTTTCTTGAAATTCAAAGATTTGTGGTTCTTTGAGAATGTGTTTTCTCAAGTGAGGTCTGAATCTTTTAGGGGGATCTTGAAGGGTGAGGTAGGTTTGATATCAGATGTTGCTTTTAAGGAAACTGTAATAGGAGTGTTGTGCAGCAAATGGACAAGTTAAATATGTAATATCCATAGCCAAAATGTTCAATTTTTGCTAACATGCCCGCACATAAATGATTTCATTAGCTGTAAGAGAGAATTTCTGCTGATGGCCATCTACTTTGGACCCAATCAGGCTTCAAAGAGAGATTGAAAAGATTCAGTGAATGAAAAGAAAGGACAAGATAGGGTTTCAATGTTTAACAAAATGAGTGTTTAGTTTGCATCTGTATGACATGGAAAATTATTATTGGGGAACCAGAAAAACAATACTTAAGGTACCATAATCAAGTTCTTCCCTACCCTTACATTTAGTTTTGAAATGTCGGCATATGTTATTTCTTCCATTTTAATAAATGAAACACTATGGTTATAAAGAGGGACAACCACATTAACGGTCTATAAGCAATGAAACTAATTGATATTTCAAAAACAGATCAACTAGGATATGATATAAAAATATGTGACAAAAAAGAAGGCATGAATTACTTTAGAAATTTTGCATTCATAACTTCCTATAAATGAAATAAAATTTATTTTTTATTAGGCGTTACACATAGAATATACTAGGTGAGACTTGAGAGGTTGATTAATCATCCCGATTTTCCATTTCCATCAAGTCTACTTTTGCAATTTGCATTGTTGGCTTGCGCACATTGACTCGTACCATGTTCATGTTTGTGACTTTGTGTGCCTTACCATGTCATGTCCTACTTTTTCAGTTGCTAAATCTTGTTACAGGAATAAAGAAAACAGTCAAACCTTCTTCTTTCTTCTTCAACCATTTTATTTAAAGGTTTAGGATATAGGTGAAGGTTAGAGAAGCTAAAATTAAAGGAGTCAATGAATTCTATAAGGACTCTAAGATATTAAGAAAAAAGAGTCTACCATCAAGGAGACAACTAGTGCAAATTTGCTTAAGGATTCCCAATCAAGTGCTCCACTCCCTCCACGATCTAATTATTTTGCTCTACTCAAAAAGAGCTTCTTAACTCTTAGGAGTTACATGTTCAGAAACTTTTGGAAAACCTTTGCATCAAGATCAAACATATCCAAGAAACAACCTAGTTCTTTTACTTTATAGGTCTAGCACTCAACACATAATGATCCTTGCATAGGTTACAAGGTCAGTTAAAAGCAATTCCACTGATTTGCCGGTGCTTATTAAAAATATTAACAATATAGTTTTCTAATCATGCAGGAGCTGTGTGACCAAGAAAAGATGGCCATAGAGAGGCAAATTAAACTAATATAGTCAAGGAGATATAATATGGACTTCATGTCAAGCTATCAATTAGAGTGAACTGATCTTACCTCGAATATTTTTGAGAATTTGCTGTAGAAACTATGCTTTCCATGAAGCATGATCCCTACTCTCTCAAAGATATATTTATTGTTATTGAGACAAACTAGCTTCCCAATACTGGTACACATTGCATCAGCTCGGTTTAAAAGAATCGTGTACCTAATAGATTGACAAATTTGGAATCATAAAACCATAGAGAAATAAATTCAAAATTGGAAAAAGTGGCAGCAACATTCATCTCCTGATAAAAATAAAATACAGTAAAAATGTATCAATTCTTTTAAACCTTCGTACATCAACAAAAAGCAGTTGACAGAAGGTTGTAAGACAAGCATTCAGCCAGACTGGGAAGTCCTCTCCAATAAACTCACAATGCGAGCTATAACATCAAACAAAATCCGCAGTAAGAAGAAAGGGTTACCTCATTCATGTTAAAGAAACTATCAATTTCAGTTATACTCAGTACAAAACATGAACACAAACTCTAATGACTAAAGGTCCTGTGCAACCAAGCAGTGAAGTAAAAAGATGGTCAACTGCTTCATCACCCCTCTTACACATACAAGACCAATCTCAAATAATCTCCTCTCTCTTTTGCTAGAATAATGGTTCATTGAGTAAATTCATCGTTTCTTTCTAGCTTAAGTTTTGGGACAGATGGTAGTTTATCATTCGTGGTATCAAATTAGGTGATTCTGATTTCAAACCCCATCTAAACCCTATCTCAACTCTACCTCCTTCCATTTAAAGTTATTTGGTTCTAATGTATATCCCAAGAAAATTTTATAAATACATCCTTAACCACTGCAAGAAAAAATTTGAGAATGTGTATTTAGAAAGTATTCCAAAAAAAGAAAGGCAGGACCTCGTTGCACTAGACATGTGCTAAAAACAACTCAACTGCAATCACCAAAATTTAATCTAGTAAAGCTTAAGAATAATCTCTCCCATCCACCCAATACATTCTTTTATAAATTCATTTCATTTGAGGCTTTGTTGTTGTTGTTGTTGTACCACGAATCTGCCTTGTTTGTTTCAGAGCAAGCTTAAAAAGCTACTACTGAAAATGTTCCATTCGTGTCATGCATGGCAGCTAGTATAGATGAATAAAGACAGACTGCTTCTCGTCTCTCTCATGATCTTCTCTATAGTTAGAGATAATTGAGTAGCCTTTTTGCATATATATATATATATATATATTTTGCTACTTCATTCTTCTTTCTTGAAGTAGCATTGATTAATAAAAAATTTATTAAATAAAAAATAAAAAAGAAGTTAGAGCTAATTGAGCAGTCTAAAACACTTTGACCCTTATTTCTTCCAATTAAATTCTAATTCAATAGAAACCTAGTCAACTTCAAGGTCAAAGTTCAAGCTTTGATTACGCAGGCAGGCATTATGACACTAAAACATAACACCAATACTAAGCAGGAGTATAGCACCAAACAATTCCAAGAAACAAGATAAAAGTGCAAGTCAGACATGGAGCTCAACTTACTTCTCAGGTGGTATAATAGAACCTGCTACAATTGAATCAGTAAGCCAATCAACTTTCAGTATTAAGGCATTCACTGCACACCCATACAAGAATTTGGTAGTTTTTAGCTGAGACAGAGAAAGAGAATACCCATTAGAAAAAGAAACACCACATCCCCCAAAAGTTATGAAACCTTGTACTGTGAAAGATAATAAAACAAAATATTTTTAAATAGAACAGAAGTCAGATATTAAGATATTCACAAACTTCTCATGATATTTCTTATTTCAGATTAAGAAGACTATCACCCCAAAATAAATTTTAAGAACTATTATGGCTATGACTCTTGTGACTCATTTTAACCTTGAAGTTTCTTAAGCCCAGCTAAGTAGAAACTAAATGAGATGAGAGGAGCTAATTGCTGAACGGTCAAAACTTATTGTATACCCTGATGAATATAAAGTAACACTGATAAAGGAAGATATGTTAGCCTATATATAAAGAACAATTAATTGATCATTAATATCAAACATATTTCAGTTCTTTAATCACCTCTACCAAATCCACCCCCTCCCTCCCCCCCCCCCCCCCAAAAAAAAAAAAGAGAGCGAACCTCGATCACAAAGATGTCCATGTATCTGCAATAGGTAGTAACATTTAATTAACAGTAACCCTTAAGACCATCAAAAGACTTCCTATATTTTGTGATCATAACTTAAACTACCTTTCACTTTAACCCACATGAAAAGGACAACACTCTTTTGCTGCAATCCAATGCCCATGTTTGTGTTCACTGTTATATCACATATCAGTTCATTGAAGGTCACTATGCTGAATACATCATAGCCATGTTAAAGTACTGACTTCATGTTTGAGTCATATTACAAACATCTAGCATTTACCATGTCATACACTTATTTTATTCTTGAAAGCAAAAGTTCTTGAAAATGATCATACAGTATTACACTACATTGAATTCTAAAACGTTACATAAAAATAATTATTATATAATCAGACATAGATAGCAAAAATAAAATTCTAACAATATAAAAATGTTGAAGTCTAACTACATGATTATTATATAATCATTATTAGATATTAATTGGGTCTCAATCATATATTTTTATTAATCAGACACAGACAACAAAAATAAATATAATCATGTAGTTAGCCTTCCATCATTATTAGATATTTGTAGGGCCTCAATCAAATATTTTTATTATATAATCAGACACAGATGGCAAAAATATATGGATAACAATATAATAATGGTTGAAGTCTAACTGCATGATTATTATATAATAATTATTAGATATTCATAGGGTATCAATCAAATATTTTTATTAAAAAATACACATTGATATTTAATCAAATGTGAACAGATGAACACTTATGGAGACCCTATGAAGTAAACTCTTAAGTCTTTAGAAAAGAACCCATCCATAGATTGAGTCTCTCTAAAATTTACATAAACAAATCAAGAATATATATATATATATATATATAAGAAATTTTTAGCAATGATGTATATCTAAAATTTTCATAGAGGGTACGGGGCAGTGAAAGCAGACATTGATGGAAAAAATAAATAAATAATTGTGACTTAGAGTAAGTTTTCAACATTTACATATTTGAAAGAAACTGATGTGTCATTGTCGGTTGTGCACCTCCACTCACAATAAATGAAATTAGCTAGGAAACAAGAACAAAATAACTGAATACTCCTAAGGATTTTGAAAAAAGAAAAAGAAAAGTAATGAGCCTTGATAAAATGAGGTTCAATTTTTAGATGCATCATTCCAAAGATAGAGTGAGGCTCCACGAAGCCTGGGATGTGGGGGTGGGGAGGACCAAAGTTATAAATAAAGGAAGAAAAGGTCTTAATCATTAAGAACCAACCTTTTTTAAACAAAGAATAACTGGAAAATTCTGGCAAATAGATCTTGAACTTCTCTTTCCCCTTGAAATTGGTGGAGAAGGAATATCAAATAGAACCACACCACCATATTTCCATAGTAGTCCCTCAATTTCCTTTTCCTTCTCACTAGAAAATCCTGTAAGCAGGAATTCTACCCTTGAAAAATCAATCTCTTCCCAACATTAACACAAAAGTGAGACATCTTTTCACGCCATAAGCTCTGGACCCTGGTCTGGACAATTTCATCCTTTTAGCTCTGGCAGTTGAGCCTACATAAATTTAAACAATATTTACATATTGAAGGTCCATTACTCAATCAGTGCCCACATGAAAAAAGAATCAAATTTGAAAACACATGATTCAAAATTTAAAGATGCATTACACAACCAGCATTCAAGTCTTACAGTTTTGGTGTGAAGATTGTATCTTTTGAAGTTTCTTGTTCTGCGGGAGCAGGTCCTTTGCTTCAGAGAAACGAACTCGCTCTCTTACAAAAACATGCTTGTCATTGGAGTTATAGCATTCAGATTGAATCTTTTGATGCTCAATAACAGGTCCTGGTACTGTAGCAGACTTGGGATGTTTCTCTCCAGAAAAATTGTTCACAGAATGTTTAGAAGTCTGCAGACCATGGCATCTCTTTTGGTTTACAACAAGAGGTGAAGTCCTCTTCTCTAATGGCTGAACCCGAAACTCAACCCCTTCTGCAGTTTCATTTCTCTCCTCATTTGTCATTTCTGCAGCTAAACTCCTGTTAATTGCAATTTCATTATTGTCCTCATTGTTTCTACCAGCAGTACACTTGGAAACAGACCTTAAACATAGGAGATCATCAAAACCCCTTTTATCAGAATACATGGTGCTGCTCATATTCTGATCAGAGGAAAGCAGTCCCCAATCATATTTGAATTGAAACTGATTATGGCAAAGGCGTCCCCTTTCCAAGAGGGGAATGTAGTTAGGCAAAAGCATGCTGTAAGTCTTAAGTGAGGTCAACTTCCTTCTGACTGATAACCCAGAGCCTTGCACATTAACTGTGTTTGTAGCTTGCTCATTCCCATGGTCAAGTTCAATATTTTGGTCCAGTGTTTTTTGCAAATCCTCCATTCCAAGTTCTGGCATGGGTTGAAAGAACTTTTCCTTACTATTTTCACCTTCATTCTGATTCTTATCTTGTGTTGAACTGGCATTTTCTATAGAAATACTACAAGGAACAACAGAACAAAGAGGATCAACGAAAGATAGACTCAAAGATCTAACATCTTGAGAAAGCAATATTCCCTCATTAGCTTTGTCAGGTAAACCCACAGAGTGCATGCTTGACTGTGAACCTAACTTGGACGTGGACTCATGTTTCTGCACAAAAGAGTTCTCATCTGGGGCAATATATGCTGATTCAGAGAGAAAGCTCGTCTCACCAAGAAAATGCTTGGGGAAACTTTTAGGATTTTCCTGCTTCTGCCTCTCACAATCAAGAGATTCTTGCAAGAGAGGATCACGAGGAAGTTTCATCCGCCTCTCACCATCAAGAGATTCTAGAGGCAAGTCATTTGTTATCCGCAGATCCATTTCCACATTGTCTTCTAAATATTTACTTGTAGAAATATAATCAAAAAATTCTTGTTGAGACCTGAGTTTTGTGCAATTCAATCCATTGTCATCTCTAAAATGAGTTTCAGAGAGAAGAGTTTCCTTGATGTGAGACATAGCCGAATTACAAGCATGCTGATCATCAGGGACACTACAAGATAACCCAACATCTTCAAATGCATCTGCAATGGCAACATCATCCAACTCAGAAAGAGAATCACACGTGTCAGTCTCCTTGGTTGGGCAACAAAAAGCATCTTCCAACATATTTAACCGTGCTTGCTTCACCAGAAGGGCAACTTCAAGTACAGATGCTGTTGGCAGTGCTTCTGAAGCTGACTCACTCTTCACTAATTCATTTATAACCAATGCTTCAGATGCTGCAATAGATAGTTCAGCTGCTTCATTGACATCAGCACCTTTGAGGAATCTGTAATTGAATTTCTTTTCATACTGCCTCTCAGACTCCTTGTTATTGGATGGAGATGGTGGATAAACATTCTCCACAGTTTCTGGAACGGAACTTAGAGGCAACAAATTAGGCCCACCAGCACTAAACTGCATGTTGGCATGGGTCTTATCTCTAGAACCAACAGAATTTTCAGCAAGCTGCACTGAGAGGACTTCTTTAGATTCAAGCATCTTTTGTGATGAATCCAAAAGTTGAGCAGTGCCATACTGTGAGTTTCCATCTGATGAAAGATGTAGATGGAAATGAAGCACCTGTCCAACAGAAGATATATTGATCAAGCCAAGTTATAACTGAATATCCAAACAAGATAACTATTTTTTCTGAGATTTTTATTGAAATATATGCCAATGCAGCATAAAAAATTCAAGAGAAAACGCATCATTTTGCAGGTCAAAGTTAGGAGACAAGACTAAACTCCCAATTCATTCAGAAACATAATAATGTTTGCAGAACCCAAAATTTTTAGAATTACTTTTTGGCCAATATGGTTAAAAACTTACATTTCCAGGAGATGGAGAAAAACTAATTCTGAACTGTTTTCCCCAGATAAGAATAAACGACAGCTGTTATATCTACCTTCTTCCCTTGCTAAAAGATTTGCATCTTTACTTTCACCAATGTTTCCTTGAAAAGAACTCAAACCCTATCCATTCCAACAAACAAGATACATTAGAAAACATTTTATTAAACTAAACCATTCGTGCATATCAAGCATAGAAATAATCTGTGCAACAATCCAGTGAATGGATATAACAAGTGTTAATTAAGTTTATTTGAATCATCACCTTTATAGCTTTATCAAATTACATACTATCAGAAGTCAAGAATAATTCACTACAACAAAATAAAAATAACAAACTAATAATTTACAAAATGTAGATCAAAAATAAGTAGTTTGCTTCCAATTCCAGATGCTTATGGAGTCTAAGAAAAATCGGCTTCTGACTTAAACATGATGGTTAAGATAGTTCTCTTATCCCACTACTCCTTCCACCTCATTGATTACATCCTAATAACCTAAAGGTGGAAAAACAGACTTAGAGCTCAGTGACCACAACACTAGAATGACTGGAATAAAATTAGGTTAACAAAAAAGGAAGTCCTAATTGACAAAAAATCCCCATTATAAGATGATCGCAAGCGATTTTGGATCATTAGTTTATCATATTGCACAGTGACAAGGCCAAATACTAGATATTGTGTTACTGACCTATCTACTAATAGAAGCAGTATCTTTTATCCCATTCTTCCTTGTGTAAGATATTGAACGCTAAAATATTGGATGAAAACAATCAGCAGAACAAAAAGAAACTTTGACAGTGCAGGAAAAAAGCTGGCACCACTGTTTTAAGTTATTTACAATAACAACATTGTTTCAATTTCATTCAGTAGGACATAAGAAAGATGGTGATGACATGAGAGAAGTAAGTTGGATCCACAATGCACAGTATTGAAGTTCATCAAGGGACTCCCTGTGGGAGGTGGGAGAAGGTTATGAACATAATAGAATTCGAAGTTATTGGAGAATAAGCCATATTGTGTATCAATATCAACACGTGCCAAATGGTAAACAACATATAAATAAACAATAAAAAACCTTCCAACCTTAATTGCTAGCTCAGAAGGCATTTGAATTTCCTTTATGTGCTCATCAAATGGTTCTGCTTGATGTTGCTGAAGCCAACCAGGAAGCCAAACTAAGTCCTGTAATTAGTACAGGTTCAAACAACACCATTGATTGCAGTTATAGCTTGTAACAAAAAAATTTATATGCAATCACTTAGAAAACAGAACAACCCACATTTCTTTTTCTTTACCAAATTTCATTGGATGCAAATTTGCGGAGCATGTACAATGACATAGGACTTAGGAGATGTACAGAAAACACAACCATGATGCCAAAAGGGAAATACAAGAAGGGAGCTTAGTTTTGAGGCGGCTACAAACCCCAATTTTATACCAATATTTCTTTTTTTCTTTTTACAAAATACCAAGATTCCACTTTGGTATTATACAATTATTAGATTAAATCTACGAAAACATAAAGTTTAGTTGTTCTGGAAGCAACTTTCATTATTTACCTTAATATTTGATTTCCCTCTTAGAAAGAAACTTTTCATTAAATATCTCAAACAGGTTGTTCATTGGTTCTGGAAGCACAACACAACGTAAGCGAGATTTACCAAGGTTTATTGCAATCAAAAAAGTTAATTGCCTAAATCCAAGTACTTTCTAAATGGATTTCCTTTATCAAAATGGCAAAAAGAAATAGTTATTGTAAATTGGAAAACTCACACATATAAATTGTCAACAAATAGCCCATGGTTAAAGGGAAAAAAAAATAATTAAAAAAAAAACCCAGGTAGCAAAACCTCAAAACCAGGAAAATTTCTTAAAGAAAAGATAAGACACCACAAACTCACTCATCACATGCATAACCAAATGCCTATGAAAATTGAATTCAATACTTCCTCCTCGATAAAACCAAGAAACAGCAAACAAACAAAAAGAAATGAATGGTGAATACCCCCCTCCCCTTTCAATTAGACCCAATAAGTGAACCATTCATAATCCAGAATTTTACTTAAAATTAAGCTTGACCCAGTTCAGTTTGATTGCTAAGAAAAACGAAAAAAACAAGAATAATAACAACAATAAATCTTATATAAGCATTTGCTAACTGAGTCAAGTGGAACTTTCAATTAGACCTAACAGCTGAACCATTCAAAATCCATAATTTTACTTAAAATTAAGCTTGACCCAGTTCAATTTGGTTGCTGAAAAAACAAAAAACAAAAAAATTACTTGAGCCATTGCTGCTAACCATGGATCAAGTCAAGTGGGTTTCCACTTTTTCCACTAATACTTGAGAAATCCATTTTACTTAACTTTTTGACTATTTTCTCGGTAACCAAACAAGTATCAATTAGCATTATAACAAAAGAGGATAAGGAGAAAAAGAAATCAATTGGCGTACCTCGGAGAACTGAGGAGGACGAAGCCCTAAGCTGCACCCCATTGACAATGTGAATGTGGAAGCGCCAAACACAGCCTATTCACTTGGTCTAGGATTTTCGCGCCAAACGAAAAGTATTTGTAGTAAATTCTAGTAATAGTTTTTTTTTTTTTTTTTTTTTAATTAGTAATAGTTAATAAGAAATTAAAAAAAAATTAAAAAAAAACTTTTTTTTTAAAGTAATAGATAAACATTTGATGTTAATATAATTTTTTAAATTTTTTAATCATTTCATAGGATTTTGTAACTTTAAAAGGCTGTGTTTAAAAAAAAAAATTTAAATAAATACAATAGAATTTGAAGATATGATACAATATAAAATATTCATTTTATGATAATTATTCTTTTAGTACGAGGCCAAGTGACCAACATATTAATAAATTGTATTATTATTATTATAATAGGAACAATTGGATAATAGTAAATTTCGTAGTTGAATTAATTAAAACCCATGAAATTTTTTTAATTATATTGGATTGGATTGACTAAAATATGTGATACACTATCCATCTTTCATGTATGTCAGGATAAGTTTTGTGAGGATCTGATTTGAGCTAGTAGCCCACTACGTGGAGGGACTTAAGCCCAAAAAACTCAAAACAATAAATTTATAGAGAATGGGTTGAAAAACTGGGATGTTGTTGATCAAACAAACATTGGAATAGATTCAGACCATAGGAGAATGAAAAGAAATAGGGTTATATTGGAGAAAAATTGTCTTCGGCAAGGTCCGAGGTGTACTGTTCTTGTATATTATTCTCAAATTAGGTTACAAGTTTGATTCCTGAATACTATAGTGTTTTTTCTCCCGTTCCCCCCCCCCCCCCACCCCCTTCCTTTCATGAAGGGTCTCCCCTTTTATATAGTTCCTTCTAAAGCATCTTGATCCTACATTTGTTAAGCACCTGAGTCACCACTTGAGTGTCTGTACCATCAGACACCCTCTCTGGTCTTATACATCTTAGGGTATCCAATTTTACACTATTCAAGGGTCTTCTCCATATTAATGCAGTCAGGAAGTTTAGATGCAGAACATTAAATGCGGTGGTGACAGCTTTCTTCCTAAAATATCTTAAGGCTTCTCCTGGTCTAATGCCTCCACAACGTCTATTCGTACCGACAAAACTTCCTGAGAGGTTCTCTTGCATTAGCAAGCCATTTATTCTAACCTCGGCTTTAGTCGGCCGAGGAGACATTTCTCCTCGGCTTGACTTGCTTAGCTTTTATAGCCCCAACTAACTCTTTTATTTGCTAACACTGTTTCCTATGACGAAGATTCTTCCTGCTCAGATTAGGCCTTATCCTCGGCTTGGGCCATAGGCCCACTATATAAATATATAATGAACATCTCGACCTAATATTCCTACAAGTTTAAAATCCAATTTATTTTCAAATATCAAAATCTTCTTTGTTTATTTACTATTTCTCAAACTTCTTTTTTAAGCAAAATCATATAATCCGAGTCTTTGTTTTCTCTATTCTAAAAAATAATAAATAAATAGAAAGTGTTGTTTTTCTATTTGCACAATGTGGCTAAATTTTTTTTTTTTTTTTTTTTGGGATAGTTACAGTAAACCCACCTGAGATTTGGCTCGTTTGCGCTTTGCCTACCCGTGATTTAAAACTTTACACTTTGCCCACCTGAGATTAGTTCTGTTAGCCTTCCGTAACCCACATCTCCGTTTGCCGTTAGAAAAACACATTTTTAGGCTAAAACAAATATAACAAGAATAAAAAAGCTAGGGTTTTTCATTGCTCATGAACTTCAATGAGAACAAAGTGGAGGAACAACACACCAATCAAATGACTCAATGAAATTATTTTTAATCTATAACAATGCCAACAATTTCACAACAGGCCAACTATCACAACAGCCCAACTATCACAACAGCCACAATCACACCAGTACTTAACCCTTTCTTTGAAGGCAATTTTCCTTTTGCTTGACTCATTACAGGCGCTTCTGGTAACGAGCTCAGGTTCGCTGGCACCGTCTGAGCCAATGCAATCGCTGGAGACGTATTGGTGAACGAATAAGCAGGCAAAGGACTCGACCCACGTAGCCCTTCGTTCCCAGAAAAGCTTCCTTGACCAAAGCACAACGATGGGTTTCATTTTCCTTCATTCTTGCTTCATGGGTTTCTTTTTTTATGGTTTTGGTTGTGGGTTCATCTGATTTTTGTGGTTTTGGTTGTGGGTTCATCTGATTTCCTTCGTTCTCGCATCCGTCTCGATCTCAGCCTCTGTCTCGGCGGTTTGGAGCAGATCTAGGAAAAGGGCCGGCGGTGGTTTAGAGAGAATGGAGCTTGATCTCGGCCTCCGTCTCGGCCAAAATGGAGCTCGATCTTGGCCTTCCTCTCGCCCGGTGGTGGTTTTCTTTTTTTTCTCTTCTTTTTTTGCTTTTGGGTTGTGGGTTTGATAATGATCTGATTATGGTGGGGTTATGGGTTGTGGCTTGTGGTGGTTGTGGATTGTGGATTGTGGGCGTGGTGGTGGTGATGAGTTGTGGGTTCTAATAGTGGTGGTGGTGGAATGGGTGGCAACGCTTTGTGGGTTTAAATTTTTTTTTTTTTTTTTTTTTTTGGTTATGGGTTTTATTTGATTTTGGCTTGCTAATGGTGGTTGACCTCCATTGCCGCCGTTAGCACCAATATGAGCCACCGCCACGACAGCCAAGCCGCCATACAAGCCACCATAAAATTTTAGGTCGAAGGACTCGACCACCACCATCGGTAGGATGAACAATGGTGCTGTTTTTTTCTCTTTGGTTTGTTTCTATTTTCTGTTTAATCTATGATTGGGTTCTAAAACTTTTTTTATTACAGTTTGGGTTTGAAAAATGAGAGAGATTTTGGTATGGATTCAGAGGATTTAATTGGTTTTGGATGTGTGTAATTGAAAATTTTGAACTATATTTACAAATGTTGTGTTCTTGTGTTTGTGAGGAAAAGATTTAATGGTTCGTGTTTGATCTGTGTTATGTTCTATTTTTAATAAAAGGGTGTTTTTCTAACGTCCGAGGGTGAGGTAAGTAATGGATTGAAGTTCAGGTGAGCAAAGTATAAAGTTTTAAACCACGGGTAGGCAAAGCGCAAACGGGCTAAACCTTAGGTGGGTTTACTGTAATTATCCTTTTTTTTTAGCGCCAAGTAACCACCTTTATAAAAGAAATTACTAAATATTAAATACATATAGAAAAAATTATGTACAAATTTTATTAAATTCAATGACATGATTCTATTAGCCAATGCATATGATTGAATAAGGAAAAAATTATAGTGTGTGTGTTGCATTGGTCAATACGACCGCATAGTTAAGTATCAAAGTTATTGTACGTTTGTAACTAAGTTTAAGGAATTGTTCCAAATTTTTATTAATTAAATCACAAATTAAAAAAATGTTTAAACCATAATTTTTTTAATTCTTTTCAACTCACACCTTCAATTAGTTATAATTAACAAAATTCAAAACCATGACAATTCTACGTTACATTACATGAACCAAGATTACAACTTGGTTTTTATAAAAGTAATAATAAAATACGAGAAATGTTAATGGATGTCCTAAGAGCATTTGTTACTTAACCATTTTAGGAAAATTCTTCTAGGAAAAAAGTAAAAAAAAAAAAAAAATGTTTTGATAGTTTTTTCTATTTCTCATTAAAAAGATCCATTAATAGGACCCTAATTGTGGTCAACACATCAGCCCAATATATATATATATAAATATATATAAAATGTCTCCAATTTGACCTATTATTCTACAAAACACCCTAGAAACTTCATGAACCGATAATGTAATAGATGAAACTTGAAATATCAAGAATTACAGGTATCTTTAAGTCCATTGAACCTACCACTCAAGTGTCCTTGAAAGGGCAACAATTCAACCAGTTGTGGCCTATGAACCAACCAACCGTGAGTCCTGACTGATGTGTAGTCCAGGATTTGACACTTTGTCGTATAATTTTCAATAATTGCAAGCAATTTTTTTTTTTTTTGTATGTAAATAATTGCAAGTAACTAGCCTACTAATTCTTTGATTGTATTCAATTGTGATGTCCCTAGTTCGGACTGGGATTAGTGCTTTGTTTGTCATACATAGATATTTGCACAAAAGCATTGCTCCATGCTCGTTTTCGTCCTTCATAAGACCGGCATGTTTTCACACGACAAAAAAACAACTCTTCTAAATCAAATATTATAAAGTTATTAATTTTGTAACAAAAACAAAATCCTTATCAACCATATTCTTTATAAGTAACAAATTTCATTAAAAAGCGCAATAAGCAAAGCCCCTTATCAACCATTAATTAACATCTTACATTTTGATCCTTGGGACATGATGAAATCTAACAAAATATTGCATCTGTATATACACAATACACTAATAAAGAGGAAGCATATCAAGGACTAGATGGCACACTAGATGGCACCGTTACCATCAGCCACACTATCAGAGGAAGCTCTAACAGAGCCTAATAGTTCAGGCTTCCTTAACCAGTATTGTTGAAACCTTTGCCTTGCATATTCCATGTAGTCGAAGTCGATTTCATTCACATGTTCCTGAACAAGATATCAGAAAATAAAACTAATGAGCTTGCGGAAAATGAATGCATAAAAAAATTTATTTCCTAGCAATTTCCCATAACGTACCTACTAGGTTGCAAGGTAGGAGATCAGCTAGGTAGAAATTAAAACCAAGCATATAATAATAATAAAAAAAGCTTATATTGTAAACCTTTTAATGGTGAGGTCCCTATCAGCTATATGAGGCTAGACTGCCAAAAAAATAACGTTTTGAAAACTAGAAAAAGTTACTGTGGTAGGAGATCAACTTGGTTGAAACTAAAACCAGGCATAAAAGCTAAAACTAAACACAGAATAGCTTCTATTTAAGCCATTTAATGCCATGTCTCGGATGAGGCACCCGGCAAGTTATATGTATGAGGCTAGAAATTGCCATTAATGTTTTGAAAAACTGGGGTTTGGGGGGGGGGGGGGGGGGGGGGGGTGTGGGGAATAGAAATGTTTGACGAAGCGTTTAAAAGGATGTTTATAGAAGAAGGAAAAAAAAGTTAAAATTAAGTAATAATCTGTACAGATATCCAAGTGGTAAGTCAAACTCTATATTCAGCAACCATAGGAAACTTCCTGGTAAAAATATTGGCTCGGTCATCCTGAGACATTCTAGTAGGATTTTAGTGATCAAGTTCTAATCATGAAAGCTAAGATGAGAAGGTTAGAAGTATTGATATTATTCCCCATAAGCCCCAAACCAGATGGCTTGCAAGAGTATACTTCTCAACATCTTGAAGTGACTGCTCGACTTCAATATCGCTAGGTTCATCACCTGCATTTAGAGATTCAGATCAGAGGCTGATGAAAGCAAAATGCAAATTCTCAGGTGAAGTATAATTCTAGCCACTAACACAACTTGGTTACATGATTTAGATTGTTCAACAATTACATTATATTTAAGCTCTGTTTTATTTTTTTTTTGGATGATTAGATAGTTGGGGAAGGAAGGATTTGAATCCTTGACATCTCTATTGGAAACGCCAAGAGGTGTCAGCTAAGCTACTACAAGGCTCTTGACATATTTAAGCCAATGAAATATGAGAATTCAAAGGAAAATATACAGCGACAATATTGGGTTTTCCTATCGACAGAAATGAACTCTAATTGCAGTTTTTAAATGTTATAATAGTGATCATTCATGTGAAATTCATAGTAAAAAAGAAAAAAGAGAGACAGCAAAAATTACTTGTACAAATAAATGAAGGATAAAAATTTTATTACCAGAAGAGCTCAAATATACACTAACAAATCTTTGACAATCCTCCAAACCTGGTGGAGGCAAAAAGAATTCCCTTTCGATCAGAGGAAATAAAAGCAAAGAAAGATGTTTAAAAAAAAAAAAACCAAAAACAAAAACCCTCAGCAAGCCATGCACCGGGATATTTACTGAAGTCCAGAATATGAGGAGTTTCCGTGTGATAGTCAGCAGCCATCTCACAAAAATGATTTGCTATGTCAAATGCAACAGCATTGTAACTTGCATACTCATAATCCTGGTAATGATGGTGGAATTACAATTAATGATAGCTGATTATATCATATAATATCTTTGCGCGTTCATGGGGGAAGTAATTATGTGTAAAGGGTAAAATCAGATATTTCAATTCATATCAAACAAGATGTTCTCATAACATTCACATATAAAGATGACAATCTGTTTTTTATTTTTTATTTTGGTATATAAACAAATTACTGAGAAAACAACCCAAGTGTATACATGCAGAACTAGCAGCTGCATGCAAATTTGTGGATTCCATACATAAAAACCATGAAAGTTAGTGGATTCCATCCAGAAAAACCCACTACCAGGCATGACATGGTTTTATTATTCATGATCATATATTTAGTTAAAAATATCAAAGTATCCTCTTCAGATCCCATAACTTTTTGGTTTTTGATCTTTTAGTTTGGGGGTATCATAGAATTGCAATTAAGGAGAAAAGGGGGAGAGGGGATAAAAGGAAGTAAAAGAAAGGGAAAAGAGGACAAAGGATGCAATAAGACTGAAGATTTTCAAACCAAACAAAACAAGTGGCAAAACTTTCTCACTGTAATCCATACATTTCCAAATTTTTGTGTCAAAGTTCAATATGATTCAGACTTATCCAAAAAAAAAATAGTTCAATATGATTTAGTCTAGCAATATTTATTGTATAGGATTTCAGTCCGAGGATAAATCTTCCATGACAGCTGAACTAATGAACTTTCCAATTGAGTCAAGTTTCTGTGCAGTGTAATAAAAAAGGAAATTACTAAAATGCTTAATTCTCAATTAAAGAAAAAAAGATCCGGTGATGCAGCAGAAGTTTCTGTTCAATATCAATTTTACCTGATACATGCATCTTCGTCTGACTTGAGACTACGGAAAATCCATGATACCACTAGTAACCCCATCATTGACCTATAAGTCATTCAACCAGGCAGAGTCACAACTCCACTTGGATGCCATGCAAACTTAGTTGAATATACACACCATAGGAAAACAGAACCACTCTAAACTCATACATCATGCAGGTAACAGATAGCTAGACCTATGAATATGAGGTTCAAAAGGACAATTGCTACAATAATTTACAGACATAATTGCACTCTTTTTCATCAGCAGGGTTGGTTCAAAAATTGCATAAAATGCATATAAGAAAATAATAACAATAACCATAAAATTTAACAACTGAAAATGATCTTTCCAAGCAGCTACTAATACTAACCTGACCACTTTCCCTAAACTGACTACCCCCCATTAACAGTTATTCTTAAAGTCACTTCCAGTTATATGTACTAACCTTGAAAACCTACAAAGGTTTATGGGGTATCTCAAAGTAAAGTTGGAAAAGAAATGCAGAATTCAGAATTACAAGGTAAATGAAATCTCTCATTCTTTCTACCATGAACTAACAAATTTAGGGAACAAAAGTTAGGGTATGAAGAGATCAACACTTAAGGTATATCAAATCTCCTATGCGCTGCATTCCACTGAGTAGACCAAACAATTGTAAATTTTGATCTTGACAGTAGAGGTTTTATGAAAAATTCAAAACATGGTTTTGTCACCCAGAAAATCTGATTTTGCCAAAGAACCATAAATTTAGATAACCAGCAAAGAGGAACTTACAATGATGGTTATTGAATTTGTCACTTCGTCAATCATTATGTTACCATATTGCAAATCATTGTGGCAAAAACCTATACGTTGATGTGCCCCTGGAAGCTCCTTTTCCAATATCGAGATATCATCTTCAATGGTATCTAAGCAAAAGGCTTTAGCTTCTTCAGGGAGAGCCAAACTCTTGGCTGCAAATAGCCAGTTTCTGAAGCATTGAAAAAAAAAAGTTATTGCATCTAAATTGTAGAACAAACTATGCGGGTGCAAAAATAACCTTGCTTTCGTTGAGATACATGCAACTGAAACTGATTGGAGAAAAGAAAATTCCGTATTGGGGGCAAACATACCACAATCTATCCCACAGGCGAACATTCTTTGGGCCAGGCATATCAAGATCATTAAACTCCTTCATTTTAGATGCTATAAGAGCAGATATTTCTGGATCATGCAGATCAGATGCTGAGAGTGTCTGAAAATCACAAATAAAGCAGGCATATTATATTTATTTCTTTTTGATAAGGGCATATTATATTTATTTCAGGAAGGGAATATGAACACTTCAATTTGTAGAGAGAACAAAGCAACCCATTTCTTATTGACCAGAAACTCAGAAATTTCAATTAAAAAGAGGAAAAAAAAAAATATATATATATATATATATATATATAAAAGAGTAAAGAAATTGCACTAGGGCTATAGCAGATTCTCTAAAAAAACCACATAATGATCCACCTTACCAATTGAATGTCATGTACTAAAAATATTACACCACTAGATGGTCAGAACAATACGGGCACACGCTTCTAAGTTGTATTTATGAGGGAAAAATGCACAATCTAACATAAATCCACAATAACGCTAACTTATACTACCCATTTGATGAAAAAAGAGACCATATGTGCAACACCATTTAGTTAAGAATAAAAAAGACCACTGCATATCCCAATGCATTTGAAGCACATACACTCTAAAATCCCTGGTGTCCTGCATGCATGTCCTCAATGTGTTAGGAGGACAAAATATAGTATTTTTATTTTAAGAATTCCTTCAATTTATATATGTTTTTAACCATTTTGATAGTTGTT
Organism: Quercus ilex subsp. ballota; assembly: GCA_032727855.1. Classification (NCBI taxonomy): domain Eukaryota; kingdom Viridiplantae; phylum Streptophyta; class Magnoliopsida; order Fagales; family Fagaceae; genus Quercus; species Quercus ilex. The sequence continues at coordinate 77,705 of JAVFWQ010000015.1, forward strand.
ATTTATTTTCTAAAATTAAAATAAACACAAAATATGCCTAAAAATAAGTAAAACTACATACATACATATGTATATACACATATTAAATGATTGTCATATCCCCTCAATGTGGTATCCTAATCTTTCAAAAATTGTCCTATCTCCATGTCCTGTGTGTATTCATGTTCGTGTCCATGCTTCTTACTTCAAACTCAAACAAGATAGACTACAAGAAAAAAAAAACCATCAAAATACCCGTGCATGGATGAACTCTTCAATTCGCCCATTGGGGAACCGGCCTAGAAGACGAGGTCCTTGCCCATGCTTTGACAGAAACTCAAACGTCCGAATCTCATCATCCCGGTCAAAGAATACTTCCACGCCCTCACCATATATCCTAGCTAATACTTTTCTAGAGACCGTCTTTGTTGGCCACTTTATTTGGTAAACCTGATTGGTCATTGCACCCTTAAGTTGGATAACTTGCAATTCATTCACATCAAGCACATCCTCCCATTCAGCAGCCAATGATTTTAGAATCTCCTTTGCTTCTCCTGGTAGACGATCCACTTTGATGTCCACAGTATTCTGTCCAGCCCCCATTACAAATGACCACCAATTTCCCACACGATATCGCTCAAGGTAATTTGAGTAAATCAGACTTCTAAACGTGAAAACAACTCAATCTGCAAACAATGAGAATATTAAATTCAAATGCCAAACAAAAAAAAAAAAAAGTACACAACCATCTAAGTGTTTTTTCATTTAAAATGTTAGTTACACCTTCACCCAATGTTTTTTGAACCCACAACCTCGCCCTCTGACTACTTTTATAATAGGTGGAAGTACCATTTGATCTAGAACCTACTAGCATACAACCATGAACCATCCAACTTCCTTAAAACCGGAAAAATCCCCGCACAATGTAAAGACATAATTTACAACTAAAGCCAACAACTTCTACTACAGCCCTATGATCATTGTGTATTTTTTTTCTCGGCATATTGTTGAAAAACAAGAAATCAAAACAAAATCAGCATACAGAAAGTTGAAAAATTCATAGGGCGAAAACCATCTGAAGGATGCCCAAGTCTATAAAAACCCTCCACTAAACCAATCTAATACAACAAACTTGAGCTATAGCCTAAAATTAAAATCATAAAATAAAATAAAATAAAAAAAAAAAAAATCCAAAACTAAGATACACTTTAGGATTTGAAAACAGTTGCCAAAGTATAAATTGCTTAACATAAAGTTACTAGCACATGATGATCACCTAATCAAATAAAGTTCAAATCTTTTTCATAAACTGAGTTCCAAAAATCCTATCCATCTATTTTGAAAGGTTTTTCCTAACAACCCCAGATCCTAATCCTAAAACCCGCGTGTCGATTTCGAAGTTCTCAGCAGTGCATTTTAACATTAACATTATTAACACAAACACAAACAAAAGCAATACCAATACAAATCCACCATATATTAATTAATTCCATTCCTTTCTGTTTGATTACTTTTAACAATATAAAAGAATATGTAAATTGCATAACTAGCAAACCAACTAACCAACTAACCCACCACTACATAAAATAAATGAACAAAAACAAAAAGATTCGATCTTCAATCAATCAATCACATAATATTTAAATTAGTAATGAAAGAATTGGAGAGACAATAGTACGGCGTCGTGTGATCGGGGAACGAACCTGAGAGGGAACTGTAGGGAACCGGCGAGAAGAAGAAGGAGGTGGGCGATGATATTAAATTGAAAAATTACAGAGTTTTTGTGTGTGAGAGAGAGAGAGAGTGTGATTAGTGAAAGCGGGAGGTTAGTTTTTTTTTTTTTTGTATTTTGAATTTTATTGAATTACAATTTTAACCCTATTTTTTATTTTTTAAGAATAAGGGTTATCTAATTAGATTAGGGGTATTTTTTACATTTTTTAAGAATAAGAATTATTTGTGATATTAAAAAAACTCGTTTTAATATCACAAGTTATTTGTGATATTAAAAAACTCGTTTTTTTTTTCCCATCTATGATTTGCCCAAAAAACACTTTGCTTGTCTGTGGTTTAAAAATTAGCACTTTACCACCTGAGGTAAGCTCCATTTGTCTCCCGTTACCTATTTCTGTTAAAAATATAGGTAAATTTATATTTTAGCTACTCTTTTATATCTCTCTCATCCTAGAACATACAAAAAAAATTAAGAGAAAAAAAATTTAAAAGTTAGGTTTTATAAAAGGGTTGAAATGAAATCCCAATTGTGACTGAAAGAGAAGATCCACTCCAAAAACCAGATTAGCACATGGAGACTTTCAGAGGACCGATTAAATCCCACCGTACTACAATACAAGCAATCTCTAATCATAAAGTTTTAATTTTTACAAAACATAGCTTTTAGATCTTTTTTTTTTCCTTGATTTTTTAGTTTTTTATGTTTTAAGAGGAGAGAGACATAAAAGGGTAGTAAAAATACAAATTTATCCCTGTGTTTTAATAGAGGTGGATAACTAGAGGCAACTTTTATCCCTATGTTTCAACACCAACTTTTATTTTGGTTTTTTTAATCAAAAAGAAAAAGTACAGCAACAAATATTCTTAATTGTAATGCTATAGACAACACAAAAATTCTTCTTAATAAAATACAAAAAACCAATAAGTTGTCAAAGTTGAGTTGAGTAGTTAAATAAAATAATTGTAAATAGTCAAGACAAAAACTAACTAATAATAAATTAAAATATTCACTACTACAGTGGAAAAAAGTTTTTTAGCAATGAAATATATAGATAATGAACTGTGCAATCGAATAGGAGATCAGTGGAGAATGATTACTTGATTGTATATATTGCAAGAGATATAGTTGATAGTATTGGTAGTAAAGCTATTATGCAACAATTTTAAAATATAAAATCTCGTAAAAAGCAATTATAAAACTTCATGTAATTAATTTTTTTTCTATGATGTTGATATATTCAAGTTTTCTTTTTACTAGATTTTATATAATTCAAGTTTTTTAACGACTCTCTTTAAAAAATTTCTAAAGCTGTCATTGCTTGAAAGCGAGTAGGAGTTTTTCGAACTTAGGTGCATTTCAACTGCAAAGAAAACTAAATGGTATATATACTTGTTGAAATAACGATGAATATTTTTCAAAATGTAATCAAGCGAACAGGAGGCTCTTGCTTATATTTGCTTTCTATCCATGTTTTCATCATTGTTGTTGTTACCTAATTATATGGATCTCTTTCGTATTTGGGTTTGCTTTGCTAAGTTTTCTGAGTACTTTTTGAGTTTTACATGGGTTTTTCTATGAGACTTTGTAAGCGTTATAGGATGATGTACTAGCTTTCTCCCTGGTTTTCTCTTGGGCTTGTGAGGGAATAAGGTTTTTTTTTTTTTTTTTTAGGATAAACGGCAGAAGTGGGGGAATCAGGTTATGATTAGAGAGTACTTTCTAAATTATTGGATAATTTCTCTTGAATCTTTTCTTGAGTTTACTTGGAATTTTCTTCTAATCTTTTCTAAGTTTTGCTTTAGTGTTTGTGCGTGAAGTATCTTCTAGCATAACCTATTAAGAGGTGTTATTATTATTTGGACATAGACGACGCCAAATAATGAAAGCTTGCTTGATGCTTCGAGGGACGATTTCCTTTTATAGAACAAGAGTGAGGTGAGGTGAGGGAATATTTTGGAATATTTTTCCCTCCTTTGAGATTTGGTAAAGTGTCTCCATTCTACACTACCATGTGGCACAATTCGTCACAACAACATGCAATAGGGTGAATTCTTGGGCATTTGGTACTCTTTAGGTCTTGTAATTGTTGTCTAATTCCATGACAAATTTTTTTGAATTTTGTTAATCTTAATTTTCATGTGTTCATGTACTTTGTTGAAGACGACTTAAACGATAGCAGCAACAAAGACAACAGAGAAGAGCAAAACGACAGTGAGAATAAAGATTGTAAATATAAAACGGCAAGGAAGAAAGGAAAAGAGAAACACACCGTTTTATTTAAGCATTAGTTAGAATAGTTTGTTACAGTTTTGCCACATGTCATTAGCTGATTGGTTGATTCTTTAAGTAGTTAGTTAACGTCTTTGGGCACCATGTTTAGCCCCTACTTTTGTGTATAAATACAGAGCTTGTAGTTAAATATCTATTAACAGCTTATAACAAATTGATAAGCAATTCAGAGGAATTCTTTTCTCTCAAATCAATTCTTGTTTTTCTGTTTTGCATTTTACAATTTTACATGGTATCAGAGCGATTTTCTTTCACTTTCTCACCAACCAAACAAAATTTTTCTTTCTAAATTTGATCTTTTAGTCTCTAATGGCTTCAGATTCTTCAAGCGCACCTTCTTCTTCATCTACACCAAATGGCAGTGCTGCCATGGCAGATGAATCAGCTAACAATTCGTATTTTTTACCATCGAATGAAAATCCTGGTTTGATTCTCACATCTCAGCCTCTTATTGGTCCTGAGAATTACATGACCAGGGCGAGATCTGTGTTTCTGGCTTTAAGTTCCAGAAATAAGTTTGGATTTGTCAACGGTTCAATTTTAGAACCAAATCCAACTTCACATCTATTCAATTCTTGGAACAGGTGCAACACTACTATCCTTTCATGGCTGACCAACTCTCTCAGTCTTGACCTCAAGGCTAGTGTTATGTACATCAATTCTGCGAAAGATTTGTGGATTGATCTCAAGAATAGGTTTTCTCAAGATAATACGCCGAGATTGTTTGAGTTGCAGAAGGAAATTTCTCATTTGGTTCAAGGATCACTCTCGGTGAGTTCCTACTTTACTAGATTCAAAACCTTATGGGATGAGTTTGTGAATAATCAACCTTTTACTATTTGTACCTGTGCTTGTGTTTGTGGTTCCAAATCATCTCAGTTAGATGCACAACACAAAGAACACGTTTTTCGTTTTCTAATGGGGTTGAATGATAACTATGGCAATTTGATTGGACAAATTTTGCTTATTGAACCATTTCCTCCTCTTAGCAAAGTGTGTTCTTTAGTTTTACAAGAAGAGAAAAGGAGGAATTTAGGAAATACTGTTAATGTGGTTCAGCAACTGGATGCTGTGGCAATGTATGTGAATAACAATAGGCCATTTCAAGGTGCTCAAGGTCAGAATAGAGGTGGTGGGAAAGGAAAGAAAGATAGGCCAGTTTGCACCTATTGTGGTTTTACTGGACATATAGCAGATAAGTGCTATAAACTCCACGGATATCCTCTTGGTTATAAGCCTAAAGTGGGTAATAGGCCAATGGTTAACCAAGTTTCTTCTTTTGGGTTTGATGCTAGTCACATTGGTTTTCCCAATGCTCAATCCAATGTTTTACCCACTCAAGGAGTCCAATCTGATGGTATGATTCAGAATTTGGTCAATGCTCCATTTGGTGCTCAAACTGGTTTCCAGAATGGTGTTGGGAATACATCCTTTGGCATTGCACATGGTGCATCTGGCAATCTTGTTGGTAGTCCTTTTCTGTAGCAAAATTTTGTTGGTGGTCCTTCCTCTTATCAGCCTCAATGTTCCATTTCTCCAGCTCAATGTGAGCAATTGCTCTCTTTTCTCAAAGGGTATGTAGGTTCAGCTTCAGGTTCAGGTTTTGGCACTTAATCCAGTCATGTTGCTTCTGTCATGACACCCAATGCCATTTCAGCTTTACCACAAACATCATCACCTTCACCTTCTTCCTTCAACTCAGCTTCCAGTTCTTCTAATTTCTTAGGTAATCCTTTTTGGATCCCTCCTAATTTTTCTCATTCTGTGTTTTCTGCCCAAGTTGTTGATAGAACTGTTTCCAAACTGATTCTTGGATCATAGACACTGGTGCAACTGACCACATGGTCCATTTAGTGTCTCAATTCACTTCTATCACCTCCACTGTAAACACTTATGTCTATTTGCCAAATGGGGATCAAGCCTTAGTCACACATGTGGGCACTGTGCAAATTTCATCTATTCTTGTTTTAAAAAGATGTGTTATGTGTTCCATCTTTTGGATTTAATCTGATTTCAGTTAGCAAACTTACCAAAAACTTATTCTGTTGTCTCATTTTCCTTGGTAATTGTTGCTTCATTCAGGACCTTGCTCAATGGAGCATGATTGGTCAGGGTAGAGAGAGCAATGGCTTGTACCTGTTGGATTCTTCACTTCAACAAAAGTCTACTGCTCTCACTGCTACTACCTGTACCAGTCGTTTTACCTTTTCAAGCATAGAATTATGGCACAATAGATTAGGACATCCTTCATTTTCTAAACTTCAGCTGTTAAAGGGTGTTGTAAACATTGATGCTTTTAATAAAACTACATGTTGTGATGTTTGTCATTTTTCAAAACAAAAGAGACTTCCATTTCCTGTCAGTACTCATATCTCTTCTGCTCCTTTCGATTTGATTCACTGTGATCTTTGGGGTCCTTTTGCCACTTGTACTGTTGAAGGTTACAAGTATTTTTTAACAATTGTTGATGACTTTTCTAGGTGTACTTGGGTATATTTGCTCAAGCTTAAGTCTGACACTCAGTTTGTTATCCCAAATTTTGCTTCTATGGTCAAAACTCAATTCAACAAATCCATTAAGACTATTAGAAGTGATAATGGGACTGAATTTTATCTTAAAGATTTTTTTCACTCTAATGGAATTTTGCATCAATTGTCTTGTGTTGATACTCCTCAACAAAATGCAATTGTTGAAAGGAAGCATCAACACATTCTTAATGTTGTTAGAGCTTTGAAATTTCAATCTCAAGTACCCTTATGTTTTTGGGGTGATTGCATCCTCACTGCTGTCCATTTGATTAATAGGGTTCCTTCCAAGTCTTTGGGTAATAAAACACCTTATGAAATGCTTTTCCATTCTCCACCTTCATATACACATCTTAGATGTTTTGGCTGTTTGTGCTTTATCTTTACCTTATCTTCTCATAGACATAAATTTGCACTTAGGTCCAGAAAATGTGTGTTTTTGGTCTATCCTCATCGCATAAAAGGCTACAAAGTGTTAGATCTTGCTACTAATTCTATCCACATTTCTAGAGATATTGTTTTTTATGAGTCTATTTTTCCTTACATCTCTACTTCATCTCCTTCCACTTCTTATTTGAATGACTTTGTTTTTCCTCATGTCAATTCTAATTTTCTTATGCTTCTGCTTGTCCCTCTTCCACTACTCCTGTCCATTCCATTTCAGAATCTGACCTAGTTGCTTCCCAATCTGATTCTGTCACTTTAGAACCTCTTTCCCATACTTCTCTTCTTGATTTCAATTCTTCAGACCCTACCACCCATGCCTGCATTCCTAATCCTGTCCATGATTCCAATCCTGATTTAGCTATCACATCCATTTCTCAACCTGTTCCACTTTCTTTAAGAAGGTCTACTAGACCTCATGTGCCTCCTTCTTATCTATCAGACTATTCATGTAAAGCTGTTGTTAGTGCCAAACCTCAGTCTGGTCTGCCTTATGCTCTTTCTGATTTCTTGAGCTATTCTCACTTGGGTTCCAGTTTTAAATTCTTTGTCCTAGCAGTCAGTGCTACTCCCTCAGAGCCTGTCTCCTTTCATCAGGCTGTTCAATTTCCTGAGTAGAGGGCTGCTATGGACAAAGAGATTGAGGCTTTGGAAGTGAACAACACTTGGTCCTTAGTCCCTTTACCTCCTGGCAAGACTGCCATAGGCTGTAAGTGGGTTTATAGGATCAAGCACTTACCTGATGGTTCTATTGAAAGGTACAAAGCTCGGCTGGTTGCTAAGGGCTTCACTCAGAAACTTGGCCTAGACTACTTTGAAACATTTTCCCCAGTTGCCAAATCTGTTTCTGTTAGGATTGTGCTTTCATTGGCTGCTGTGAAAGGGTGGGTTTTGCATCAAATGGATGTAAACAATGCATTCTTGCATGGTGATTTAGTGGAGGATGTTTACATGTCTCTCTCACCTGGTTTTCACAGCAAGGGGGAGGGTTTAGTATGCAAGTTGAACAAAAGTCTCTATGGTCTCAAACAAGCCTCAAGACAATGGTTTGCAAAGTTCTCAAACACCATATTACAGATGGGATTTGTGCAGTCAAAATCAAATTACTCCATGTTCATACATTCACAAGGAGCTTCTTTTACTGTTCTTTTGGTTTATGTTGATGACATTTTGTTGACTGGAAATGATCCTACTTGTGTTACTGCCTTAAAGAAATTTCTTGATGATCAATTTGGTTTAAAGGACCTTGGTTCACTAAGGTATTTCTTGGGCTTAGAAGTAGCTAGAACTGATGCAGGCATCGGTTTAACACAGAGAAAATATGCCTTAGAAATATTGCAAGACACAGGTTTCATAGGGAGTAAGCCAGTTCAGTTTCCTATGGAACAAAACATTAAGTTGTCTAAGTATGAGGGAGCATTACTTGATGAACCAGGGATGTACAGAAGACTTATAGGAAGGTTATTGTACTTAACCTTGACAAGGCCTGACATAACATATGCTGTACACAGACTGAGTCAATTTGTATCACAGCCTAGAGAGCCACATCTGTTAGCAGCACATAGAGTACTCCAGTTCATCAAGGCTGCACCAGGAAAAGGAATTTTCTTTCCTAGCAACACAGAGTTGCATATCAAAGCCTTCTGTGATGCTGATTGGGCTGGATGCCCTGACACTCGTAGGTCTCTCACTGGATATGCAGTGTATTTGGGGGATTCTCTAATATCCTGGAGGTCTAAGAAGCAAGGAGTTGTGTCCGGATCTTCTGCAGAAGCCGAGTACAGATCAATGGCTAGTGTAGCCTGTGAGATTACTTGGGTAATGTAGCTGCTTAAGGACTTGAAAATTGATCACCACAAACCTGCTATGTTATTCTGTGATAACCAGGCAGCTTTGTACATAGCTACTAATCCGGTTTTCCATGAAAGAACCAAACATATAGAAGTTGATTGTCATCTGGTTAGGGACAAGATCTTGGAGGGTAAGATCAAAACATTTCATGTGACAACCAATTCCCAAGTAGCTGATATTTTCACTAAGGCTCTGGGAATGGCAGCATTTACAAGACTCTCAAGTAAACTTGGTTTGAAAGATATATTCCAGCCTAAGTCTCTGAAGGAAAACAGCTCAGTTCAAGTCACAAAGTCTGAGACATTGGACTTGAGGGGGAGTGTTGAAGATGACTTAAACGACAGCAGCAACAAAAACAACAGAGAAGAGCAAAACGACAGTGAGAATAAAGATTGTAAATATAAAACGGCAAGGAAGAAAGGAAAAGAGAAACGCATCGTTTTATTTAAGCATTAGTTAGAATAGTTAGTTACAGTTTTGCCACATGTCATTAGCTGATTGGTTGATTCTTTAAGTAGTTAGTTAACGTCTTTGGGCACCATGTTTAGCCCCTGCTTTTGTGTATAAATACAGAGCTTGTAGTTAAATATCTATTAACAGCTTATAACAAATTGATAAGCAATTCAGAGGAATTCTTTTCTCTAAAATCAATTCTTGTTTTTCTGTTTTGCATTTTACAATTTTACATACTTGATAGGGGGTTTTATTTGTACTAGCTTGTACCTCATGTATATATATGGATATACTTAAAATATATATATTAAGATGCATAATATAATTCTTACATACATAATTTAAATATTATTGATAATAATTTTTTTTTTAACTCCTTAAAAAGTCTTGTAAAAATATCATTAGGTAGAAAATGTAGATTGTCCATTTAAAAAAAAAAAATTATGTTTATTAATTTTACTCTTTGGTTTTTGTAAGCAATAATTCACTTGGATAGATATTTATGATATGGTCTCACATTTGACTCTAAAATTAAGAAATAAAACTCTCTAAAAATAAATAATTTAGGATACATAGCGTAAAATTGAACTTCAATTATATAATCTAATTGGATTTTCTCTAAGTTTTACCTCTCTCTCTCTCTCTCTCTCTCTCTCTCTCTCTCTCTCTCTCTCTATATATATATATATATATATATATATAGATTGGGTTGGTGAGGTAAAGTTGTCAAGTTACTGAAACTGAAGTTGGAAGCTGCAGAAGTTTGCTCTTACGAAGTTGGTGGTGTCAGGCGAATTGTGATACGAAAACTGAAGCAGGAAAATAGTTGGGTTGAAAGTTTATACCACACTTCGGACGTACAAAGATGTTATTTATCTTACTGCAGTTCTAGCCCTAGTCTCTCATTATATAGCTCTTATTTTCCACAAATTTGAGTGAGAAGAAAACACACAATACCCATATTAAAGAGCTAGAGAGAAATCTGAAATCTTGTTATAGATTAAACCTTGTCATTCTCTCTACCTTTTCCCTCTCCACTGCCAAATCCTATGTTAAGAGATTAAAACCATCGCACACATATTGAAAGCTTCAAAGTTCATGGTGTAGATTGGTGCTTGGAAATCATTGGAGAGCAATCTCAAATCTCCAAGAGGTCTTGGATTAATTAAGGATACTTTTTTTTTTCTTTTCTTTTAGTATTTACTATTATTGGAAGCGATTACGGAGACTTTATTGTGCGATGGACAACTTGACTTGCAGATCCAGATGCTAGAATAGAAAAAAAGATTTACAAAGTTGGTTGTAAACAAAAGTTTGGGGGGCTTGAGTATTATTTTGCTAAATTACTTGGAGTTTTGTGAGTGAATTGTATTGTAACCATCTATTCTTGTGGATTGTTTTCGACAACGAGGCCACGAAGAGGTTTTTACACCCATTACTCACGTTTTCCTCTTCGATAACACATTTGATGTTATCTTTGTGCTCTTAATTTTTTGTATGTTGTTCATTTTATTTTTTTATCCATGCATATGCTTTTATCCATACTTATGGCAATTTGTCAATCGCTTTAATTTGGACTTAATTAATAGATTAGCTTAAAATTGACTAAGTCGTAATTAATTTGGAGTCTAAATCAAAATCAAAGTTAATTTTGATTGTTGTTCTCAGGCACTATCACGTGCTGCCATGTGGTGCAATCATGGATTGCCTTGTGGTTGTGTGGGTCCCACTACATTTTAATAATAATATATATATATATATATATCAAAATAATTAATTAAAATATCAACACATCATAATAAAATGAAAATGCATCCAACTCAAGTAAATCACACCCCCAATTAGAAGTAGGAATGGCAATGAGTCAGGTTCAAGCTGGGTCTTTTCATACCCGGACTCGACCTGCGGGTCTGTCCTGAAAACCTAGACCCAACCCATTTATTAAACGGATTTTTTTCGTAACCCCAAACCCAGCCCGTCAGGCACCTGCAGGCCCTGCCAGACATGCCACAATTTGAGCCTAAACTGTGGCCCAATCCAAAAAAAAAAAAAAATTTGCCTAAAGCCTTCATACCGTGGCCCACTAATTAAAAAAAATGTTTGCCAGATTCAAGGCTTGAATTTGGGCAAACATATATATATATATATATATTAATACTAGCAAGAGTATACTACTGTACTTAGGTAGAGAAAATCAAAGAAATCAAAGAATGAAATACCCACATACAAAAATTGTTGAAAAATAATAAAGATTTGAGGATCAGCAGATACAATCAAAGAATGAAATTGAAAACTTGAAAAATAAAAAGACCCACCAGGAAATCATGGATGAACAATGACCAAAGATTTATGATTTTCCCTTTCAAAATCACAAAAACAAACACAAATCCTAACACAAAAATTTCAAATTTATAATTTTCCCATTCAAAATCACAAATACAAACACAAATTCAGATTTATGATTTTCCCATTCAAAATCACAAACACAAACACAAAAATTTCATATTTACGATTTTCCCTTTCAAAATCATAAACAAAAACACAAATCCTAACACAAACACAAACAACTCACATGATTGAGACGAAATGAACCCAGAAAAAAAGAAAAAAAAAAGATAGAGAACGAGGTGGTCCGGTGGAGACACATGGAGGAAGCGAGGCAGCTGGAGGTGCAAGTGATGGCCAGTGGTGACAGATGTTCAAGCTGGCAGTGACAGATCGGAGGTTGGGGGTGAGTGAGAGGGAGTGACCGAGTGAGAGTGGGAGAGGAGAAAGAGATATGCGGCTGAGTGAGTGAAATGAGAATATGGGGTTAGGGTTTTTTTTTTTTTTTTTTTTTTTTAAACTTTTATATATATATATATATATATATATATGAGGGTATTTTAGTATTTTTAACTTATATATAAACGGGTCGGGTCCAGGTCCAAATCTGGGTTTGGGCCGGGTTTTTGCAAAAACCCAGACCTGACCCGGACTCGCTTCGGGTTTTTTTTAAAACCCATACCCGACCCTATAATTTATCGGGCCGGGTAAAATCCGACCCATTAGGGTCGGGCCGAGCCGGGTATCTGCGGGTCGGATATAAATTGTCATCCTTAATTAGAAGGAAAATTAAATGAATTTCCAAGAAAAAAAATCGAGTCTTTATAATAAAATTTGGACAAAGTTTAGTTACAAAATTAGTTGTAACTTAAGGCTATAACCTTACTCAATATCGTTCACATTACTATATATTTTGAAAATCTAACTGTTGAATTACATGTTATTTATATTCTTAATACACATATCAAATTTTGAGCCAATTAGATATTATTTACTATATGATTTATGTAGGGTCTGCTTTTGGTGCCCCGAGCCCAATGGATACGGGTTAAAGGCCCAACGAACCCTAAACAATGAATTTGTAGAGAGTGGGTCGAAGGTCTAGGCGCTGGCCGGCGTTCACGAGGCGTGAACTCCGGTCTCTTTTATTCAATGAAAGACTTAGAACACTTTACAACTGGAGGATGCTCCTCGGCCCATGGCCGAGGAGGCTTTTCTCCCCTTTTTCTCTCTTTTTCACCCCGTCCCCCCCAGCCATCCTCCTTTTTGGAGGGATGCCTTTACATTATATACCCTTTACCCAACCAATCCTAGCCATACACTTGTTGAGCGATCTGGACATTGTTCGGGTGCTTGTCCCATCAGCCGCCTTCTCAGTCTCTTTGGGAGTCGCGGCAACCAAGGCGATGCTGGTGCGGGGTCTTTTCTCATTAATGCGGCCAGGGCGGTAGTCAGGCACATTTAATGTGGAGGTGACTGCTTGTTACGAGCTTATCCTTCAAGTTCTCGGACGCCCGATGATGGGGTCGTCCTCGGACTTAGGTGCCTCCTCGGCTTGGGCCTTCGGCCCAGGAATGAAGTGGGCTGGGCCGTAGGATTATTTGGCCCCATAATAGCCCCTCAAAATTTTGCTGTCCGCATCCTCGGGCGGAGATGAGGATTTTGATGTCTTCGGGCCTTCCACGCGTCCCATTGAGTCTGATCCCTTGTCAGTTCCGGAGCCCTTTCATCTACCCCAGATGCGTTACAGGCGCCTCGAAGGGCGCGACGTGCCCTTTATTAAATCCAGACGGCTCTGTGCTCCCCACGTTCAACGGGAGGATGACAATCCAACGATGGGGATTCGCCTAGCAGTTGGGGGTGGGAAAACCCTCACGGTTCCTTGATTTGTGGGTATAAATACCCATTTGAAAAGCCGGTTCCTCTGTTCACTCGCGCACAAGAGTCTATATCTCCAGCATAAAAAGTCTGTCCGAGGAGCCCCTACACATTTCTGTAAGTCACTCTATCTCTCTTTGAACTCCCTCTTTTTCATTTGCTCTCTCTTAGCTCTGTTAGGCATCATTGGGGATGGGTATTTTTAAGAAGTATGTCTTCACTGAGGAGGCGATGGAGAAATTCATCGCCGATTATAAAATACCGGCCAATGTGGGCTTGAGGTATTGTGCGGAGGGTGAGTGGCGCTTTCGGAGGCAAGAGGGCGAGATGGTGATTCCCATCGTTGCCTTCGTTGAAGGTGGCATGAGGATACCCATGGGTCCGGTGATGAGGGACTATCTGACGCACTTCCGGCTAGCCCCTACCCAGTGTGCCATCAACGTCTTTAGGATCCTGGGCTGTGTGGATGCCCTAAATGAGAAGATGGGACTGAGATTGACCCACCATAACGTCAACTGGTGTTACAATCTCCAGTGCCTGAAGGGCGAAACTTACTATCTGAAGACCAGGGATGACAGGGTCCGGCTCATTCAGTGCCTCCCTGAGTCCAGCAAGAGGTTGAACAAGGACTTCCTCATCGTGTCTGGAGAGTGGCATGATGGCCTTCACTGTCCGACAACGGAGGGGACCCCAGGTGGGGCAATGGGAATATGGAGAGAGGGTTCTAGGACCCCAATCAGTTCCATCCTTTCTTTCGTCCATTTCTTCTTGCACTGTCTGGTTTCTAATGTGGATGTGTTTCCTCTTGCAGATCCGCACGCCTTCACGCGCCACTTCAGCCTGATCAACCGGGAAGACTTGCAAAAGGCGCTGAGGGCAGAGGTTTTCGTGAACGAGGCCGACAATCAGGTTAGGGCCGCTCACCAGATCTTGAAATACGACCCGGCTCACAAGTCATTTGCAGCGCCGAAGTACGTGATCAGAGCAAAGGATCCTCGGCTTTGAAAAATAACCGTGACCGAGGACGGGTTTCGGTTCCCCGAGGTGCCCTCCACGTCAAAAGGCGTAACACCTGTGGGTCCCTCCTCCTCCCTTAGACTCTCGGAGCCCGCCGAGGTAGGCCAAGAGAGGGAAGTGGAAGTTGCTGACTTTGGCCCCGCCGAGGACGAATTTGACGTGTTCGAACAAGTCCATCAGTCCGAAGACCCTCAAGGAGATTTGGGTGACCCTCGTCTGACTGAAGCAGACTTTTCAGTGTCCAGGTCCTCTTCCCGGCACGAAATGGGTTACAAGAAGAGGCCCCAACCTAGCCTGTCGGATCTGATTGAAGGCCAGTCGGGGAAATCAAAACCAGAGCTTCCTCTTTCTCCTCCAAAAACTCGTTCTGCTCAGGGCAGGTCGGCCTCTACCCAGTCAAGGCTTCCCCCTGCTCCGCCCAAGACGAGTTTGCCTTCCAGGCGCGAGCCCTCTAATCCCAAGCAGAAGAAAGATAAGGGCAAAAGGCCAATTGAGGAGAGGTCCAGGTCCCCACGGGAGGAGGGTGATAATCGGCGGCCATCTAAACAATTGAAGATAGGCTCCCGAGACTAGGAAAAGCAGGTTGACACCCAGCCCGAGCCTCAGGCCTGACTTCCTACCCCAATGCTCCATGGGGGGCCGTTGAGGGAAGACTCCTCCCTCAGGGATTTCAAAGAGGGCGAAGGCGCGTACGTGGCCGACGCGGTGGAAAGGTGCTTGCTACTCCCAGCCGACATGGCGGAGCTGGCGACTATGAGGAGCAGGGAGGTCTTCCTCTGCCTCAAGCGGTACTTGGGGATGGTAAGTCTCTCGTCATTTATGACTCATTTGAGTTGTAGCTTCTCTCTCCCTCTTTTCTGGGCTCAGCTAACCGTGTACTTGTTTTATCTGGGCAGGCCGTTTAGGCCACTTATAGGTTGGAGGACATGGCCCATGACCAGGGGAAAGCCATGGACGTGGAGCGTGAGAAACGCCTGGAGGCCATACGGGTCCTTAAGAACTCTGAGGCTGATCTTGCTAAGGCCCGGGAGGAGCTGAGTGCAATGACCAGTGCTCGGGATATTGCCCTGTCGGGTCTCGTCGGCTTCCAGAAGCAGGCCGAGGATTACTCAAAGCGCCTGGCTGAGGCAGAGGAGCAGCTGAAGACTGCAAAGGAGCTGCTTGCTGATCTGCCGAAAAAGGTGGCTGCTGCCGAGTCGGACAAGAGGGCAGCTGAGTGGGCGAGGGATGAGGCCGTGAGGGCTAAGTTTGAGGTTGACCAGGGCAGGGAGGAAGCCCTGGCCACTAAGCAGGAAGTCGAGGAGGAGGCTTATGCTACGGGGATGGCAGAGACAGAAGCAGCCTTTAAGGCTCAAGTCCCCGGGTTATGCAGGCGCTACTCTGCCGAGGTTTGGAGGGAGGCTCTCAGACAGGCTGGGGTTGAGGCCTCGTCTGACTTGTGGAAGGAGGAGAATGTGTACTACCCTCCTGCTATCCGCGAGGCAACTCCAAGTGGTGCTGAGGCCGAGGAGGCTGCAGAGGGAGCCGGTGCTGCTACAGGCGAGGACACCTCAATTGCTGAGCCCGTGGGTGAGCTCGTCCAAGGAAGTGACCCTCCCAAGGTGGCAGAATCGGGTGAGGGCCCCGTTGAGGAGGCGCCCTAGGAGGTTGCGAAGTCTACCTCTGAAGCTGAAGTTCCTGCTGCTGAGGAGGCAGCCGTTCCTGCCACGCCTTCGCAGGCTGTCCCTTCTGGCCAAAGCTCAGAAGGCCCTGAAACGGCTATGGTCCAGCCCCCTGCTGAGGGAGGAAAATAAGTGGGCCGGGCAGGCCCTTCGACCCTATTGTCTCCTCGGTCTTTTGCATCTTTCTTTTTTTTTTTTCTTTTTTTTTTTTAGATTGTAATGTACTTCCTATTGTGTAACTCTTTTTAGGCTTAATGAAATATGAGTTTTGTTTCTTTTCCTGTTTGCTGTGGTTGTTTGCTTACTTGCACACTATCCGCTTTTCCTTTGCTTGTATGATTTTAACTTCAATTGCATCTCGGCCAATCGCGGCATCAGTTATTATAACGAGGGCATGTATGCTTGGGTGGACCCATCGCTCCCTAAGGGCCAGGTAGAAAATTCTTTGGGTAGACACTTAGGATCTTCTCGAAGTAGTTGTCCTTCCCACAGGCTTAAGTCCGTGGACCATACAATGCCTTTGGTTCATTCTAACACTTAGAGTCCTCTGAAGGAGTTAGTTTCCCCATAGGCCTGAGTCCTGGGACCATACAGTGCTTTTTGGTTCTGTCTAACACCTGGAATCCTCTGAAGGAGTTAGTTTCCCCATAGGCCTGAGTCCTGGGACCATGCAGTGCCTTGGTTCTGTCTAACTCTTAGGATCATATGAGGTGGTTAGTTTCCCCATGAGCTTGAGTCCGAGGACCATGCAGTGCCTTGGTTCTGTCTAACTCTTAGGATCGTCTGAAGCGGTTAATTTCCCCTTAGGCCTGAGTCCGAGGACCATGCAGTGCCTTGGTTCTGTCTAACGCTTGGCCTCTTGGAGCAGTTAGTTTCCCCAAAGGCCTGAGTCCGAGGACCATGCAGTGCCTTGGTTCTGTCTAACGCTTGGCCTCTTGGAGCGGTTAGTTTCCCCATAAGCCTGAGTCCGAGGACCATGCAGTGCCTTGGTTCTGTCTAACGCTTGTCCTTCTGGAGCGGTTAGTTTCCCCATAGGCCTGAGTCCGAGGACCATGCAGTGCCTTGGTTCTGTCTAACGCTTGGCCTTCTAGAGCAGTTAGTTTCCCCATAGGCCTGAGTCCGAGGACCATGCAGTGCCTTGGTTCTGTCTAACGCTTGTCCTTCTGGAGCGGTTAGTTTCCCTATAGGCCTGAGTCCGAGGACCATGCAGTGCCTTGGTTCTGTCTAACGCTTGTCCTTCTGGAGCGGTTAGTTTCCCCATAGGCCTGAGTCCGAGGACCATGCAGTGCCTTGGTTCTGTCTAACGCTTGGCCTTCTGGAGCAGTTAGTTTTCCCATAGGCCTGAGTCGAGGACCATGCAGTGCCTTGGTTCTGTCTAACGCTTGTCCTTCTGGAGCGATTAGTTTCCCCATAGGCCTGAGTTCGAGGACCATGCAGTGCCTTGGTTCTGTCTAACGCTTGTCCTTCTGGAGCGGTTAGTTTCCCCATAGGCCTGAGTCCGAGGACCATGCAGTGCCTTGGTTCTGTCTAACGCTTGTCCTTCTGGAGCGGTTAGTTTCCCCATAGGCCTGAGTCTGAGGACCATGCAGTGCCTTGGTTCTGTCTAACGCTTGGCCTTCTAGAGCGGTTAGTTTCCCCATAGGCCTGAGTCCGTGGACCATGCAGTGCCTTGGTTCTGTCTAACGCTTGGCCTTCTGGAGCGGTTAGTTTCCCCATAGGCCTGAGTCCGAGGACCATGTAATGTCTTGGTTCTGTCTAACGCTTGTCCTTTTGGAGCGGTTAGTTTCCCCATAGGCCTGAGTCCGAAGACCATGCAGTGCCTTGGTTCTGTCTAACGTTTGGCCTTCTGGAGCGGTTAGTTTCCCCATAGGCCTGAGTCCGTGGACCATGCAGTGCCTTGGTTCTGTCTAACGCTTGGCCTTCTGGAGCGGTTAGTTTCCCCATAGGCCTGAGTCCGAGGACCATGCAGTGCCTTGGTTCTGTCTAACGCTTGCCCTCTCTGTAGGTAGGGGTTTGTCTTCGGACCGTTTCACTGGGGAGGATTCCTCCTTCGGACGGATCATAATCTCACACGTGGCGTTGATCTCGCCTCCAGCTCGAGCCCCATCTTTTTCATTCGTGAAGCATCTCTTGGCCGTTCGTATTCCACGCCTGACGCTCCGGTGCACGAGACGCGCCTTCATTATTGGCCTCGTGAATCCACAGAAGTCCAGCGGTCTGCGGCTCCCTTGGAATCTAGCAGATTCATTATTATCCAACACTTCGGTAACCCTCTTTTCGAATTCTACGTGAATTAATTCTCACCAACCTTCATCCCCTATAAAAAGCTTTCCGAGAGGATGGTTTCTCCATACTCCATGAACTTCCCAACACAAACAGGAAGAACATATCCTTTCAGCTCTCCATGCCCCTTTAATAACCCCGCCGGAATTGTGACCGGAGTTAGGAGATATGGGGCGGCTTTGGACGGGTGTGAGGACATCCGCGCCAAGAGCCGTTGTGGCCGCAGCCCCCACTGGGCTTCCGGTGCGGCAGAGTCTAGGCGTAACCCCGATGGCGCCATGCACGGTGGCCCGAAGGGATGTCGTTGGAGTACCTAACGTCTCTCCCCAGAGCGCACCCTCGACGGAGGAGACATGTGAACTCACATCATGGGCGGTGCCCGAGTGTTGCCGTCTCCAACGGCCAACGCTCGTGGGGTTGGAGAAAATCAAGGGAACATCATGGGGGAGGGCGTCCCGGAGCCCCTGCATCTGTTCCTCGCTTTGTTCAAGCTCCGTCGCTCCGAGAAAGGAGTTGTTGGTGGCCCGGAAACAAGCCAGCCTCCGCCCCCTTCCGTCCGCTTACTGTCAAGTTCTCCCATTTTCTTGATGCCAGTAAGGGTACGGGTTGACACTTCTCTCTAGCTAGTTTTAGGATGGGTCCGCCTGGGCCTCTGATTGTAGGACTAGTTGGTAGGAACAGTTGTAAAACAAGCCTGCCTGAGCCTTTGATTGTAAACTGTAACCTTTTTTCTTTTATGAAATACTATTCAAACTTTCGTTCTTTTTTTTTTTTTTACTGCTGAATCTTCTGTCTTTGAGCTTTTATCTTTCTGCAATGTTTGTTTGGCAGTTTTTTTTTTATCTCTTTTTTTTTTTGCATCACCACCGATCTTTCGTAGAAGGGTCACCTAGAACAGTCGCCTGTTTGCGCCAGCCGGCGCACTAATCTTCCCCACAGACGGCGCCAATTGTAGGGTCTGCTTTTGGTGCCCCGGGCCCAATGGATACGGGTCAAAGGCCCAACGAACCCTAAATAATGAATTTGTAGAGAGTGGGTCGAAAGTCTAGGCGCTGGCCGGCGTTCACGAGGCGTGAACTCCGGTCTCTTTTATTCAATGAAAGACTTAGAACACTTTACAACTGGGGGATGCTCCTCGGCCATAGGCCGAAGAGGCTTTTCTCCCCTTTTTCTCTCTTTTTCACCCCGTCCCCCCCAGCCATCCTCCTTTTTGGAGGGATGCCTTTACATTATATACCCTTTACCCAACCAATCCTAGCCATACACTTGTTAAGCGATCTGGACATTGTTCAGGTGCTTGTCCCATCAGCCACCTTCTCAGTCTCTTTGGGAGTCGCGGCAACCAAAGCGATGCTGGTGCGGGGTCCTTTCTCATTAATGCGGCCAGGGCGGTAGTCAGGCACATTTAATGTGGAGGTGACTGCTTGTTACGAGCTTATCCTTCAAGTTCTCGGACGCCCGATGATGGGGTCGTCCTCGGACTTAGGTGCCTCCTCGACTCGAGCCTTCGGCCCAGGAATGAAGTGGGCTGGGCCGTAGGATTATTTGGCCCCACAATTTATAAACTTACATTTTATGCATAATTTTAAACTACAAAAACTTGCAATTTAAAGAATTTATTGATGACATAATTATTAATCTTTAATTTAATAGAAATTTTGCATGCATGGAAGATATAAGAATAAAATGTAAACGGTGAATTTGTCAAAATTCACCTCCAATAAAAAGATATTAAGTAAGGTTATAGTCTTAGACTACAACCAATTTTGTAACTAAAATTTGTCCATAAAATCTGTAGGACCACTTCATATAAATGTGAAAATTCTCAGAATGCAATTGAACCCTGATAAAAATAACATGTAATTCATAAAAAATAAAATAATTTCCTAAACTGAAGTGTAACGATAAAGCACTCACCCTAAGGCAATGAAATAATATTTTTATGATCAAAATATTGGAGATCATCCATGCAAAGTAAAATTATGGCAATATCGTGAAAAATTCAGCTTGGTATTTCAAGAAATATAAAAGCAGATTTTTATTAATATCATGCACATTTCTTAAGAGAAAATAAAATAACCCATAATTGGAGTAATTTTTTTGTAATATCTCACTCGATTCAAACTAATTTTTGCCTACAACCAGTCAAATCAAAAGGAATTTCATGATCTTTAGCGTAAAAAAAAAAAAAAAAAAAAAAAATCCAATCAAACGGTCAAATTTTAAACAATGTTCAACCAGATTTGGCCAAAAAAATGTTTGACCATAAATTCATGAATCCTAGACTAAAAATTCAGCCTTTATGCTTAACGTCACGCTTTCAAGCTTTCTAGAGCCAACATGAA
The DNA here is from genome assembly GCA_032727855.1 of Quercus ilex subsp. ballota. Taxonomy (NCBI): domain Eukaryota; kingdom Viridiplantae; phylum Streptophyta; class Magnoliopsida; order Fagales; family Fagaceae; genus Quercus; species Quercus ilex. The sequence continues at coordinate 98,490 of JAVFWQ010000015.1, forward strand.
AATGATTTTTTGTTAAAAGTTAAGGGTAAAAAGAAAAATGATATTAACAACATCAGGTTTTAAAGTAAACCATGATGTTATTAAAGAAATTAGACAGCTTGTTTCTAGACTATTACTTGGATAAGCTGCTAGCATGAAGCAAATAATGTCTCTTAAGATTTTTTTTTTTTTTTTTTTTTTTTTTTTTTTTTTTTTGAGGGGGTCTTAGGATAAAGTTTTTTTTTAGAGATAATTATAACATGCTGCTAACCTCGCAACTCGAACCCTTTTCCCCTTAGACCCCCAAGCACTTTGTACATGAGGAGGTACCAATTCAGCTACAAGGCATTTGATAAAGTTAACTACTGATAATAATTACAAACCTTTGAACTACTAAAATGATCAAATAAATCTCATTTAAGAATATTTTAATTATTACCACCGCACACCCTTGGTGCGATGGTTACTCCACAAGTGTAAGTGCTTGTGGGGTGTGGAGGGTAAAGGTAAAGGTTCAAGTCTCTAGGATGGAACTTCACACATATATATACTTAGATTATGTTAGAGTAGAATTTCTATCTTGTATTAAAAAATATATATATATATATATATATATATATAATATTTAATTATTGATGGCATTTTGATACAATTAACGATGGTGTGAACACCCATTCCTTACCAAATAGTATATCAAAGTGTTTTTTTTTTTTTTTTTAATAAAAAAAAATCTGATAGTTACAATAGAAAATGAGAGATTTGAACCCTAAATATTTCTATTGAAAACAGCATGAGGTACCAACTAGTCAAGTTAGGAGGCTTTTGGCTATCTAAGTTTATGCTTGTATCTATCTCCAAAAAAAAAAAAAAAAAAAAAAAATGTTATATTTATGTTTATGTATAAACACGTACAAGCAAATGTATGGAAAAAATTGGCCTTTGCCCTTTTTAAAAAAACAATCCAACATTTTGCCATCTTTCTCAAACTAATTAGGAAAATGCCCTTCTTTTGAAAATCGATTTTCTCAAAATCGAGTTGAGCCCTATAGCGATGTTTTTAAGGAACCTATAGTGACATTTTACGGACCTATAGTGGCGTTTTATAACTTGATCTCCATGAAATCGAGTTATAGGTAAAAAAAAGAAAAAAATTTGCATGTAACTCGACTTTATGGAAATCGAGTTACAAAACGCCACTATAGGTCCTTAAAACGTCACTATAGGCTCCTTAAAAACACCGCTGTAGGGCTTCAGAATTTTTTTTTTTATAACTCGATTTTAAGAAAATCGAGTTTCAAAAGAGGGGCATTTCCCTAATTAGATTGGAAAATGGGGCAAAATGCTGGATTTTTTTTTTGAAAAGAGCATTTGGCCATTTTCTCCGCAAATGTATTGTTAACAATATCAAGAGTTGATTTTTTTAAAAAAAAATTTTTTTATGCATATTATGTATAATGTAATGTAGAAATAAGTATTATTCAAGATGTTGTGGATTATTAATCAATTTTTATTTTTGCGCGCACACACACACACATATATATGTCATGTATCTTATTGTGTTGTGTACTGTACGATACGATACATGAACATCGTAAAATAAAACAATAAATACACACACTTAAAAAGAACTACAAACTTTAGATATGCGCAATTAATAATTCGTATAATGGGTTGGAGTTTGTTTATAATTGTTTGATTAAAGAACTAGTCGATTTGGTGATTATCTATAACTGTACCGTTATGGAAGACAATACATTGAAATCAATGGTCTTAATAACTGCCTTGGTTCAAGACTCCTACTTAATAATTATCCTTCTAATTAAACCATATTGTAATTGGGTGTCATGTTTTAAAATTGTACATAAACTATAAACTTATACATTAATATTAGATTTGTTTATGTACCTCATTTGATAAGAACTTGGTAGCATTGGGTTTTTTTTATTTTTTTATTTTAACGAGCATCAATTTGATAAGGAGCAATGTTTTTTTTAATTAAAAGGTATTTAATTTATTCGTAATTAGTTGATTACATATATTAAGTTTATCATATATTTTTGTTAAATTAAGTAAAATAAAAAATTATTATAAACTGCATGAAAGTTGACTAAGTCCATGTACAAGGAAAATAATGATGTTTTATAAATTGTGTGAGAGTGTGAGTTAGAAACAAGTAGATTCTTGTTAATGATTAGACTATTGAATCTACACAAATTAAACAAATAAATGTCATTTGAAAGTTCTGATGACATGTCATCCATAAGGGAACAGATGGGAGTTTTAATACAAGTAATGATGGCGTGAACTCCCCTGATCAACTTGTAGATATACGTTTATGTTTATGCACAAATAAATATAATTACAACAATTGGCTAAATTATAAATTCTACCATTTAATTTTGTTTGAAACTCAATTCAGTTATGTAATTTAAATTTTGTTCAATTCAATCCTATTTAAACTTTATTCAGTTTAGGCCCCGTTAACGTTCATCAAAATCGCAATATTAGTGTTCCAAAGACGACGTTGTTTTGAAGGTTTTTTTTTTTTTTTTAATTATTTATATTTTATAAATTGAAAAAATTAATATTTTTGACAAAATAAAAATTATTTCTGTAGGGGCCAGATTTGAGCACTTTGCCCTGATGATAAGTGGACTCAAGCCTAACAAGCCCAATACAATAAATTTATAGAGGGTGGGTAGAAGAATTGGGTTTTAGAGAGTGTAACAACAGTTGAAGATGATTTAAGGAATAGATAAGTAAAACAAGTATGGATTTAAGCCAGTAATTCAGTTCTCGGCACTAGTCCAAGGAGCTTCTACTTATTACTTCTGAACTGATAGTGACGAAGTTAGTTCAAGTTGCTATAACGTTTCTTTTCGCAAAATTCCGATCCCCTTTCTCAGAGCTCATTCCTCCTTATATACTACTTCCGTCCCCCATCTCCACTATACACGTGCATGTCAGATCTATTGTTGTTGATCTTTGTCACATCAACCTTCCTCCCAAGCTCTTAGATAGTAGCTGTAAGTCTAAAAAGCCACTGCTCAAGTATCACTTTCACATTTAATGCGGCCAGAGTGTTAGTTGTGGAGCATTTAATGTGGAGGCTGTGACGTTTCTTGGAATTGCTCTGTTGCCATGTTCTATAATGCCTGCTTGCTGTACTTATATTCTTCCCTAGGGTACTTTGGAAGGTTATTTTTGTCTGTAAGTCCCTTTATATCGTCCTCGGCCTTGCTAGCCAAGGACAGAATTGTCCTTGGCACAATTTCTTGGGCTACCATGATCTCCATTGCCTTCTTCATATGTGATTATGGGTCTCATCATGGGCTTCAGACCCAATACAGAAGGTGGATGCATATTATTGGGCTCTATGACCCCACAATAGCCCCTCAAAATTCTGCTGTCTGGCACCTCGGACAAAAAGGAGGATTTTTGATCTCCTCGGGCGTGCCTTTGGGTTATCACGTCTTGTCCTTCACCAACACTAGTGTCTTTTTAACTGCTCAAGGCATGCTCCTGACACTTTGGCGCTTGTAGCGTGCTTTCATTAAATTCTAGCGGCTAATTGTTCCCCACGTTCTACGGTGTGATGGTGATCCAACGATGGAGATTTATTTTCCACTCATAAGCGGGAAAATTCCTGCTATTATTTCGATCTGGGTATAAATACCCATTTCAATCAATTTGCCCAAATTACTATTGCATTCAAGAGCTCCTGCGCACATACGTTGAACCTGTCAATATCTCTCACTCACTCGTGTCCCTTTAAAAGCCTATCCGAGGACACTTTCCTAATTCTTGTAAGTTTTTCCAAACCTTTCGAACTTTCTTCACTTTCCTTTCTTTGTGTCTTTCCTTTGGCACCTCTCTTTCCCAATTTTCTTTAGTTTCTTTGAACTCTTCCTGAGGATGGGTAGATTTAAGATCTTGGTAGAGTCCAAGGAGGGGATGGAAAAATTTAAGACTGACTATAGGATCCCACCCGACGTGGGCCTTAGGTATTGTAAGGAGGGCGAATGGCACTTTCGCAGGGAGGAGGGTGAGGTGATGATTCCCATGATCACTTTCATAGAAGGCGGCGTGAGAATCCCACTGGGGCTGGTGATGAGGGACTACCTTAGGTTTATTATGTTGTCCCTTACTCAGTGCGCCCTAAATGTCTTCAGAATATTAGGGTGTGTAGACGCCTTAAACGAGAAGATGGGGTTGCAGTTGACCCATCATGATGTGAATTGGGTCTACAGCCTTCACAACTTGAAAGGGAAGGGGTACTACTTGAAAACAAGGCAACCCGAAGTAAGGCTCATACAGTGCCTCCCTGATTCTAGCAAGGGGCTAAACAAATATTTTCTGATCATGTCCGGGGAATGGCATGATGGCATTCCTTGCCCGATGGTAAAGGGGCAACCAGGTGTGGTTCTAGGGATAGAAGTAGGATCTGTTTATTGCTTTGCCGCGATTTGTGTTGTTAGGCTGCTAACATTCTGTTTTTCATGGTTTTGCAGACAGGTGTGCCATTAAGCCACACTTAAGTCTGGTTAACAAGGAGAGCTTAGATAAAATTCTTCAAGCCGAGGTGTTCGTAAACGAAGACGACGGCCAACTTCGGGCAGCTCATTTGATATTGGGATATACACCAATATCTCGTGCTTTCCAAGCTCCGAAGTGTGTCATCAAGGCCCACGATCCATGCCTTCGGAGGATCAGCATTGCAGTTGAGGGTTTCCTGCTTCCCGAGGGCACTTCAATTCCAGAGGGTGTGCCTTTGGTGGGTTCCTCTTCTTCTCGTCCTAAGGCAAAGGAAGAGGAAGAAGAAGTAGAGGAAGAAGGAGTTGTTGAACTAGGTTCGTTCGAGGACGAATTTGAGGTATTCAACCGAGCTCAATCACTTGAGGGCCCTTCTGGTGATCTCGACAACTCAAACCATATCGAAGCAGACTTCCCCTCGGCAGATACTCCTTTAGAGGGAGACATGGGTATACAGAGGAAGAAACAGACAAGCCTGCTGGACTTGATAAAGTCCCAGCCAGGGAAAGAGACACATGGGAGACCATCTCAGAGGAAACCTCCTTCCCCTTCTCAAAGAAAGCTCCCTCCCGCTTCATCCAAGCTTCCTCCTCTTCCTTCTAAGCCCACCATACCGCCGAGGATCGAGCCTTCTAACCCCAAGCGAAAAAGAGAGTCAAAGGGTAAGGAGGTGATGGAGGCTGAGAAGTCTCACCCCGCGCTGGAAGAGGAGACCCAAAGGGTTGCTAAGCAGCAAAAGGTTGGGCCCAGGGGGCCTGAAAGGAGGGTTGATCCTCTTCCTGAACCACAGGCTTGGCTCCTTGCTCCAATGCTCAATGAGGCCTCTTTGATGGACAATGCTTCCATCAGGGACTTTCAGGGAGGCACCGACAGCCATGTGGTTGATGCTTTGGAGAGGACCCTATTACTGCCTTCAAACATGGCCGAACTACGATCCTTCAGGAGGCAAGAGATCTTTCTCAGCCTCAAGAGGTACCTGGGCATGGTAAGATTTCCAATTTGCTTAAGATTTCCAATTTACTTAAAATCTTCCTCAGCCTTTTCTCCTTGTTTACCTTGCCTTTATCCTCTTTTTCAGGCTGTTTAGGCCACATTTAGGGCAAAAGAGATGGCCAACAATAGCAGCAGACAACTAGATGATGAAAGGAAAAGGCGTGTAGTTGCTGTTGAGTCCTTCGAGATTGTTGATCAGTCTGCCCAGGACCTGAGGAACAAGTTGAAGGCGGAGGAGAATGCGCGGAAAGGCGGGGATGCGGCTTTGGAGGGGGCCCAGAGGCAAGCCGAAGACCAAAGGCTGCTCGTCCATAAGGCCGAGGAACAATTAACTGCTGCCAAGGGGCAGATTGAATCTTTGAAGAAAAAGTTGGGAGCTACAGAGAAAGCCAAGGACAGTATGGAAAAAGCCAGAGATGAGGCGATGAAAGCCCGGGCAGATGCGGAGGAGGCTAGGAAGCTTGCAGAGGAAACCAAACAGCAGGCCGAGTAGGAGGCTTATGAGATGGGGGTGGTGGAGACTGAGACCAATCTCAAGGCTCAAGTTCCTGGGGTATGCAGGCTTTATTGCCCTCAAGTTTGGGTCGAAGCCCTCAACCAAGCTGGGGTTGAGACTTCATCTGAACTCAGGAAGGTCGAGAGCGTGTATTACCCTCCTGCCATACGAGAGTCTGTTCCTGCCAACTTCGAAGCTGATACTGCCTTCGAAGTGGTAGGTGCAGATCAAATCAGTGCTACCAATGATCACACTCCTACTGACAAGCCAGCCAAGGAGGCTGAGCATCCTGGGGTGTTAGAGAAGGAAAAAACAAGTAACCAGAAAGTACCCCAAGGTGTGATGAAGCCCCTAGTTGATCCTCAAGCTCCTCCCGCCGAGAAGGAGTTAGCCTTGGCTTCCCCTGCTATGCCTCCTAATGCTGCTCCTCCAGGCCAGGGCTCTGAAGTCATTGATACAACTTCTTAGTAGCCTTCCAAGAACAAAATGACCATAAAGCTGAAGAAGTAGACCTTCTGTTTTTTTTTTTTTTTTTACTCTTGTTGTACTTGAATTTTTGTAATGAAGCTACCCCTTTTCTTTCGTAATGAAATGTCTACATTTTTTTTTAGTGATAAGGCCGTTTGTTTACATGATTCGTGTTTTTACTAACACTTGAATGATCCTAATAATGCGACTCATCTCCCATTGGACAGTCAATCAAAAAATACTAAGTCCATGACGTAAATTTCAACTTAGGCAATTTGCCACAAAAGAATTTAAGTTTGTAATGTAAATCTCACACCCTCTGGATTGGTTACTACAATGGGCTAAAGACACTAAGCTCACAGTATTTATAAGGATAAAACTCTAACTTTTAGGTTCATTACAATATTGACTATGAAGAAAAGCATTGTAGTATGGAATATAAAGGATAAAGTAAGCCTAGTGTACCTTGAAATGCTTTAAGTGAAGCTCATGGATAAATGTCTAAAGTAGTTAACATCTTCAAGGGCTGTGGTTCGAGGATCCATGCAATAACCTAGTTCTGCTCAACACTTGAATAGGTGCTAAAAGTTATTAGTTTCCCCAAGACTTGTGGCCCGAGGAGCCATGCAAGACCTTGGTTTTGTCCAACACTTATATAGATGCCACAAGTTATTAGTTTCCCCAAGACTTGTGGTTCGAGGAACCATGCAAGACCTTGGTTCTGTCTAACACTTAGATAGATGTTAGAAGTTATTAGTTTCCCCAAGACTTGTGATTCGAGGAACCATGCAAGACCTTGGTTCTGTCTAACACTTAGATAGATGTTAGAAGTTATTAGTTTCCCCAAGGTTTGAGGTCCGAGGACCCATGCAAGACCTTGGTTCTGTCTAACACTTAAATAATTGCTAGAAGTTATTAGTTTCCTTAAGGTTTGAGGTCCGAGGACCCACGCAAGACCTTGGTTTTGTCTAACACTTAAATAATTGCTAGAAGTTATTAGTTTCCCCAAGGTTTGAGGTCCGAGGACCCATGCAATACCTTGGTTCTGTCTAACACTTAAATAATTGCTGGAACATATGACACGTAATTACAATAAGTCAAAGTGCAGACAAAACTGTTTTCATTAATAATAATACTTTCTTAGGTTGTTTACATTCCATGGGCGAAGTACAGCTTTTTTATCAAAGTCTTCTAAATAATAGGCACCTATTTCTGCCACTGAAGTGACGCGATATGGTCCTTCCCAGTTGGGCCCCAACTTTCCCCAAGATAGGTTCTTGGCACTACCCAAAACTTTTCTCAGCACCAAGTCTTCTAGTGCTAGTGGCTGTTGTTTTACATTAGCATCATACCCTTATTTGAGTTTTTGATGGTAGTAGGCTAGCTGGATCATTGCCTTTTCTCTTCTCTCTTCGATTAAGTCTAAACTCTCTCTTAGCAGTTCGTCGTTGTTGCTCGGAGTAAAAGTGCTCATCCTTAGCGTTGGGAAGCAAATTTCTATAGGGATGACAGCTTCGGCCCCATAAGTCATGGAAAAGGGGGTTTCCCTTGTTGATCGACGTGGTGTAGTCCGATATGTCCACAAGACGTGTGGTAGTTCTTCCACCCATCTTCCCTTCACATCATCCAATCTCTTTATCAGCCCATTAACTATGACCTTATTGACCGCTTCAGCCTGTCCATTCCCCTGGGAGTAGGCCAGAGTGGAATATCTGTTTGTAATTTCTAGGTCACAGTAGTACCTCCTGAAGGTCTTGCTGTCAAATTGGAAGCCGTTGTCTGAGATGAGGGTATGAGGGACCCCAAATCGAGTAAAAATGTTCCTCCAGATAAACTTCTTAGCATCCACGTCCCTGATGTTAGCTAGGGGCTCGGCTTCAACCCATTTGGTGAAATAGTCTGTGCCAACCAGAAGGTATCTCTTATTTCTAGCTGCTTTAGGAAAAGGGCCTACAATATCTAAGCCCCACTGATCAAACGGCCATAGGCTGGAGATAGGATTGAGGACCCCTCCTGGTTGGTGGATGTTCAGAGCAAACCATTGGCACTGGTCACATTTCTTGACATACTCTTCAGTTTCCTTTTGCATTCTCGGCCACCAGTATCCTTGAGTGATGGCTCTATGAGACAGAGATCTTCCTCCTGTGTGGCTCCCACAAACTCCTTTATGCAATTCTTCAAGCAATAATTCTGATGCTTCAGGGTGTATGCATAGCAGATACGGCCTAGAATAGGAGCGCTTGTACAACTTGTGATCCTCGGATAGCCAGAAATGAGGAGCTTTTCTTCATATTTTCTCTGCCTCTGATTTCTCTTTAGGTAGTGCATCATTCTTAAGGAAATTCACTATAGGATCCATCCATCGCGGACCCACCCTGGCCTGATGGATCTGGATCATGTTCATCTTGACTCCATCTGCCCTGCACAAGTCCTCAACAAGGATGGTTCAAGGTAAATCCTGGGCCGAGGCGGTGGCAAGAGTGGCCAATGAATCTGCGTGCGTGTTTCCACTCCTAGAGACATGTGACAAGTCGAAGAATTCAAAATCTGATTGCAAGCGCTTGACCTGACTCAAGTACTCTCGCATTCTCACGTCCCTGGCCTCTAACTCCTTTCACCTGGCCCACGATTAATCTCGAGTTCGAGAATACTTCTACTGCCTTTCTGCTCAATTTTCGCACCATGGCCATTCCCTGTAGTAAGGTTTCATATTTGGCTTCATTGTTTGTAGCCGAGAACCCAAATCTCAAGGATTTCTCTATGGTAATATTCTCAGGAGATATTAGGACAAGCCCCACTCCGGACCTCCTTTGGTTTGTTGCGCCATCGACATATACTTTCCAGCATGAGGGCCCTTGTGCAGAGATTGTGCCAACCAATTTTCCATCCATGCTTTGTTCCTCTATTACCATTTCTATCGGTGGTTTGGCAAATTCGGCTATCAAATCAGCGAGGACCTTGCCTTTGATAGAGGTCCAGGACATGTATTTGATATCATAAGCTCCTAGGATTGTGCTCCACATGGTAATTCTCCTTGTGTAATTGGCACTTCGGAGCACAGATTTGAGTGGAAGTTGAGTTAGAACAACCACTGTGTGTGCTTGGAAGTAATGGGGGAGCTTTCGCGTGGCATGCACTATTGCCAAAATCGCCTTCTCCAACGGTAAATAACGCACCTCAGCCTCATCTAATGATTTACTCACATAATATACTGTCCGTTGTATGCCTCTATCGACTCGTATCAACACCAAACTTACAACATGAGGAGCCACCGCGATGTAGGCGAATAAAACCTCGTCGACCTCAGGGCTGGACATGATGGGTGGCTGTGATAGGTATTCCTTAAGTTGTTGGAAGGCTAAAACGCAGTCCTTGGACTACTCAAATCCTTTCCATTTGTTCACCAGGAGGTAAAATGGTTGGCACCTGTCTGCAGACCTGGAAATAAACCAATTCAAGGCCGCGATCATTCCAGTGAGTTTCTGAACTTCTTTGGGATTCTGAGGAGGTTGCAGATTGTGGATTGCTTTGATCTGATCTGGGTTCACCTCAATTCCCCTATGAGTCACCATGTAGCCCAAAAATTTGCCAGACCTGACACCAAATGAGCATTTAGAGGCATTGAGGCGCATTTTGTGTTTTCTTAAAATGTCAAAAATAATTCTAAGGTCTTCCACGTGCTCAGATGTTACTTTACTTTTTATCACCATGTCATTTATGTAGACCTCTATATTCTTGCCCAGCTGTGACTCGAACATTTTAGTCATCATCCTTTGGTAGGTAGACCCTGCATTCTTTAAACCAAAGGACATCACTTTGTAGTGGTAATTTCCTATAGGAGTCACGAATGTTGTTTTCTCTTAATCACCCAGGGCTAGCGGTATTTGATGATAGCCTTGAAAGGCATCTAGGAAGCTCATCCGAGGATGGCCTACAGTTGCATCTACTAACTGGTCTATCCGAAGCATGGGGAACGGGTCTTTTGGACATGCCTTATTTAAGTCTGTGAAGTCTACACAAACTCGCCACTTCCCACTCTTCTTCTTTACAACCACGGTGTTAGCCAACCACTCAGGGTAGAACAACTCCTTAATAGCCCCTGCCTGTTTGAGCTTTCTCACCTCGTCCCTGATAGCGTCGGCGTGCTCCTTGGATGGGCACCGAGGTGGTTGTTTTTTGGGAGTGGCTGATAGATTTACATTTAAATGGTGGCATATGAAATTCGGATCGACTCCTGGGGCATCATAAGCATCCCACGCGAACACGTCAACATTTTTTCTGAGGAACGATATCAATCCTTCTTTTTCCCAAGGGGGCAGTTGAGATCCCACTTGAAAGAACCTCTCCACGTCATCGCCAATGGCCACCTTCTCGAGACCCTCACATTCTGCCTCCTCAGACGGTGCATTAATAGGCGATGTCAGGTTCTTTGATTGCTATGAGTTTTCTTCAACAGGGGCCGAAGACTCTGCACTTGGTCGATGTGAAATGGCAGCTACCAGGCACTCTCTTGCCATAGGTTGGCACCCTCGAATTTCTAGAACCCGGCCCTCGGATGGGAACTTCACCTTCTGATGCAAGATGGAGGCAACGGCCCCTAAGGTGTGAAGCCAAGGTTTGGCCATGATGGCAGTGTAAAGGGAGTAAGTATCCACCATAATGAAGTCGACCTCCACTATCTCAGGGCCAGTTTGCACAAGTAGTCTAATCTGGCCCTTTGGCGTGACAATCTTCCCATCAAAGCTCACCAAAGGGAACTGTAGGGCGTCAAATCTTCTGGTCCCAGCCCCAGCCCCTTATAGAGATCGGGGTACATGATCTCGGCTCCACTACTGTCATCTACCATTACCCTTTTCACGACGTAGCCCCCAATCTGAAGAGTGATTACTAGCGCATCATCGTGGGGTTGGATAGTACCGATTTTGTCCCCCTCAGAGAAACTCAGGACCGGATGAGGATATATTTTGAGTTTTTTCAGCTCCGGGCCAAAGTCATCGGTGGGCAGCCGAGCTACAGACATCACCCTGGAAGGGCACGAACCCGTCCTTCCCGGAGCGGCAAAGATTACGTTGATTGTTCCTATGGGTGGTCTTAAGGAAGTATCTCTCCTGGACTCCTGGTTTGCCTGGCCTTGATGGCCACTAGAGGATGTAAAAGGTGCTTCAGTTTCCCCTCTTGGACCAACTGATCCAGGTGGCTCCAAAGGTTCCTGCAGTCTTCTGTGGTGTGTCTGTGGTCCTGATGGTACCAATAATACAGGCTATGATTGTGTTTCATTGAGTCTCCAGCCATCTTATTAGGCCACTTGAAGAATGACTCATTTTTTATTTTCTCCAAAACCTGATGTACTGGCTCTCTGAATACGGCGTTGACTGTCTGCGCGTTGGCTGTTCCAGATTGCCCCGCGAAATCCCTTCTCGGACGGTCATTACTATATCGGTCTGACCTGAAATCCCTATTCTTTTGAGGGTTAACCTTCTCTTTCCTTTTTCCTTACAGTTGGTCTTCTTCCACTCTTTTGTATTTGTCAATCCAGTCCATAAGCTGACGACACTGGTAACAGGCTTGCCAGTCAAGGATTTCCTCAAGCCATGCTTGGTCGGGAGACCACTTTTGAAAGTGCTGATGGCAATGTCATCAAAGTTGCCGTCCATCTCATTATACATTTCAGAATATCTGTCCGAGTATGCCTTTAAAGTTTCTCCCTCGTGCATGGATAACGACAATAATGAACTCAGAGGCCGTGGAACCCTACTGTTCGTAATGAAGGCGAGAGCCAAAAGCTTGAGTGAGCTGCTTGTAGGAATCTATGGAGTTCGTTTTTAAGCCGTTGAACCATCTCATTGCTACAGGTCCTAGGCTGGACGGGAAAACCTTACACATTAAAGCTTTGTTCTTGGAGTGGACGGCTATCCTTTGATTAAACTGGCTCACATGCTCTACGGGATCCATTCAACCATTATAAATGGTAAATGTAGGCTGATGGAAATGCCGAGGTAACCTAGCCCCTTCTATCTTACGTGTGAAGGGTGACTTAGAGATCTGATCCAGAGCCTTGCTCATGGCATCATTACCCAGGCCCTTACAAGACGGGCCCTTATGTTTTCATCTCTGGTGGTGTTCGTTTTCATAAGAGAAGGTCTCGCTTGGGGGAGTTCTTGATTTTTGCCTGTAACTGCTGTCTTTTTCATCGTTAGAGGATACGCCAGAACTTGAAGGGGACCGCCTCCGCTGTGCATGACGTAGTCTCCTTTTCAAGTCATCTATCTCCTGCTGCATGGCTTGATTATCGTTTGGTTTTTAGGATATGCGATTGCCCACTTGGGAGTGACTTCTGCTCATCTAGGTAGTATGCACACTCCCTTCTCGATTCCTTTCATTCTCCTGATTTTGTTCATGTTCAGGACCAGAAAAATTACCCTACAGCTGGGATCCTAGGGGTTATGTCCGTTGGGGACCTAATTGGCGTGGATTTACTTGATGTGGACTTGATCCTACCATGTCTAACTGTTGCACTTACGAACGCACAAATTCTCCCCAGAGGTGGCGCCAATTTTAGGGGCTGGATTTGAGTACTTTGCCCTGATGATAAGTGGACTTAAGCCCAACAAGCCCAATACAATAAATTTATAGAGAGTGGGTAGAAGAATTGGGCTTTAGAGAGTGTAACAACAGTTGAAGATGATTTAAGGAATGGATAAGTAAAACAAGTATGGATTTAAGCCAGTAATTCAGTCCTCGGCACTAGTCCGAGGAGCTTCTACTTATTACTTCTAAACTGATAGTGACGAAGTTAGTTCAGGTTGCTATAATGTTTCTTTTCGCAAAATTCCGATCCCCTTTCTCGTAGCTCCTTCCTCTTTATATACTACTTCCGTCCCCCATCTCCACCATACACGTGCATGTCAGATCTAATGTTGTTGATCTTTGTCACATCAACCTTCCTCTCAAAGCTCTTAGATAATAGCTGTAAGTCTAAAAAGCCACTGTTCAAGTATCACTTCCACATTTAATATGGTCAGAGTGTTAGTTGGGGAACATTTAATGTGGAGGCTATGACTTTTCCTAGAATTGCTCTGCTGCCATGTTGCATAGTGCCTACTTGCATACTTATATTCTTCCCTGGGATACTTTGGAAGGTTATTTTTGTTAGTAAGTCCCTTTATATCATCCTCGGCCTTGCTAGCCGAGGACAGAATTGTCCTCGGCACAGTTTCTTGGGCTACCATGATCTCCATTGCCTTCTTCATATGTGATTATGGGTCTCATCATGGGCTTCAGGCCCAGTACAGAAGGTGGATGTATATTATATTCTGTCCTCGGCACAGTTTCTTGGGCTACCATGATCTCCATTGCCTTCTTCATATGTGATTATGGGTCTCATCATGGGCTTCAGGCCCAGTACAGAAGGTGGATGTATATTATTGGGCTCTATGACCCCACAATTTCCTCCTAGGAAAAAAAATCTGTCCTCGGCACAGTTTCTTGGGCTACCATGATCTCCATTGCCTTCTTCATATGTGATTATGGGTCTTATCATGGGCTTTAGGCCCAGTACAGAAGGTGGATACATATTATTGGGTGCTATGACCCCACAATTTCCTCCTATGAAAAAAAATTAAAAATAAATTCTATCTCACTACGATCGAATCATATGAATCTCCAACAACAAACTCTTCTTCCTCAATATCCTAATTCAAGTAATTATTCACACAAAATCCAATCTAAGAGCCTATAAAATAATTTACCCAAAAAGACAAAAGCAAATGAAAAAAAAAAAGAAAAAAAAACTATTGGAGAAAGAAGTCTTTGGATTCTAGAAGCAATAAAAAAGCTAGTTGATCTCTGTCATCCGCTGCGGCATGGTCCATTATTGCATGCCTTTTGGATTGGATATAATGTGTGTGAGAGCTCTTTAGCTTAAATTCTATAATAATATAACGTGTAAAATATATCGTTCTCATATATTTATACTAATTTCTAATTCTCTTGAAAGTTTTTAATCTCATATATTAAAAAAAATATATTCATAGAGATCAAGATTTGATCGCTGCAAAATCTCTCAATCCTAGAGATTTTTTTTTTCCCTGAAGAAAGTATTTTTTATTATTTTTTCTGGATTTTTTATTTTATAAGATTTTAAAAAATAAAAAAATTATGTCTTTTTTTGGGGACAAATGATGCAATTCTAACGGACAGAGAATTGAATTGAAGAAAGTTCAAAGTTAGAGAATTTAATTGAATGAAATTGAATTTTAGGTGAAGTTAGAGGGTGCAATTTATGATTTAGCCACAACAGTTTATAAGGACACATTCAAAAAGTGTCTAAAGTGTTGTCTATTCGATTTTGATGACCGTTCTTATTTGTCCACTGATATATAAATTACTTAATTTTGTCATATAATGTTCTACCATATCATTTATCAATTCAAAACCAAATAATGCATATTCTTGAATATCATCGTTATGTAACATATTAAACAGGATAAAGTAAATGAAAAAAAAAACACGTTCTTAATAAATAAATAAAAAAAAGAAACATATCATGGGTGTGTTAAGTAATGAAAAAAAAAAAGAAAAAAAAAAGAGAAAAAGAGAGAGAATGGTATGAGTTTCAGGAAAAATAATAAAAAATAAAAAAAATTTGTTCACATTTTGGCCAAAATCATTGTATCAGCCGCAATTTAGCATAATGGACCAAAATGAGTGAGAATTTAGGCCAAGGTGGAATAGGGGGTGATGTAAAAGGTTAACCACCAGACAAGAACAAAATTTTCCAATCAATCTCACTAGAACGGACCAAAATTGATAACAACTCTAAATTATCTTGTTAGAAGAAGGCGAAAATACCATTTTAGTTCCTATATTAAGGTTATTGTTAATTTAGTTCCTATATTTTGGTAGTAGTTAATTCAGTCCATATCGTCAACTTGCCAACAAAAATTGATTCAAAGTTGACAATAACAAAGATCAAATTGACTACTACTATAATTTAGGGATCAAATTAATAGTGACCCCCAAAATGTAAAGACCAAAATGATATTTTTCCTAAAATAGAAATGATAAAAAAACTAAGGGTACGTTTGGTACACTGAATGAAGATTACGACATGAATTGTAATATTTATTACTAGTAATACAGTGTGTGGTAATGTAATAACTAAACATATTCATTAGTTTAGTTGTGAGTTATAACATTAAAATGAAACTTAACATTTATTTTAGGAAATATCTTACTTATACAATTAAATCTCCTCAAAAAGTGTTATTTTTAAATTTAAGAGAGATATGTGTTATTTTTTATGATTTTTTATTTTTATAATTGTTAGATGTATATGAAAAATTTGTTTATTTGGAAATATATTAAGTTTTGAAATTATTGCATTTACTAAGGAATAACTAATACAACCTTTTAAAGATGAATAATTATTCCTCATTTTGAAGAATAGCTATTCATAAGGAATGACTATTTCTTGTAATAAAAACACAACCAAACTAAAGAATAACTAAACTATATAAATAACTATTACATCACAGCGTCTATTACAGTCTACCAAACATGCCCTAAAGAATAAGAAAAATGCGTGTACTATGATTGAAGTTGGACTATATATATTATAATATAATGTATGCATCGATAGAAGAAGCTATGAGTTAAACTTAAATGTGTGTACTTTTTAGTTAGAATTCGAAACTCGAAATTGTCAAAAGGCAATTCCATCCAATTACATCTTATAACTTGTTTGGCTTGAGTCTATTTGCTCAGTTTTAATTTTTTATGTACAGCTTTTTAAAACTCTATTTTTGCAAATAAACGCTTAAAAATGTGCTAAAGTAAAAATATACTTTAGTACACGTTTAGCAAAATATTAGATAGATTGTTCCAAATAGACACTAAATTGTCGTGGGCAATCAACCTAAGAAAATGCGTACAAAGTACAAACGCATTAAAATGAATTTCTAGCACGTGTACGGTGTACAACCAATGGCACGATGCTCGACGGGATTATGTTGAAGACTATTTTTATTTTTTTGTTGTGCAAAGGTCCCCTTGGAGGCTTGGGCCACAAAACAACCCAACGTGTAAGTCCAAAACCTCTGCAATATGAATTTCCCATCTCACTCTCATTCCGCGTTTCACTTCCTTGTTTCATGTTGGTTTCACTCGTTTCTAAAAAAAAAAAAAAAAAAAAATTGTTGGTTTCACTCTGATAGGCATTTAAAGGTGGATTTAACATCATTAAATAAACTAATGTGTAACCTTGT
Source organism: Quercus ilex subsp. ballota (assembly GCA_032727855.1). NCBI lineage: Eukaryota > Viridiplantae > Streptophyta > Magnoliopsida > Fagales > Fagaceae > Quercus > Quercus ilex. The sequence goes on from JAVFWQ010000015.1 coordinate 115,224, forward strand.
GCATAACCCTGTGTAATTATACATGATATTAGCTTACGCTTTTTTTAAACCTATATTTCTAAAATATGCAATGGTTTCTCATATTATATATATATATATATATATATATGATTTAGAATTTAATTAGTTTTAGACTCTTCGATTTTTGTACCCAATAAAAATTAGATGGACATGTGGCTAGAAATTAGATTTCAATTGAAATCTAATTTAGAATCTAATTGGATTTAGACTCTTGAATTTTTACACTCAATAATTTACCTGACACAAAATTAAAAATTAAATGAAACATGTGGCACAAAATTGAGAATTATTCAATTAAAATCTAATTGGACGTTCTCTGAGTTTTGACTATTAATATATACTAGCATTAAACCCGCGCAATACGCAGGAAACATTTTACACATTTAAAATACCATCAAATTGACATAAAAATACAATAAAATACAACAATTAATATGTTTATTAAAGGCTTTGTTTTAATAATGCCAATCAATTCAAAAAACAAAAATTACAATTGTGCGGTGTAGAGTCAGGTTCAATAACAATGTCAAAAGTCCAAAATTCCCCATAGCAAAAAATAAAGTCTAAGTACTTATTAACCAAAAAAAAACATCTAGTGAGCAAAGCCATATTCTAGCTAGGCCCGATGTACTATAAATGCCAGCTCTGTTTCACTTGGATGAATTGAGTCATCTTCAGCCACCTGCAAAAACTATAGCACATATGTAACTTTTGAAATAATAGAAATTAATACAACCTTTTGAGCTCCATGTAAGGAGAACATATTCAATAATAATATAAGGTTAAATTCCAATGTATAAATACAAAGAAAAAATATTTTAATTTCTATTGGTAGAAAGTAAGTGGTTGATAAAAGAAAGCATAATTGATATAAAAAAGAACTTTGATGTCCTTATAAGTATTATAAGATCATTTATACCCTTAGCACTTAGCAACAAAATGACTTACACCTGCTAGGGAAATCCAAATTGGGATGTAGATGCCAAAGATTGATGTTCTAGTCTTAAATAGATATAAATAAATAAATAAAGCATCAAACATGGTTAACAATTGCAATTTTTAATATATAAACATCATCTAAATTAAATCTGTGAAAAGTTGAAAACCATAAAAGAACAAAGAACCTAAAACAAAATTGGAAAATAAAAATAAATTCATATTTTTTCTCTACCAAGTTACAATTTGCTCAATCTTTTGTAGTCTGAATTCTAAGAATGCATCTTACAATCCTAGCCACCAAATTTCCGCTATGGAAGTTTCAAGTGTGTAACGGTCATAAGCATTATAGTGTCAAGCGATTTTTTTTTTTTTTTTTTAAATAATTAAAAGCACATAGTTCTTGTAATTCAAATGGTTTTATTTTTTGATAAGTTGTAATTCAAGTGGTTCTTTAGAAAATATACTAAACTGATGTCCAAAGTTGAAGCACATACATGCTAGAGGAATTGCATCTAGAATCTCATCTTTAAAAAATTTAAACACATCAAGCAGTGGGGATATTTTCTATCTTAACTTTTACATCAGACTATCAGAGAATAGACGTAAAATTTCTTCTTTTCACCAAGTATAGACATTTCCTACAATTTAGATAGACTATTAATTCTACTTTAATTACATATCAAATAGAACTTTGAAAGAAAAACACTTCCATTTCTACACAAACAACATTAATAAAAATTCTCAGTTGGTACAAACTACTTTCTATTCTTCTCAAATAGCACTTGAATTTACATATCCAAAAATTGGGTTTTTATTGAATACTCCAGAATATGTAAAAAAAAAAATAAATCAAAACTCAGTAAATAATTAATTATTTTCATTCATATACCAAAGCAACAATACCTGAATAACCTTCTAAAATATAAGCCTTTTTCTGTTCTTCATGAGCAAAATTCTAGCAATGCAAAACAGCTACGTACCAATTCAACTTCTAGAGGATTTTCAAATTGTTTTTTTTTTTTTTTTTTTTTTTTTTTTTTTTTTTTTTTTTTTTTGCGCATAGCAGTCATTGGAAGAAACACTGAATTTCATATAAAGGTACCCACTCCGCCAGCTCCCAACTACTAAAAATATCTTCCTGTGGTGGTTAATTGTGCATTCTACCCCGGTTTTCTGCACTATTTTATTGCTGATGAACTGACAGAATTCATCCAAAACCAAACTAAATTTTAGTTATTGAAAACAACTGAAATAAAAAATTTATTCAATTCAAAATGAATCTATTTGACTGCCAAATGTATATTGAACAATATATAAGAAAACCTTGAATAAAAAAAATTACATTATCTCACATTTTTTTTTTTTTTAAAGATTGACTTATGAATCCAAAATCTTCTCAACTACATTACCACCAACAAATCATTTCACTTGTCCTTACTAAATTACTAAATTTGTTTGCAAATACGTAAATTGACTGCTTACAAATAAAGAAAATATACATTGTTACACCTCTGTGATATAAAAGATACAATAACCAACATCTTGAGTTATTCTTGTTACAGCAAAACGTTATGGGAAAACAATGCACTTCAAAACACTAAACTAAGTGGCATAATCTTTAATGGGAGGTTGTAGGCATCAAGACCTATTATAAAAATATGAAGAATGGAAGTATTTGCCTATTTTAAAAATACTAAACATTGATATATGAAACAGCAAATGAGTTCCACTAACCATTACATATATCATGAATTCCATCCAACACATGATAGACAATATTAATTTAGCCAACTTTGAAAGCAAAACAATATATATATATATATATATATATATATATGAATACAAATTCTACTTTGATTTTAGTTTAATTTTATAGTTTTGTTTTAGACCTACTATCATATAGTATATCTTCAATTTGTTATGCCTTCCAAAAAGAAAAATAAGAACAATATTATTACATCAAAACAAAAATAATCAGATTGGCTAAAGAAATTTTTTTTTTTTTTTTTTAAATCTTATAGTTGAAGACAATAATTCTTGACTACAAATTGGCAGGACTGATACATACAAATATTTATGCATGTGCAAATTTATATACCTTGCTGCCCCTTTTTTTAACAATGCCAAAATTCCAATGAGATAATTATGATAAAGCTTTAATCATCTCAAAACAGAATAAAAGTACTTATAGAGCATGCTCTTAAAAAAATTCCAAGGCATAGGTAGGAGCTTTCGTTGTGAATGACCTCAAGCTATGTATCCACACCCAATTTTGCATCCCACCTTGGCTGTGGGAAATTTTAGACAAGCTCTGTAAAAAAAAACTACTCAAGTTCTATTTTTTCAACCCACAAATTAGCAAACAATATTTTAAAAGGCAATCTTTGAAAGAAAAAACATATTATCACCAAAACTAATCAAAGACGTAAATGTGTTTGCGAAATAGATTTACCAATTGAAATTTCTATAAGCTTTTATTAAAAAGATAAATTGCACATACAAATGTGACCTATAGAAACTAAAGCAATAGAAATCCAAAACTTACTGCATAAATATAAACCAAGCATTACAGAAAAATACTTGAAGTAACTAAAAGTTAGGCTTATGAGTAAAAAAAACTTCTCAATCTAACGGGTCCGAAATTCTTTTTTAAATATTCTTGACACGACAAATTCTCTATCGATAATGCAATAGGCTCTTACAATATTTAAAAAAAAAAAAAAAACCAAAACCGAAATATCATATTGTGTTCAATCATAGAAACATTATGGCCTTTTGCTACGTTATTTTCTAGAATTAACCAAACAAACCATGCTTTCTCATCTTATAGTCTGCAATCATAGGTTTTGTAAATTATATGATAGAAGACTATGTATTGTAATATCTTTTTCACTTACCGAGATAGCTTACCATTACCTCACAGCAGGCTTATCTAGGCTCCAAAAACCATACCAAACATAGATGGTTTCAATTTTTAGTAGATTTTATAAATGAGATAACATGCACACACAAAAAAGAAGAAGAAGAAGAAGCTTGTTCTACATATTAAACTTTCAAAATAAAATAACAATATAAAAGTATGGTTCAATATCAATAGATTGAGATTAAATTTAATCTCCTTGGTGGGCTAACAAACAAAAATTAAAATAAAGGAAACTACAGCTACAACTCTTTTTTAATCTATATAGTATACCAGTACCACTCCTCCATTGAGGAATTTTATCAATCATATTATACACAAACCCTCCCCCCAAAAAAATTCATTAGCATTGCTAAAATCAATGCAATAAATTTAACATGAAAGAATTAAGAAAACCCATAAAAACCAAAAAATAAAAAACAGCCCACAATCCTTTCACACTCAAGACAGGTGGAAACTTTTTATTACCTTGACAATCCTTCCTTATTAACTGTACACTGCCACCAACAATAGCCAAGTTGCTCTCTAAGAAGCTTTCATGTACACAACCCAACCATCAAATCACAATGAAAGTTGTCAACCACCAGCCAATCAAAAAATCTCATATTATACTTCTGAAAATATCAGATACTTTCTCTGCAGCCAAGCACAACAATAAAAAAGGAGAAAAAAAAAAAAGGAAAGAAAAGTAAACATGTTGAAATAAAGAAATGGAACCTTATTGGAAGCAAATTGAAATCTGAAAAATGAACAAACAATTTAACTAAATCTTAGGTGCAGATTATAGTCTTATAATCCAAATTGACTTTTGAAATCAACAATACTTGAACTAAAAGTAATTTGAAAATAAAAGAATTAGTAAAACTAAATAAAAGTTAAAATGATTCCCAATTATATTATGCAATTTTGTCGGAAAGGGAGGAAAAGAGTGACCTTGAAGGAGTCAGTGCTTTGGGCTAATAGCATCACTGGGGAAGAGAATAAAAAAGGCCAACAAACATCACTTAAGAATTTTATCAAATAGTTTGTGCACATGTAAAAGAAACAACACTTAATGAATCATTGTAAAATTTAAATGTAACAAAAAAACTTCCTAAACACGTATGTATTAGTACTTCCAAATTTGCAATTTGAGCCCATATCTAACCAAAGTTGCCTGGAAAATATTCAACTGCATATTAATTAACTTTAGCTTAAATTCTCATTCTAAACATATTGGGCATAAATCAGCAACTTCAATCTGAGAAGAACGAATTCCAAATCAAATGAAAATTGAAACTCTAATAGATGATGGGAATAAAGTTGAGAATAATAATGAGTTAGTAGAGCAATAAATTGATTACTTGAGCAAACAAAGTCTTGAAAGAAATGAGAGGTACAGATCAGAATCTGTGTTGGACCTGGGAGAACAACTTGCTGCAAGGTTTCATGAGAAGAGACCTCAGTTTCTTGAAAAGTGAAAGCCAAAAAAGAAAGAAATATATGAAATAAAGAAAGCACAGAACACAAATTGGAAGCAAAAAGTAAAACGAAAATAAAAACAACTTGCAGTTTTGGTTTTCAGATGATTCTAGGTTATGCTTTGAAGTTGTGTCCCCAAAACCAAACACAACAATTAATAACAGAAAACAGAGATTAAAAAAAATAGTAAGCATGTCAAATTAACCATTTATAATTTAAATTAGGAGAAAAAAAATGGTGGGAGAAAGAAGAGGTGCCTATCGAAGAGACTGAACATCATTAAAATATGAAAAATATCATTGAAACGTTTCCTTAACGCACCAAACGAAAAGTGACAATGTTTTGGTGTTTTTAAATGTAAATACAAAATCAACCACTTGTTAACAGAAGTATAAATTAAAAACCGGGAAAATAAAGGGGAAAATTTGTAAAAACTTACCTTTAATTTTGGTACTCATTCTATTGCATTTCATACCTCAATCACTGTGATCAGTGAATGTCGTAGCCTTTGTCGACAACTGTAGGAAAAACTTATTATTTTTAATTTTTATTATTAAAAAAAACACTCAAATAACTTTACAAAAACGAACAAAAGAGAACATAGGAAACCAAAATATATCAAAGAGGTGATGAAATGTATATCAATTATAAAAAAATTAAATAAAAAAAACATAAATGAAATGCCATGCATGTAGGCAGATACCCAAAACGAATGCAAACCCAAATAGGCAAAACAAAACCTATTCTAATCCAAATTCCTAAGTAAATTATTACAAAATCTAAATCTAAACCAATCCAACCAAGAAACTCAAACCCAAATTATATTCAATTCCTAGATTTGAAAACGAAAAGGAAAAGGGAAAAAAACAAAAAACATTAACTTTACCGGTTATGGGTACATGGCCTGTCTCTCTGATGGTGGCAAAATTGTTTTATGAAACTTTTTGATTTCGTCGCCTCTTTCTTTCTCTGCTTCTTTCTCCGTGTACTCATTGCCTTTCTCTGTTTCATCGCCTCTCTCTATTTCTAACCCAAAGTACCAATATATTAATCAAAACCAAATCTGACCCAAAATACCAATCTAAATCATAATTAACACCCAATTGATTCTCCAAATAAAAACCAAAAACCCTAAATTTTTAAATCTAAAACAGAACTATACCAGTAGCGAATCCGATTCCGATAGTCGGGTAATGAGTGGAGGCTTACGGTGATGACAGAAGACCTGGGTGGCGCCCTTCTCTCTATCTCTGCCCCTTTATTTCATTCTTGACTCCTCTTCGTTCTTGACACTTCATCTTCCTTACTTCTTCTTATTCCAGGGAAAGAAATTAGCGGACAGTTAGATGAAGAAATTTGACAGGAAGTGAGAGACATCTTTTCATTCTTGATTGCAAACTACAGTTTTTAATCTCTCGATCCCTCTCTCCTTCTCCGTTCTCTGCCTCTCTATTTCTCTGTTCCTCTTTTCTGTCGGTCTCTCTTTCTCCTTTCTCCGTGTAGCAGTCTTTTTTTTCTTTTTCATTTTTTTTTTTTGGGTCTTAAGCGGTTAGTTTTCCTTTTTATACCCGTAGGGCTCCAAACAGTGTTTAACTTAGTGAAAAATTATAATTTATCACTTTTATACTTTATCAAACAACATAAAGTATCGCTTTTTAAAGTGACGTCACTTTTCTGATTTGTCAACACGGCCTTAATTGTAGGAATCCACTTTTTCTCAGCTTCGTCTATTATATAGATATAGATAAATATAGATATAGATATAGATACACACACTAGTATTATGTCCGTGTGATGCATGACTTAATATTAATTTAATAACAAATAAAATATATATAAAAAATTAAGTTACATGGAAAATGCATATTATGTAAGTTCAAGTTTGATACTTTTTGTTCAAAAAATTTTTTTTTGAAATATTTTAAAAACTTTGGCAATTTGTTAAAATGCAATTATTAATGAAATCTCTCTCTCTCTCTCTCTCTCTCTATATATATAATACTTTAAAAAGCTGACATTATAGGGAGACACTTTTTTTAAAAAAAAAATTAAAGGGGAACTCTAAATATAAGTATCTAGACCTATAAAGTTACCACAATCAAGATAATTTAAAAATAGATAAATCTAGGTACATAAAGAGAAAACAAAAATTGTAGTGGAGCTTAAGAGGGTGATTAGCAAAAAATCAAAAAACATAGGGCTAGTTAGGAGGCAGAATGGTAGACTGTCCATCCTAGGATTTGGCTATAAATGACTAATTTTCTTTTGGGGTTGCCTTACTTCTTTGGGTAACATGACACTAGGGTGAATATCTAATTGGACATTCTCTGAGTTTTGACTATTAATATATATATATATATACACACACACATACAAACTAGTATTATGTCTGTGTGATGCATGACTTAATATTAATTTAGTAACAAATAAAATATATAAAAAAATTAAGTTACATGGAAAATGTATTTATGTAAGAACCAAGCCCAGGCTGCCCATCTAGCTCTACCAGCCCAGCCCAGCCCAACCCAACCACCATGACACTAGAGATTAATAACAAAATAAACAAAAACAAAAAAATCTAAAAACCCTAGTAGTAGCAAAGGAAACACTAAAAACACTAGAACAGCTTGCGTTCTCTCTCTCCTCTCCGTTTTAGTTATATCTGCAATCCCTAAAGTCCAAACCAATGGTAACCAAAGCACTTAATCAGGATCAAAACCAAGCCGCCGCACCACCTGAGGCAGAAATTCAATCCCTCGCAATCTCTTCATCTCCCTCTTCCTCTTCCTCCTTATCCAACCCAACCAACCAGTACAAATCTCTCTCAAAAATTTGACACGCAATTTCTTTGCTCACTTTTAATTGAAAATTTGTGTCTAATTTTGTTCATTACAAATGAAATTGATGTAGGATGAGCCTGGAGGAGAGGTACCAGATCGTGAAGAGCATAGGAGAGGAGTGTATTCAAGAAAACGAGCTTCGTAATCTTCTCGAAAAGAAACCCGAACCCATCTACTACGACGGGTTCGAGCCCTCCGATCGAATGCACATCGCTCAAGTAACGATTGCTTTTTCTATTCATATCAACTAGTCGTTAACTCGTGCGATGCACGATATAGTTAGCAAAAGTAATATATGTTTACTTTCAATGGTACAATTAGTTATAAACACATTTGATTCAAAAAAGGATAAAGATAAATTAAAAAGGCTACTCAATTTTAGCTTTCATCTCAAATGTAATTTAAGAATAAACTTCTTAATAAGACAAAACAAAATTTTAAATATCTTGAGAAAAAACCATAATGTATTGTTTTTATAAGCTAAACAAAGGCACACTAATTATGTTTCTACCATGCTATTCATTTCCACAAACAATTGACAGATATAAGAGAAAACATGACAAAGAGACTTAAGCAAGCTAAACATCAAATTTCAGAAGGAATCATACATGATCCACATATAGAACTTCACACACGATAAATGCCTCTTCTCCACCAAGCTCAAGCCTAATTCGTATAGGTGTCTTGGAATCATCTATCATTATCTTTCAAAATAGCAAGCATATCTCTGGGGTTGTCCTCAGTACCATACATTTCCATCACGTATAGTTGTGTCATACATGCCAACATAGTGAAGAAATAGGCACCAATGCAGATGCTCTCACCAATCATAGAAGTTGGAAGATGCCAAAATGTGACGATGCAGAAGATACCACTGCCACATCATATTTCATAGAAATGTGATAATTAGTTACAAAATAGAAGATTAGCCCAACAATAACAATTATAAAGTTCTTGTAAGAAACCTAAGTTTCAGCAAGAATTTTGGGAACTTAATAAATAACAAAGATTCCCTCTTTCATCTTGTTCAACTTCAATTCCATTACTCTTGCATTCAATCTCAGAAGCACTACCTAAACTACCATCCTCTTACTCCTAACACCCATCACAAATTGGCAACCAAATTCATTCCCATGCTTCAAGTTCATAATTTCTGTAAAATTGTAAATGACATGAAATGTTAAAAACTATCACAAGTTTCACTATCACAACTGAAACCTTCATAACTAACTCTTTTATATGCTTACATTTAATCATTAAATAGGAAGATAAACACTTGATAGATCTCATTTACCTACTTTGCCCAAGTGCTTCAACATCTTCCAAATAACATTTTTTATTTAATTTTCTATTATTATTATTATATGGTTACATCTTCTAAATAACCTATGACATGGGTATGATGATTTATAAAAAAAAAAAAAAAAAAAAACCTTGACCTGGATTTTTTCCCTAAGATTGATTACCTTGATCCTGTCTCTCAACTACCACCAATTAAAACAAAACCATAAAAGTTTTAACATATTTGAATAAGGATTAAACTTTAAACCCAAGAAGATTGAAGAGGAAAATTGATAAGAAAGAGTACTACCATGTGGGAGTACCTTGTCTGTTGATTAAGTCCATGAAATAGAAGAGAAATAACTGCACCTACAAAATTTGAATGAAAAATAGAGACCCAGATATTATAAACTAAAGAAAATAAAGATTACTTTAAGAAAGTGAGTGAATTCGAAGGAAAATTTAAAAGCAACATTGCCATCACATAATAACCAACTTTGTTCTATCATCATGTAATGCTTAAATTTTACAGAGGCTATTTGAGACTTAAAGATTCCATTTGTGGCACTATGAGATGATAACCTACCCTAATAAATAAAAATCGAATTGGTAAAGCAAATAATACCTTTATAGATTTTTTTTTAATATGTAAGAAAGTAATATTATTAATAGAAAATAAGAAAAGATACACAGCATTCACGATAGTGAACAAAGAACAAAAAAGAAACAAAAAGAAATAAAGGAATTAAAAAAAAACCTATTCTAAGAGAAAAGAAATACCTTCATAGATTTCATCTCAACCAATGCAGCAATGATGTCCATTTCTCTTTTCAAATCCAAGGTTTTGTTCTCTAAAGATTTAATTGCATCTTCAATCTCTCCAACTTCTCTTTTATGGTTATTATCTCTGCTGCCTACTGAATTAAAAGAATAATCAACATATTTAGTCAAAAACCATGTTATATATACAAAGAATGGCTAGACTTTTATTTTTATTTATTTTATTTTACCTCATCCTGTTCACACCAAAGGTTCAAAATTTCTGGTAACAACTCAACAACATAGTTGAAATTTTGTGGGTAATTTTTTATGGTAAGCTCCACAAAGTATCTGTTACATTTGAAGTAGGATCAAAGCCTTTGAATGCCCAAACAATTGTCACCAATAACATCTGCTTATGGGGAGCATCATGTTTGTTTAAACCCTCAAAAAGCTCAGGGTTGAAGACAGGTGAGTAGTATTTGTTTAGCACCTTCCTCTCTCCCATCCTTCAACTATTAAAACCAAGAAAATTTTCAAATTTCAACACCTAATTGTAATGTGTAAGATGTAAATAAACATTAAATCATAAGAAACAATTTGTCAGCAATATTCACCATTTGATCAAACAAAACATATCCACTTAGCTTATTTTTACCATTCAACATTTGATACCAAATACCCCTTCTTTTTTTTGTAAAGAAGAAAAAAAATAGTTCAATATTGATACACGTTGTGATTTCTTTTTTTTTTTGATAAATAACGTAAGAATATTATTAATAATAAAAAGATTGCCAAACCGAGTACATTGGGGATGTACTATGGGGGCACAAATCAAGAAACAAAAGAACAACGATCAAGAAAAATAGAAAAAGAAGAACAAGAAAAGTGAGAAAAGACCACACTCCAATCAAAGAGAGTGTGTAAGAAAAAAGACTTAAGCTCCAGCAAAGAACGTTCACAACCCTCAAAGCTTCTAGCATTCCTTTCACGCCAAATGCACCACATCAAGCAATGAGGCACTAATTTCCAAACATCAATGTGACGATGTCGCGCAAACTTTCCTTGCCAAGCCTCAAACAACTCAAGAACAGTTTTAGGCATAACCCATTGAATACCAAACAAGCAGAAGACCAAAGACCACAACTCCCAAGCTATGGAGCAATGAAGAAGTAGATGATACACGTTGTGATTTCTTAGAATGAACCAGCAATTATAAACAATCGCATGATAACAAAGTCAACATTTGGTACATGTTTACTGTTTAGTCATATAATATGCAAAAGAATAAAAGAATTGAAATACATTGCAAGTTTTGCATATCTCCTCTTAGATTCATTATGTCTGTTTTCGTTGTCATTAAAATTATAAAATACGCAGATTGAAGTGGCATTGCATTCTTCTTCTCATAGTCGTGCTCCAGTTCCTCCCAACGCATAGATACATAATAATTAAATAACATAAAAAATGCCAACATTAAGAGCAAATCAGGACACAAGTAACAGCCCTAATTTTTTTAGAAGAACCTACAATTATTTGCACAAAGCTACCCTTTAAAAAAATTCCTATACCACCAACATCAGTATTTTGCAAAAAATGTATAGTCCAATATACTTTAACCATAAAGCATGTGGTGTATTCCATCTACTCACACCTGACACTGCTAATAAATTCTTTTTGACATCTAATTGTGATAGCCAACACTACAGTAGAATCTTATAAGTTATGGGGAAACAGGGACTTTTTTTCCTAGTAATAGGTAATTAAAATGTGAGAACTTGTGTTGATGAAATTCAATATCTCTCTCTATTTTTCCCCCCACAAACTACAAATACTACCTTTTAAACAAATAATGCATATAAAACAAAATCAATCTAAGCCATCATTCAACTTTTATATTTGATAATTAAAATCATAATTATGTTATCACATAGCCATTTTTTTTTTTTTTTAATTGATTATAGATTTTACCTTAGCAATTTGTTGAGCACTTTGAGCGTAATGGGCTTGCCTCTGTTCTCTTTTCATGTGATGAAGAACTATTATAGCCTACTGGATTCCATTATTTATTTCAAGCATTCCACCATTAAAAATATATCTTGTAAAGAAAAAAAAAAACAGAATAGAGAGAGTCTAAAAATTAGAAGAAGAGAAACAGAGATAGACCTAGTGAGGCCAACCAAACAAAGTGTGAGATTAATGAAAATTAGGGTTTACAGTTTTCTGACCATTGATAAAAGCCAATCCTAAATCAAAACCTTAATTAAAATTGAATCTAACCCAATTAGGTAAATCAAAACCAACCAACTAAAATACCCAAATCTAAATTCTATTAAAAGCCTAATTTTAAATAAATAACAATAAAATACAAAAACCTGAAGACATGGGGGGATCTGACGATCGCCGATGATGGTGGGTGAGTTCTCCGTTCAGTTGTTCTTGTGTCAGGTTATTACGGGCAGACAAAATAGTATGTGACCCATTGTTGCTCATTGAAATTGAAGAAATGCGTGCTATAATTATACAAAGTGCTCCCACTTCAGAGATTGAAGATTGTACTGTGCTTGATTAAGAAGAGTTCTGCGTATTGAAAAAGTAAAACCGAATTTCTTCTTCTTTTTATTTTTATTTTTTATTTATAAGTGAAAAAGTAAAACCTAACCTAATTTCAAAGAGCCCTAACCCGTGCTACATGCCTACATGATACATATGTACAATTCTACATAAAAACCCCAACTTGTTCAAAATAACTGGATTATTCAGTATAGAAAAGAGAACAAAACTCAATCATAGCAGAAACAACAAAAATATGATGCAAAAAAAAAAAAAAATGAAGATCTAGGGTTTGAACTATTCTAACCATGGTTGCGAGAGAGGTTTGAGGCGTAATCACCGACTTCGAGTTAGGCATGGGCCGTGGAGAGAGAGCGGCTAAGGGTAGCTACTAACGCGTCAGTATATTGTAGAGTGAAACGGTGAAGTTGTGTTTGAAAAGGAGAGAAGGAAAGAGAGAAGCGTATAGGAAAAAAGAGACAGAAAAAAAGTTTTTTTTTTTTATAGAGTTTACTCACAAAATTAGTTGTAGTTTTAGGTTATAAATTTACTCAATAAAATAAATATTATTATATATTTTAAAATTTTAACTGTTAAATTACATATTCTTTTTTCTCAAAAAAAAAAAATTATATGTTCTTTACGTTCTTAATACACATGTCAATTTTTGTGTCAATCAGATATTATTTACTATATAATCTATAATCTTATATTTTAGGCGTAAATACACTTTTGGTCCCTACATTTTGGATCATTTCTCGATTTGATCCCTAAATTGATTTTGCTCCTACGTCAGTCTTTGATTTTTTAAAATAGTCTCTGTTGTCAACCCGGTAACAAAAAAATTTGAGGTGGCAAACGGAGTGTATAGGTGGCATGTTAGATGCTAATGTGGCTAATAAAATAACATTAATAAATACTACGTTAGCATCCATGTCAGCATTTTAATGGCAAGTCAGCATTTTAATTAATAAAAAAATTCAAAAAATTCAAAAAAATTAAACTGAAAAAATTCAAAATCAAAAACAAAAAAAAGAAAAAACTTTTTTAGAAGAACATTGTTCTTCTTCTTCCCCAGGACATGAACTTCATGCTTCATGTTCTTTCCCAAATCAAACCCAATAAATCCAAAAAATCAAACCCATAAACATCACTACTCAAAGTCGTATATTAATAATAATCTCCCAATCTCTCTCTCTATACAACACTACTCAAAACCGTGGAAGATGAGATAGTCGGGGCGGAAAGAGAAGAAGTCGAAGAGTTGTCATCGGAGATAACGCAGTCAACCCGGCCGAACGACGACGTTGTCGACTTGAGGAACGAGATAGTGGAAGCGGCGCAAAATGATGCAGCACTGACCCAAGGCTTTAACATCACCGATGTTGTTGAAGATCAGAAGGAGGATAGAGTTGGGAAGGCGATCAAAGTGGTCGATGTGGGATTGCGGCTCCGAAAACGTCAGATCTGACATTATGAAAAAATGTAGGCTGGTTTGTGATCTGAATTCGTTAGTAAAGGAAGTGGGCTTGGTGTAGATCTGGGAAATTATAAGCCATGTGTTTCTGTTTCTGCTTTACTTTCAAATTAAGATAAAGGTTTGTTCAAAGCTTTTTTGTTATATATATATATATATATATATAAACAGAAATAGAGCAAAAATCTTTTTTCGATTCGCATAGATTTGGAGTTTGAAAGATGTGAGTTAGGAATTGGAAATGGCGGTGGAGAATGGGGATTTATTATTAATAAATCCAAGAAATTTGTTGGGTTTGATTTACTAGAGGTTTATGGGTTTGATTTCTTGGATTTATTGGGTTTGATTTACTAGATGTTTATGGGTTTGATTTCTTAGATTTATTGGTTGGTTTATGAGTTTGATTTCTTGGATTTATTAGGTTTGATTTATTGGATGTTTATGGGTTTGATTTTTTGGATTTATTGGGTTTGATTTGAGGAAGAACATGAAGCATGAAGTTCATGTCCTGGGGAAGAAGAAGAACCATGTTATTCTGAAAAAGTTTTCTTTTGTTTTGTTTTTTTTTTTTGTTTTTGATTTTGAATTTTTTCAGTTTAATTTTTTTTTAAATTATTTTAATTTTTTTATTAATTAAAATGATGATTTGTCATTAAAATGCTGACATGGATGCTGACGTGGTATTTATTAATGTTATTTTATTAGCCACATCAGCATCTAACATGCCACTTATGCACTCCGTTTGCTACCTCAGATTTTTCTGTTACCGGGTTGACAGCAGAGACCATTTTAAAAACGATTTTAAAAAATCAAGGACTGACCTAGGAGTAAAATCAGTTTAGGGACCAAATTGAGAAATGACCCAAAATGTAGGGATCAAAAGTGTATTTACGCCTATATTTTATACGTAATTTTAAATTACAAAAACTTGCAATTTAAAAATTTATTGATGACATAGCTATTGATATTTAATTTTCTTGAAATTTAGCAAACATTGAGGATATAAGAAGAAGATGTAATCCAATGGTGGATTTGTCAAAATTCACCTCCAATAAAAAGATATTAAGTGAGTTTTTTTTTTTTTTTTTTTTTTTTTTTTTTTCAGTGGGAAGGAATATAAAAGGTGTAAAATTTGTAACTACACAGGGCCAAAAGGAGTGTTTGTTTGAAAAGTGAAGATTTCACCCAAACATTTCTCTTGTTCCTCTAAATGAAAAGATACATTGTTATGTGTTTTTAATGGTAAATGTGGCATTAATTTATGTAGCCACATGGCGTAATGAGGAGTGGTCAACAAAAAGTCAAACATTTCGACTATTCGTTATTATATAGAATATAGATGTCTTTTCAATTATAATTTCTATATTTGAGTTATAAGATGAGCAATGTGTATTAATGGTATAGCGATAAACCACTTGTATTAAAGGTTTAATGTTCAGTTTAATCATTACCCGTGATAGTGGCGGCATGATTTGAACTCAGAATACTATGAAATAATAATGGGACATGTTTGTGTATATGGTATAACACGCGATTAGAGTTTGTAGACTTTATATTTGTGCATTTGTTGATACTTTCATACTGGCTTTAGAATTGTGTTGTTTTATTAGGTTTTGGTATAATTTATGTTCTGAGGTTGGAGATGGGTTTTTTGTTGTTGTTGTTGTTGTTGTTGTGCAGGGAGTTATGAAGGCAATAAATGTGAACAAGCTAACATCTACTGGGTGCAGAGTGAAAATATGGATTGCAGATTGGTTTGCCCAGCTAAACAATAAGATGGGAGGTGACTTGAAGAAAATTGAGGTTGTTGGGCTCTACCTCATTGAGATTTGGAAGGCCATCGGGATGGATATTGATGGAGGGAAGGTGGAGTTTCTGTGGTCCTCGTAGGAGATAAACTCGAGAGCTCACGAGTACTGGACTCTTGTGATGGATATTGCATGAAGGAATACGATTTCAAGGATAAAAATGTGAATTATTGTATGATGATTGTTATTATTACTTTAACATGCTGGTGATGTGGTCGTTATTTTTACTTATATTATATTTTGTTGCAGGTGTGGTCAAATTATGGGTCGAAGTGATGAGGAAGAGTTGACTATAGCACAAATTTTCTATCCATGCATGCAATGTGCTGATGTGTTTTTCTTGAAGGTGCTTCCTTTTTCACTTATAGTTTGTGAATAGACCATTTGGTTTTGTTGGTTGACTTGTGCCAAGACAGTACCTTGCACTTCTCATTTGTTTGAATGTTGCATGGATTTCCTCAGATGTCTCTCATTGCTCTAAAATTCTATAAGCAATTTGCTGTTGTTTTACTCCTAGGGTATCAACTAGTGCTGTATCTTTATACACGGTGAAATATAATGATTACTGTTTGGAATGTATATAAGCATGGTTGCAATTACATCTCAATCTCAACCAGGCACTTTGTGATTTTAGTCACCCAAGAGTCTTGTGTAGCTCAATTGGCACATCCTGGTGTCTCTAATGGAGTTAAAAAGATTGTGATCTTAGTCAGAGCCATAAGAAAGTTTAAATTGATTTGAGTATTGGATTTTTTGAGCCTGTTCCAAAGTGGGGTGGAAATGAAGGCTAAAAAATAAATATTTCAAACCACCCAAACCACTTATAAAAAATAATAGAAATTACTGAAATGTAGACATGATTACAAAACTAATTGAAATAGAGAAACCCAAGTTAGTGGAGAGGGATCAGCACTAAAACGAATCTAATTCATCAAGCCATGTTTGTATAATTTTTACCTAAGCTTCATTTGTTCATCAGTTCTCAGTTCATCCTCCCATACCACTTTGGGGTCATAGGAGCAGAAGTTGTAATAAACTTAACATGGTTATGCCATCTACATGTAAACTAATACTTGATTTGAAGTTTTAACTGATTTGTTATTTATGCAAGTACTAATAATTGCCTAGCTTGCTTGTGTTAATCTAGCTCTCTGGTGGTTTGCTTCCTTGTTCTGCAGACTTCGTTTTTCTATTAGTCTTGTTTTCTGATTCTATTGCATATGTTTCTCACTATAATACATGTGGTCTTGAAACTTTAAAGGGGGAAAGAGAGGGGGGTAGGGGGATCCTATGTTGATTTTGTGGAAAAACATAAATTTTTTTGAATTGTACGAATTTTTCATAAAATAAAGAGGTCGACATTTGCCAACTAGGAATGGATCAGCGAAAAGTGAATGTATTTGCAAGAGAGTACTGTGATGACATCAAGAAGAAAAACAAGCCTATTATTTTGTCACACCATATGTTCCAAATTCTTTATACTGACTATTTCTCTATTTATTTTTGTATCCTATAACATTTTATGTATAGTTGTGTGGTCTTTATTTGTTTTGCTTACTAGTGATTTACAGACATGTTACCTGGTTTACAACAAGGTCAGGAGAAGATGTCGAAAAGTGATCCACTATCTTCCATTTTTATGGAAGATGACGAGGTAGGGTGCATGTAAAGGGGTATCAAATTGCCATTTAGGGGGTTGCGTTGTGTTTTTTTTATTTTTTATTAGTTGCACATAGCATAAGGATTGTGGATTATAAAACTAGGTTAACCTTAGATTTATTCTGCCTCTATCTTGTAGGCCAGAGTGAATTTGAAGATAAAGAGAGCATATTGTCTTCCAGATATTGTGGAAGGAAATCCATGCTTGGAGCATGTGAAGTACCTCATTTTACCTTGGTTTAAAAAGTTTGTAATAGAGTGCAATATTGCCATTTAGGGGGTTGCATTGTGTTTTTTTTATTAGTTGCACATAGCATAAGAATAGTGGATTATAAAACTAGGTTAACCTTAGATTTATTCTGCCTCCATCTTGTAGGCCGGAGTGAATTTGAAGATAAAGAGAGCATATTGTCCTCTAGATATTGTGGAAGGGAATCCATGCTTGGAGTATGTGAAGTACCTCATTTTACCTTGGTTTAAAAAGTTTGTAATAGAGTGCAGTATTGCCATTTAGGGGGTTGCATTGTGTTTTTTTTTATTAGTTGCACATAGCATAAGGATAGTGGATTATAAAACTAGGTTAACCTTAGATTTATTTTTCCTCCATCTTGTAGGCCAGAGTGAATTTGAAGATAAAGAGAGCATACTGTCCTCCAGATATTATGGAAGGGAATCCATGCTTGGAGTATGTGAAGTACCTCATTTTACCTTGGTTTAAAAAGTTTGTAATAAAGCGTAGTGCAGAGAATGGCGGTGATAAGTAAGTCATAAGGTACATTTCACTTCTCATTTGTTTGAATGTTGCATAGATTTCCTCAAATGTCTCTCATTGCTCTAAAATTCTATAAGCAATTTGCTGTTGTTTTACTCCTAGGGTATCAACTAGTGATGTATCTTTATACACGGTGAAATATAATGATTACTATTTGGAATGTATATAAGCATGGTTGCAATTTCATCTCAATCTCAACTAGGCACTTTGTGATTTCAGTCACCCAAGAGTCTTGTGTAGCTCAATTGGTGCATCTTGGTATTTCTAACAAAGTTAAAAAGACTGTGATCTCAGTCAGAGCCATAAGAAAGTTTAAACTGATTTGAGTATTGGATTTTTTGAGCCTGTTTCAAAGTGGGGTGGAAATGAAGGCTAAAAAATAGATATTTCTAACCCACCAAACCACTTATAAAAAATAAAAGAATTTGCTGAAATGTAGATATGATTACAAAACTAATTGAAATAGAGAAACCAAAGTTAGTGGAGAGAGATTAGCACTAAAATGAATCTAATTCATCAAGCCATGGTTGTATAATTTTTACCTGAGCCTCATTTGTTCATCAATTCTCAGTTCGTCCTCCCATACCACTTTGGGGTTATAAGAGCGGTAGTTGTAATAACCTTAACATGGTTATGCCATCTACATGTAAACTAATATTTAATTTAAAGTTTTAACTGATTTGTTATTTATGCAAGTACTAATAACTGCCTAGCTTGCTTGTGTTAATTTGGCTCTCTTGTGGTTTGCTTCGTTGTTCTGCAAACATCATTTTTCTGTTAGTCTTGTCTTTTGATCCTATTGCATATGTTTCTCACTATAATACATGTGGTCTTGAAACTTTAAAGAGGAAAAAGAGAGAGGGGGGGGGGGGGGTGGGGGGGTGGGGGGATCCTATGTTAATTTTGTGGAAAAACATAAAAACTTTTAACTGTATGAATTTTTTATAAAATAAATAGGCCGACATTGGCCAATTGGGAATGGATCAGTGAAAAGTGAAAGTTTTCGCAAGAGGGTATTGTGATGACATCAAGAGGAAAAACAAGCCTATTATTTTGTCACACCGTATGTTTCTAATTCTTTATACTGACTATTTCTCTATTTATTTTTGTATCCTATAACATTTTGTGTATAGTTGTGTGGTCTTTATTTGTTTTGCTTACTGGTGATTTACAGACATGTTACCCGGTTTACAACAACATCAGGAGAAGATGTCGAAAAGTAATCCACTATCTTCCATTTTTATGGAATATGCCGAGGTAGGGTGCATGTAAAGGGGTATCAAATTGCCATTTAGGGGGTTGTATTGTGTTTTTTTTTTAGTTGCACATAGCATAAGGATAGTGGATTATAAAACTAGGTTAACCTTAGATTTATTTTGCCTCCATGTTGTAGGACGAAGATAATTTGAAGATAAAGAGAGCATACTGTTCTCCAGATATTGTGGAAGGGAATCCATGCTTGGAGTATGTGAAGTACCTCATTTTACCTTGGTTTAAAAAGTTTGGAATAAAGCGCAGTGCAGAGAATGATGGTTATAAGCAAGTGATAAAGAATTTATCATGAAAGCTTTACTTATTTTATTTAATTAATGTTAGGACATCTGCCTTTTCACCTAATTTAACCCTTGCATCTTGTTGAAAGTGTGTGCTCCTTAGATTAGTACAGTTTCTTTAACTATTTTTCCAGAATCAATTTTCATTGGGAATATTAACTCAAATTATTTTCTTCCAATGTATGATGCTCGTTATCCAGGTGCTTCGAAAATTTTGAAGAAATGGTTGCTTACTATGAAAGTGGAAAGCCACATCCAGCTGAACTTAAACCAACCTTGGCAAAGGCTTTGAATAAGATACTAGAGGTATGTTCTTTCCATTTATCTCTAATTAATGCTTCTTAGGTAAATTGATTCCCCGTGACTTTGGAGAGTGATGCCACTGCTTTACACATGTTGGATAAATGATGTTGGACTTCTGCTAGCCATAAACCATCTTAAAGCTATGATTAAATTGCTAGGACCTTAATTTGCTTGGCCTACATACTTTAGGGCGTGTTTGGAACTGCCCCATCCAAACATAGGGTGAATTCTTTGGAATTTTGGGGGGGGGGGGGGGGGCTATTGCAAAGTATGCTCAAGAGAGCCTACAATCCATCAAATTTGTTAATTCTGTGGTTTAACTTCTTTGTTCTATTATTGGCAGTCTGTAAGAGAACACTTCAAGAATGACAATGATGCAAAAGATCTTTTGGAAAGGGTTAAGGTAAGGTCGATTGACTTTTAAAATTAATTTCTTGTAATAATGAGTATTAACTATGTTAAGAGTGAGAATTAGCATTTGCACATATAAATTGTGCCTTAAATCAAGAGACGTTTTGGTTCTTTGCATTTCAATTCCAATTATTTTTAAAATAATTCTGTTAAGGAAACCCAACCAAATGGTGTTTGGTTTTTGTAGGCTTACAGAGTCACAAGGTAACGTGGAACACAACCGTCAACTTTTTACTCCTTCCAAATTGGTGGATTAAAGGTTTGGTATTTGTGAATTGGCTTGCAGCCATTACACTAGTGGTCAAGCCTTGTTGCAATGACAAGTGCCTTTCATCAAAAGTTGTTGTGGGTTCAACCTTGACCTCTCCGAAACTCCACAAATAGTGAAAGTTTTGTGCACTTAGTATTACGACCTTGTAGCAAGTTATATTCTTTCATAGAGAAACATACTCGTTTTAGGCGAGTATTAGATTCTATGTTTTGAAAAAAAAAAGTTATAATCAAATGCACTTTCAAATTTTCAATTCCATTGGATTCCAACTTTACAAGTGCAGTTTCCATCAACTTTACTATGTTGATGAAAGTGTGGTGATTAATTTCTTTGCCAAGCATGGATAATTATGTGACAATTTATTAATGGTGGATAATAAAGTAGTGTTGGTGGTGGATTCGTGTGAGAATTAATAAAAATTGCCAGTGCAACATTTGTGAAATTTTTTCTTTTTTGTTTAAGGTTGTGAAAAGTATTGTTCACATAGTATTTATTACTTTCAATCCCACAAATTGCTTTACTGCTTTACCTGTAGTAAATCAAAATCAGATATTAAAAAAGGAAAGAAAAGAGGGGAAGGTATACAGGCAACTATTGCTAAGAAAAAAAACTCTTAGAAAAACAGTATTGGGAACAAGTAACAATGTAGAATGTTGCTTGGCAAATCTATGTATAATATTAAAAACAAATATGCAAACAAATTAGGTAGGCATCTCATACTGGCATAATGGACACAGGTTACACTTTCTAAGCCACTCCACAATATACCATTCATGGTAGACATGCAAGCATGGCATGTGCATTGCTTCCAACCCCATTGAAAAAGCCCTTCCAAACACATTGGACACGCTTCCTTCAAATACAACCCTTCAACTCTCACCTCCTCCAATCCTTGAATTGATTCTTCACCCGTATGCCTCGCCCTCAGAGCTTTATAATCATTATCTTCTTACATTACAACATCATCATAATAATCGTGCAATGTTAGTTCCATGACAGGTTGCACCATTAGTGATGAAACCACTTCTTGTCCCTATGAGTTTAAAGCGTAAAGTGGAATATTGTAAAACTCTCCTAATGGCAGTAAGTCGTGGTTAAGTATTGGGTTAACTTGATTCCCATGTGTGGCCTTTTTGATTAGAGGGTAATTCAATAGAGACTAAAAAAAAAAAAAAAAAAGAAAAGAAAAGAAAAGAAAAAATCTAAAAACCCTAGTAGCAGCAAAGCACGCTCACTGAAAACAAAAGAACCGCTCGCATTCTCTCTTGTCCTCTCTGATTCGGTTATCGTTCTGAGATCTGCAACCCCCAAAGTCCAAACCAATGGCGACGGAAGCACCTGATCAGGATCAAAACCAAGCCACCGCACCACCTGAGGCAGAGATTCAATCCCTCGCAATCTCTTCCTCTCCCTCCTCCTCTTCCTCCTCAACCAAACTAACCAACCAGTACAAATTTCTCTTAGAAATTTGACGCACAATTTCATTGTTCACTTTTAATTGAAAATTTGTGTTTTTATTATGAAAGCTTTACTTATTTTATTTAATTAATGCTAGGACATCTGCCCTTTCACCTAATTTAACCCTTGCATCTTGTTGAAAGTGCGTGCTCCTTAGATTAGTACAGTTTCTTGAACTATTTTTTCAGAATCAATTTTCACTGGGAATATTAACTCAAATTGTTTTCTTCCAATGTATGATGCCTGTTATCCAAGAGCTTCAAAATTTTGAAGAATTGGTTGCTTACTATGAAAGTGGAAAGCTACATCCAGCTGATCTTAAACCAGCCTTGGCAAAGGCTTTGAATAAGATACTAGAGGTATGTTCTTTCCATTTATCTCTAATTAATGCTTCTTAGGTAAATTGATTCCCCATAACTCTAGGGAGTGATGCCACTACTTTACACATATTGGATAAATGATGTTAGACTTCTGCTAGCCATAAACCATCTTGAAGCTATGATTAAATTGCTAGGACCTTAATTTGATTGGCCTACATACTTTAGGGCATGTTTGGAACTGCCCCGTCCAAACATAGGGTGAATTCTTTGGAAGGGTGGGGCTATTGCAAAGTATGCTCAAGAGAGCCTACAATCCATCAAATTTGTTAGTTTTGTGGTCTAACTTCTTTGTTCTATCGTTTACAGCCTGTAAGAGAACACTTCAAGAATGACAATGATGCAAAAGATATTTTGAAAAGGGTTAAGGTATGGTCGATTGACTTTTAAAATTAATTTTTTTTAATAATGAGTTTTAAAAATGTTAAGAGTTAGAATTAGCGCTACAGGAAAAAAAACATAATACATTTAGTATTATTGCAACAAAAAAATAATGAAGGTAATATATATACTATTGCATCTCTAGGTTGTTTTTTTGTTGTAATTGTAACTTAAATTTATTACATCAATATGAGATTGTAGCAATAATTATTATGTTACATCGAAATGTGTTGTTGTAATAGGTAACTCTTTTTACACATTGAGATATGTTGTTGCAATAGGTAATATTTTATTTCACATCGAACTATATTGTTAGTATAGTTCCTAGATATGGTTTTTGAATTGCAAAACAGAATAATGAAAAAATTATTATTCAAGAAAATGATTTATTTATTTTTAAATTTTTTTGATAAAAAAATCAACCTATTGCAATGAGATTTTTTCAACCTATTACCTTAGAGTTTATTACAACAGCTTGCATTGACTTTTTTGTCATTGCAATAACACCTATTGCAACGAGATTTTAAAAATAAATCGTTGCAATATGTGGTACTTATTGCAACGAAAATCTAGTCTTGCATAAACCTATTGCCTTGGAGTTTATTACAATAGATTGCATCGACTTTTTTATCGTTGCAATGACACTTATTACAATGACATTAGTTGTTATTGCAACAACTTATTTTGTTGTATTAAGTCTTTTTTCTTGTAGTGTAGCAATATGTGGTACTTATTGCAACGAAAATCTAGTGTTGCATAAACCTATTGCCTCGGAGTTTATTACAATAGATTGCATCGACTTTTTTATCGTTGCAATGACACCTATTACAATGACATTAGTTGTTATTGCAACGACTTATTTTGTTGTATTAAGTCTTTTTTCTTCTAGTGTAGCATTTGCACATATAAATTGTGCCTTAAATTAACATTGTGTTTGGTAGGGGTGAAAATAGGGAGGATGAAAGACAGAGGGAGGAAAATAGAGTGGAAAACAGAGTTTTCCATTGTTTGGTAAAAGAAGGAAAATGCTGAGGATGGAAAATCCAGGAGAAAATTTTCTTTCCCGGGCCCACAATTTTCATCCTCCCAAATCGGGAGGAAAATTGTGGAGAGAAAAGTGCTCTCACAGCACTTTTATAGAAATGCCCTCACAGCTACAAACACAACGACTACAAACACAACAATCTTTCTCTCAAACATCTCTAAACTCAAGCATAATCAAACATAATTAGATTATCAGAATACAAACTCAAAAACATAATTTTAAAATTAATCAAATCATAACAATAAAAGCAAAAAAGAAAAAAAAAAAAAAAGGAAAAAAAAGAAGACAACAGAGAGAAGACAGAAGCCATCTGACCCATCTGGACTGCGTTGGGGATGAAGATGAGCGACGGCTCCTGTTGGGTCAACTGCTTTGGGACGAAGATGACCCATCTGGACTGCGTTGGGGATGAGTGGGCGACTGTTTTGGAATCAAGTTAATAATAATGAAAAAAAAAAAAAAAAAACAAAGAGAGCGAGCTGGAGAAAAAAAGAGAGAGAAAGGGTGTGCTAGAACGTTCTTGACTTGAATGAGGAAGGAAAAGAAAAAGAAGGGGGTGGGAATAGAGATAGGACGTGTGTGGAGGAGATAACGTAGAAAAAAAAAAGAAAAAAAAGAAAAGAAAAACGTATGGATGAAATGAAAAGAGAGAAATGAGAAATAATAAAAATCCTATTTGAGAAATGTTACTACAATATTTTCATAATAAATTTTAAGTAATAGATTGTTATTAGTTAATATTGGTGAGTAAAAAAATAATTTCAGTAGTGGGTTCAAATTAGAACTAGTAACAACTTTCCACATAAATTTTGTTGTGAAAATATTGCAAAAAATGTTGTAGAAGTAACACTTCTCATTGAAAATTATAATTGTTGGTAAATTTTATATTATTTAATGAGTACAAATAAATCTATTTCTTACCTATTATGTAACAAGGGTATAATAGTCAATTTAATAATGAGTTTTAAAAATGTTAAAAGTCAGAATTAGCATTTACACATATAAATTGTGTCTTAAATCAAGAGATGTTTTGGTTCATTGCATTTCAATTCCAATTATTTTTTAAATAATTCTTTTAAGGAAACTCAACCAAGTGGTGTTTGGTTTTTGTAGGCTTACAGAGTTACAAGGTAACATAGAGCACGACCGTCAACTTTTTACTCCTTCCAAATTGGTGCAATGATAGAAGGGGATCATCTTGTGTGTAAGACCATGCTACTTGATAAGAAGAAGCTGACCATATGACTTTCTAATGTCATGCCTGATGATTTTATGACTTTGCCATGAAACTCAATTTAAGGAGTGATGTGTTGAATGTTCTATATATAGTGGTACGTACGTAGCCAAAATCTCAATTGAAGGTAAATTTTTATGATTTTCAGATTTGAATTTATGTATTTTAATTTCTTCTTGAAACAATGGATTGGAAATGAAAGAAAATGAATCAATGGAAGAAATGAATATTATTATTATTTTCAGGTTAGGTTAGAATAGAACGATGATATGGATACTGTAGATCTTACTTTTAAATCTTTCAATTAATATGTCAATAATTATTAAAAAGTAATCTAGATATTTATTTAATATATTGGTGAAAATTTTATGATTATGTGAGCTAGTCGGTGGAAACATTTTCTGGTAATATCTTCTAGTTCAGTCCTTGGAGGAGGTTTGCTTATAGTTAACAAAAAAAAAAAAAAAAAGAGAATCTTTTGGAATCTATAGTGTGTATTAGCACTTTTACACAATATTATTTATGGTCCAATAACTTGTTTTTTATGTTATAAAGATTAGGACAAGAAATAACTGAAGCCTATCTACCATAATTATCTCTTCCATTGAGTTGAGTTGAGTCGAGTCGTACGTTATAATAAGAAAATGACATTTAATTTGAAGAACACGTAGGGCAGGCCTTTTAGAAAACACAGTGGGAATCGTGAGCTATAAAACAGCAGCGTACAAGTGTGCTTGAAGGGACCTTTGTTGGTGATGATTGACCTGCAATCTTTTAATTTCCAATTGATAGCTGAAATTTATTGTTGCTTTCAGCATTGTCTGTATCGTGGGTGGCCCATCTTTCTCTATAGTTCATTACAGTTTTTTTTTTTTTTTTAATGGCATTGTTGTCAAAAGCACTATAACTTAACTAGTACATGCATCGTTAAAAATGAAGAAATTAATCTAATGCTTAAATCTCAACTATCTAATTATATGAAAGTAGCATTGTTATAAGTAAAAAAAGGGTTTAAAATGTTGTATTTTGAAACTGCGTTACTAAATGAGCACTCACTCACTCACACACATGCCCGCGCGTGCATACTCTCTCTCTCTCTCATGACCTTGTGCATATACGTTTGTCGTATTATTACATCCAAAGTCTTACATATATATGCCAATGAAATTTTATAACACCACAAAGATATTTAAGTTCACATTGCTATGCAGAACTGGATACTGCAATATCTATTAAACTGAAAAGAATATTGCATAGATTTCTAAGCTACTCCAACAAAAAATAGCTAAATAAAATAGCAAAAAGATAGATCCTGGCTTGCGTTATTTATACATGCTGACGAAATTTGAGAATCTGTTAAGGGTAGGTCATAGGGCTAACATCGCTCAAGCACAATATCTGCAAATAGTTTTGGGTTATAGATTCATTGCCTTTGGAATATATGTTTATTCTGAAACTTCTACATGATTTTTTCTACATAAGTTTATCCAGTACCCATTCATTATAGAACATTTTAATAATTTGATTGGACTTAACAGTGATCATTCCAAGCTTCCAAGAAAAAACAGAGAGAAACCCTTTTTTTTTTTTTTTTTCAAAAAAAAGTTACACTAAATGCAGAGCTGGAAAGTAGAAGGATAAATGAATTGGAAAACCGAAAGGAAAAAAGAATAAGAACAAAGAGTGGACAAGGAAGGAACATTTACAGCTTTGCTTACTCCCTTTAAGAACTGCCTCAGAAGTTCCAACACATCCACACCATGTGGGACATTCCCCATTCCCCACTGCTCTCAGCACTTGCACTTGAGTTCAATCATACATATTTTTCATATAATGTAAAACAATGACAACTCCTTCATAGCCCCTTGGTAAGGCTATCCAGCCATCCATATGTTATAATAACCATAATTGTCCTAGACAAAGTCCTCATTCTCATATCTTCCATTTTCACATAGGCCTGAGAGAGAGAGAGAGAGAGAGAGAGAGAGAGAGAGAGAGAGAGAGAGAGAGAGAGAGAGAGAGAGAGAGAGAGAGCACTTATATGTGCTTCTTCCATACATGTCTGTAGGAAATATGCCATTGACACGCGAATAATTCATGATGTGGTAGACATTTTCCAATCACAATGTGAACTAAGATTTGTTCATCAACATACGATTCGAACGTATTGTTCACGCAACTTATCCTGATCTTTATATGCATTTTGGAACTGCTTTTGGCATAGGTGACGAATCATGTGAGATGATTGGGGGGTGATTAGACGCCCATTTTGGTTTGGTGCTCCACTTGAAAGTCTTTTAGACTTCTTGAGTTATTTCATGTGGGAACTTTTACATGTTTATGCATACATCATGGTTGTTTCTTCTCTCACAAATAACAAATTCTGTGTGCAAGTTTTCTCCTAGTTTGTTGGATTGATTGCTGACACAAACATCTCCATTTAAAATTGTTAAATAGTATATAAGATTTGAAGCACATAATTTGTTTGAATATAAAGTCACTCACTAGATTTGAGTGTTGTTTGGATAAATGATATGAATCAAATACAGATTGGAAACGAAGATATGATTTTGCTCAATAATAAGAAACTGAAAACTAGAGAACCTACAAGCAAAGAATAACTAGAACTAAATCACCAAAATAATAAAGATACTTCAATCGTTTGGTTTTGGGGGTGGATAAATCACTAATTGATATGCAATTTAGCCAATTCTTAAAGTCCAAGCCTTCCACTAGATACTCTCTCTAAGATTAAATGGTTCTCTCCTCTGTAGGAGTTCTTCTCTCTCTCTAGTAGGGGTCCTTTCTCTCCGTGTGATGCGAGCTCTTCCTCCCTTATGCCCAAAAGCCTAAGGGTTTCACCTTTCTCTCTTCAAACCCATCTATCTCACTCGCCCAACAAAAACCTCTCTCACTATATATCTGTACCCATATCCAGTATGGAACAAGCCATAGTTGACAGTCTAAATAAACTTCAACTTACAAAAGAAGAAGAGGAAGATATTTTCATATCAACCAAAAGCACGCCAGATCTGATTGAGGAATGTTCGCTTAGCTTATTTGGGAGGCTGTTAGCAGATTGGCAGCAAAATCTAAGGGCACTTAAGAGTACTTTGAAAGCTACCTGGAAGATGGGGTCTGATCTAAGAATTGTAGAGGTTGGTAATAACATACTTCAGTTTAAGTTTAGTTCGATGTGCCAACTAGAGTGGGTCGAGAAGAACGGTCCATGGAATTTTGACAATAACTTGCTCCTTCTATGCCGATGGAGGCGTGGGTTATCAACAGCCAATATAACATTTTCTCACTTTTCGTTTTGGGTGCAAATTTGGGGTTTGCCCTTTGAACATATGACAGAGGAGGCAGGGAAAGATATTGGAAGTAAGCTAGGGAGAGTTATTGAAGTGGATAAGAGGTCATTGCAAGCAAACCAAGCAAAATTCCTAAGAGTAAGGGTAGACCTACCCATTGAGAAGCCCTTTAGGAGAGGGGGATATATTACAAATACTGAAGGTGACAAATTTTAGGTTGCATTTAAATATGAGCGTCTGCCCACTTTTTGCTATGATTATGGAAAGCTTGGACAGGATGGAAAGCATTGTTCTACGGGTTATGAAAGCCAATCGCAAGACCGTCAATATGGAGCGTGGCTGAGGGCTGGGAGTGTATCTAAAGGTCCAAGCGAAGAGATCAGAGGCGGTGGACGCCAAAGCAAAGAAACGTTGAGCAATGCAAATTCTGGAATGAGGCCACAGTCTTCGGCGGAGGATATTGATTGTTCCAGTCAAAGTAGAAATGGTTTTCAAAAGATTGGCGGGATTTGCAACTTCGAAAACAGGGAAATGATAATGAAAGAAAGACATGATGGAGGGTCAGAGGCACATGCAACAAGCTATCAGATGGGACAGTTTAGAAAATGTGGAGTTTGAAATAGGGAGCAATAAGGAGGCATGTGATGGACAGGTACAAACTAAGGAAACGCTGGTTAGAGAACTATTAAGAATTGATAAGGAAGGAGTCACAAATGTGGGCCAAACTAAAAAGCCCAACAATGAAGAGCTAGAAGTTACAAGCCCATTAAAGACCAAAATAATAGATGATAGTAAAGAGAATGGAGAAGGGGAACTCAAGCTTAGTAAAGGAAAGATAGGGCCTAGCAAGGGTAATTTGAAAAAGATTGCAAGGGAAGTAGGGAAAGCTCATGATATCAGTATGAAAGTACAAGAGCTAAGTGTGGAACTGAAGAGAATAGATAATACAGATTCATTGGCAGAAAGTGAAGGCAGGGTCCATAAGAGAGTCTACGAAGGAGAAGGGAGGTACAAAGAAAAAAATGTTGAATAAACGGCGGTGGTTGCGAGGCAGCACTGTCGAGAACAATGATTGCATTAGGGTGGGACTGCTGGGGGCTTAAGAACCTCCGGACAGTTCGTGTGTTGGGCGAATTAGTCCAATGATGTGATCCCAAAGTTGTGTTTCTGATGGAAACAAAAGTAAAGAAAACGGCGATGGAGAAGGTTATGGAGGAAATTAAGTTTGTGAATGGGCTGCTTGTGCCTAGTGAAGGTAGGAGCGGAGGCTTAGCAATGTTATAGAAAAGAGAGGTACAATTGGAAATTATGGGATATTCAAGGAACCATATAGATGCTATTGTCACGAAGCAAGGTTCTGGCAGCAAGTGGAGGATCACGGGGTTTTATGCGCACTCGGAAACGCATAAAAGAAAGGAATCGTGGGAAGAGTTGGCGGCTTTGAGCAGAAAATTCAAACTTCCTTGGTTGTGTTTTGGTGATTTTAATGAGATCCTATCAATGGGGGAAAAGATGGGGGGTGCTATGAGATCTCAGAGACAAATGGAGGGCTTTAGGGAGGTGGTTAACATATGTGGCTTTAAGGATTTGTGGTATAGTGGCCCTGACTTCACTAGGTGTAATATGCAAGAAGGAGAAAACTGGGTCTATTTAAGGTTAGACCAAGCTTTTGTCACGAATGAGTGGATACACCAATTTAAAGGGATAAGAGTTCTTCATTTGGTAGACTCAACGTTTGACCATTGTGTCTTATTGATTACTGATAAAATTAGTCCAAGTCAGCCATGGAAGAGAAGATTTCATTTTGAAGCCATGTGGACAGAAAAGGAGGAGTGTATGGAGATCATAAAATCGGCTTGGGAGGGTTGCCCGAATCAAAACACTCTTGAAGGAATTGCGGCTAGTCTACAGAATTGTGCAGCAAATTTATTGAGATGGAATGCGTCGATTTTTGGCCACATCCCAAAGCAGATTCAGAACAAGACGAAAGTACTCAATGCCTTGGTGTTGCAAGATAGAAATGGAATGATGGGGAAGGAGATAAACAAATTGAGGGGTGAGATCAATGATCTTCTGGATAGTGAAGAGATATTATGGCACCAAAGGTCAAGAGTACAATGGTATGGGCAAGGGGATCACAATACTAAGTTCTTTCATTCAAAAGCCACTCAAAGGAAAAAGAAGAACACGATTACAGGCCTTTAGGATGAGTATGGCAATTGGTGTGCGACAAATGAGAGTATTGCAATAGTAGCCATTAGCTATTTTGAGAAGCTGTACACAACATCCCATCCAAGCCAAATTTCAGAAGTCACCGACGCCATCCCAACCAAGGTCACAAATGAGATGAACCAAAGCCTAATTCAAACTTTTACAAGAAGCGAAGTGGAAGCCGCTCTGAAGCAGATGCATCTTACAAAGGCTCCCGGCCCCGACGGTATGTTTGCTATTTTTTTCCAGAAATATTGGGATGTTGTTGGAAATGATATAACATGCATGGTTCTAAATGTTTTAAATATGAATATGTCTATTTCCAGCATAAACAGAACCAATATTACCCTAGTTCCAAAAATTAACAACCCTTAAAAAATAACCGATTTTAGGCCTATAAGTTTTAGCAATGTAGTTTACAAGCTTGGCACTAAAGTGCTAGCAAACCGCCTAAAAAATATCTTTCATTATCTCTAAAAATCAAAGTGCTTTTCTTTCAGAGAGACTCATTACTAATAATGTGTTAGTAGCGTTTGAAATAATGCACTATCTAGAACATAAAAAGGAAGGAAAGGAAAATTTTATGGCGGTAAAGCTTGATATGAGTAAGGCCTACGATCGTGTAGAATGGGGTTTTATTTAAAGGGTGATGGAAAGAATGGGATTCCATGAAAAATGGATTAGCCTAATTATGCAGTGCATATCTATGGTATCTTATTTTGTGATCATTAATGGAACGGTTAATGGATGTATCCACCCCACAAGAGGCCTCCGTCAAGGAGACTCCTTGTCTCCTTACCTCTTTATCTTGTGTGCAGATGACTTCTCCTCCCTAATAACGGAAGCGGCAAGGAATCAATTGTTGAGTGGAATTTCCATTTGCAGAGGAAGCCCCATGGTTACTCATTTATTTTTTGCAGATGATAGCTTGTTGTTCTGCAAAGCTACTGACCGAGAATGTCAAAAACTAATAGTGATCCTTGAGCTACATGAAGTTGCGTCAGGGCAAAAAGTAAATGCTGACAAATCAGCTGTATTTTTTAGCCATAATACTCCCCCAAAAAGGAGAAGTGAGGTGATAGGCATTCTTGGTCCAATGCATGACACTAGACATAATAAATATTTCGGGCTTCCTTCTATCATTGGAAGATCAAAGACTGAAGTGTTTGCAGAAGTGAAAGAAAGGGTTGTAAAGAAACTAGCCAGATGGAAAGAGAAAATGCTCTCTATAGGAGGAAAGGAGGTTCTGATAAAGGCTTTAGCTTAGGCAGTCCCCACGTATACCATGAGTTGTTTTCTTCATCCAAAAGGGCTTTGTGAGGAAATTGAAAGAATGATAAGGAAATTCTGGTGGGGGCAAAGGCAGCAAGAATCAAAGATCACATGGGTGAGTTGGGAAAAATTGTGTCAATCAAAACTCCGAGGGGGCATGGGATTTCGTAACTTCCAAGCCTTTAATTTGGCAATGCTAGCAAAACAAGGTTGGAGACTCCTCTCAAACCCAAACTCCCTTTATGCAAGAGTATACAAAGCTAAGTACTACCCAAATAGGGATGTTTTGAATGCAAAACTGGGCTCAAATCCGTCATATGCTTGGAGAAGCATTTGTAAAGCTTTGGAAGTGATGAGAAAAGGAACCCGCTGGAGAGTAGGCAATAGAAAGCTGATTCATACATGAGAGGATAAGTGGCTTCCCTCCCCAAAAACCTATAAGGTAATTTCCCCACCTCAACCCTTTGATGATTTTCCTATGGTTTCTGCCCTTATTGATGAGGAAACAAAGAGATGGAAAGTGGATATTATGAAGTCTTTGTTCCTTCCATTTGAAGTGGAAACAATCTTAAATATAACACTCAGCTACAACTTACCAGAGGATAAAATCATTTGGGTGGGAAATTAGAAAGGGGAATTCACAGTAAAAAGCGCGTACTATATTGCTCTTACTGTGTTAAAATCACCAGGGGGCGGGGAGTGCTCCCATGAAGACCTTAGAACCCCTTTGTGGAAGAAGATTTAGCATCTCAAAATCCCACCAAAAATTAGAATTTTCACGTGGAAAGCATGTGAAAATTCTCTTCCCACTATGCTAAATCTAAGGAAGAGGGGAGTGGCCACTGATGGAATATGCCCCATTTGTGGGAAAGAAGCTGAGTCCATATGTCATGCATTGTTCAGATGTAATATTGCAAAGGAAGTTTGGAGTTGGTGGAAGGAGTGCCTAATAAAAATTTGTGCAAAGAACCAAGACTTCTCTGATATTGCTTTGGGACTATTATATGCAGGAACAACTAGAGACTTGGAGATAATGGTTGTGACAACGTGGGCAATCTGGTACAACAGAAACCAGTGTGTGCATGAGTCTAAAAACAAGCTGCTGGCCAGATTTGGGACTCTGCCTTGAGCCTTCTTCTGAATTATAAAGAAGCTTCAAAATATTTCCAACTTGGTCCAGCCTTTTGTGAGGTTAGTTGGAAGAAGCCTCCAATGGGGGTCTATAAGATAAATGTGGATAGGGCAACATCAGAGAGGAAGGAATTCAAGTATTGGAGTAATCATAAGAGATTTCAAGGTTGAGGCAGCAGTTGGTTTGTGTAGACTGCTAAATGGAAATTTCTCTGTGTTAGAGACTGAAATGTTAGCAATGAAAGCTGGTGTTTTGTTAGCAAAAGAATTAGGCCTCCAACAAATCATTATTGAATCAGACTCTCTTTTAGCTATCCAGAGTATCTCGGCAAAGGAAGTTAGTGGTGAAACAAGCCATATTGTTCAAGGAATTCTGAGTAATCTAGACTGTTTTGGCAGTTGGCAAATTAGGCATGTAAAGAGGGACTTCAATAGGGTGGCGCACGAACTAGCCCTTTATGCTAAGTGTAAGGAAATGAGCCAGGTCTGGGAGGGTGGAAAAAATTGGCCTTTGCACATTTTAAAAAAACAATCCAGCATTTTGTCATCTTTCTCAAACTAATTAGGGAAATGCTCCTCTTTTGAAAATCAATTTTCTCAAAATCACGTTAAGTCTTATAGTGGTGTTTTTAAAGAGCCTATAGTGAAGGACCTGTAGTGGCGTTTTGTAACTCGATCTCTATGAAATCGAGTTATAGGTAAAAAAAAAGAAAAAAAAACTTCATGTAACTCGACTTCATGAAGATCGAGTTACAAAACGACACTATATGTCCTTAAAACGTCATTATAGGCTCCTTAAAATGCCACTATAGGGCTCCAGATTTTTTTTTTTTTAAACTCGATTTTGAGAAAATCGAGTTTCAAAAGAGGGGCATTTCTCTTATTAGTTTGGGAAAGGGGGCAAAATGATAGATTTTTTTTTTGAAAGGGGCATTTGCCCATTTTCTCCCTGGGAGGGTTGTTCCCCGTCCATTGTGAGAGACCTGATCCATCAGGATTGTCTATGATGTAATTGCTTCCTTGTTTCCCTTTGTTTTTTCAATATTAGTTTAATGAATGTTGTTCTAAAAAAAAAAAAAGAAGAATAGCCTTCCACTAGTTGATCCAACAGCCTTATAGTGATATGTGGGTACCTCTTTTTTTTTATTCATAAGATATGGATCTTGGTTAGTTTCACCCACGGAATGGTGGAAACTTGAAAGGAAAAGGCTGTTCCCAAATATGTAACCAACTATTTCAAATTAATTATTGGATTATAAAGCTTCAACGTTGGTCTAACAACTTTCGAGATGTTGGAATATTCACGAGTGGGTAACGTAGTTAGTTGTGTAATGAAATCCCACATTTGATACTAATTAGAATATGATGAGTGGTTAATATAATATAATTGGACCAAAACTCATTGGCTTAAACTTTTGGGTCAAGTAGTATCTTTATATGTTATATTAAAACGAGTA
This sequence comes from Quercus ilex subsp. ballota, assembly GCA_032727855.1. Classification (NCBI taxonomy): domain Eukaryota; kingdom Viridiplantae; phylum Streptophyta; class Magnoliopsida; order Fagales; family Fagaceae; genus Quercus; species Quercus ilex. Next base: position 150,129 of record JAVFWQ010000015.1, read on the forward strand.
AAATGTGATAATTTGTAGTTGGCATAATTACATTGTCTCTAAAAGTTCTGCTCAAGAAAAAAACATTTTGCTTGAGCTAAACCAAATTCACTAAAGCAAATCATTAACGAAAAATTGCCTGTACTTTACTCGATGTTCGCTCAAGCGATATAGTAAAGTTTGGAATTTTGAATTATGCTAGAAAAATAATTCTTGCTTAGTTTTAACCATTGTGTGCACCTGTATAAAACATTTTTATGCATGACTTTTAGAGAGAAGAAAGGTTGCTATACCAAATTAAGTAAAAACCTTATATCTTGATGTCTTCTTCCTAAGCCTAAACAGAGAAAAATCTTCCTTGTATTGTGTTGTGTGCGCTCTTAATAACACCTTGAGCTTTAAAGCATTCTTGAAATCTCAAATTTCTTTTTCCAATAAGTTCACTTTAGCAAATCTTCAAGGAAATCCATTGAGCTAGTGCCAGAGGTTCTAATTCGCGTGGATGAGAAGCTTGTGGATAAAATCACCATAAGAGGATTTCAGAAGTTTTAGGGCTACTAAGATAGGGACATTTGTAGAGATTGTAATAAAAATTTTAGTTGTGCAAAGGTACCATCAATATGGACTATTCATTTAAAGTAGATTTTCTACAAGATTGGGTTACTATAGTGGTTTTTCCATTACAGAGTTCTTCATTTGTTCTCTACTTAATTTGTTGCCAAATATGTATTTGATTATTTTGCTGCTTTCATTATTATCATTACTAGTCGTTTAACCCGTGCGATGCACCGGTTAAATTACTGAATGAGTTTGGAAGGGAAAAAAAAAGCGTTATATTTGAGTTTAAATGGTTACTATTAAGACTTTAAAGAAAAATAGTTAGCAACGTAACATAGATGCATGGAACGCATGTGAGGATATAGGTAGATGGCTATATCTATCCACAACAGGCATTGAAATCATTTAAAAAAAAATTGTAATCATAAATAGGTAATAAATAACACTGTATAACTAAAAGAAAATAAAAGGACATAAGAAAATGACTTAATATATTAAATATATATTCATAGTTAATTGGAATTTTTTTATAGAAAGTAAATTAATTGATATCAAGAACATAATAAATTTAGGCCTAAAAAACTAACTGCATAAATAAATCTTTAAATTATCATTTTTTTTATAAATATTTTGTGATTAATACTGAATCAGCAATGTACAAAAATCTATACAGTATCCACGTCTAAGTATTACTCTAGTCTTTGTAGTATATTATATGCCCATACCAATTTAAAAGGAAACTGTGTAGATCTAACTGATGAGAGTCACGTTACACCAATATTCTAATAACACTATTGGGAGATAGTTGGAAACCAAAGCCCAAGTGAAAGATGAAATAAATAAATGAAACAAATTTAGTAATTTTTTTTTGGGTATAAAATAATAAAAGTAAGGATGGAATGGTATTTTATGTGTACCTTCCAAGAAGTTGCCTTTCTGCTAAAAAGTTGCTAAAGTAGCAAAACTCAACACCCTCACGTGACTATCATCTCCTCTTCTACAACACCACTTTTTCTTTATCTTTTTAATTCTTTCCCTTTATGCTTTATTAATTCTCTTTCATTTTTATCTTTTCTGTGGCATTCCCTCGTCTCTTTTTTTTTTTTTTTTTTTAATCTTGTTTTCTCTCATAGTGCTTCTGTAACTCTCTCCTATGTTTTCAATTTTTCATTTTATTTATGTTTCTTTTCCGCCACAATAAGATCATCCACTGCTTTCATTCTCATCTTCTTCTTCCTCTTCTTCTGTCAAATGCTGTAAAAGTTGAAAAATGGGAAACTGTTGGGTTTGGTGGAGTTTGGACCTGTAAAGTTGAGAAGTAGAGAGACGCATCAGATCATGAAATTAAGATTTTATTACTTTGGCCTTTCTATTTTTTTTTTCCTTCTATGTTTTTTGTGTCTTTGTTTTACAATTGTATGGTACTTCTATCCAATGAAACAAAATAGTTTTTTAAAGAGAAGTCAACTTCTGTTCGTGTTAGACAATTTTGAGGTTAATAAATATAAATAATGTGGTGTACCATCATCGCTGCCGACGGAAATTGTTCCATTTTCTTCAACAATGATTCAAGAGTACTCCTTGAAAAACAACATAATCAGTAGCCAAAATATAAAAGAAATAGTAGAAAAACAAAGGCAGATCAGAATGAAGTGATAAAAAAAGGACGAAAATAGCAGACCACGAAAAGGCACCTACAGTTTACTTAGTGGTAATGACTCGGAAGCGCCAGTGATTTTCATGAACATGTTGATCGCTTGCTATATTGGAGTTGAGATTGTCAGCGATTTTTTTCAAAGACAGAGGTGTGCGATTGGACAAGAAAAACTGCTTGCAGATTGCAGTTTTTTTGCAGTTCGGTTATATTTATATGTACCGAGAGAAAACAACTGTATGGTACAGTGTAATGATTTGTTTCTTTTGGTTGTGATTAATTAGTTATTTAAAATTCCAAAAGATACAATCGTTCAGTGTCTTATTCTGCAAAATGAAAAGATACAATTATTTGGTTTTTAAATGCAATTGTGTGGCATAAATTTATGTAGCCACGTGGCGTAATGAGGTAAAGTCAACAGAAGGTCAAACGTTTCGGCTATTAGTTATTATATAGATTACTTTAGTTTTGGCTGTTTATATATGTGGCTGATGTGTATATATCTACTTATGTGTGGAGTTCATAACAAACTTAAGAGAAGTGCTACTGCCACAAACTATTTTACAACATTTTTACAAAATGTTGATGTGACCAATCTCTTATTGGTTTTTATTTAAACCCACCATTAATATCACTTTTTCATTTACCAATAATCACTCACCAAATTGACCATTTGTAAAATAGTTTGTATCTCTAGCATTATTCTAAACTTAATGAATTTATTTGTTTATTCTAATGCATAGATCACATAGGGTTTAAAATAGATTTTTCTATCTTTTTCTTTTTTTTTAGTTACAATAAGTTAATTAAATAATAATTTTTCTACATATATATTAACATGATTTATACAACATATAAAACAATATATCCCATTTTTTTAATGAATCCACTAATAAATTGATTTTTAACAAATGCCAATTTCTTGTATATGTAACCTATAAAAGCTTGGTCTTATTTATTATACTTATGCGATATAGTTCAATGTAGAATACAAATCCTCTGTACCACTTTTTTTGTGTTTTACTTTATGATCCACCAATCACAACTTGCCATGTATTTGTTTAGCTTTCTTTATAGAAATAGACATTACACTCCGTCCATGTATTAGGTTTTTTTTTTTTCTCTTTTTTTCATTGATTAAAAAATTTAAGTGTTTTGAATGAAAATAACTTTTTTCTCCAACTAATAATTCATTACCCTGAGTTTTTTTTAATAAAAAAAAAAAACTTCATACATCATTTCATGTGGAGTCCCCCCACGTGAGAATAATGTGGTTACATGTATCAGATGCATGGTATCCTTTTATCCCTTTTTGAACATGTTATTGTCATTAGTATTGTGGCTTCTTTCTAATCATATATTAATTTCTAATTGAAGTCTAGTTTTGCTCTAAATTTTCATTTTAATTTTCCTAATTTTGGTATTAGCTTGAAAGTCGAGGTGTTCACTTCACTCACCTTTGTAGTAAAAATATTATGACAATCCATTGAAATATAGTATTCTACAAGTGAATATTTGCAATAATAAATGAATCCTAATTTTAGGATGACTGACCCTTTTAATTCAATACATATTATGTCTTTTCTGGATGTTAGAGTAAATACATCTCAAGTAAAACAATGAATGGGAAACTAGAGCAAATACATATCAAGTACCCCTTATTAGTATCAAATAGTTAAATTTGTGAAAATAATGACCAAATTATTAGTATCATTATATTCTTAAGTTAACATTTTTTTTTATATATAAAACATATTTAAAATATGCCTTCTGAAGAAGTCAATTAGTCCAAAGAAGCTTTAAAAAAAAAAGGTCAGCTAGCATCTAACTTGTGACTCCTCTATATAAATAAATAAATAAATAATTTTGATTAGAATTTTTTATTTATTTTTTATGGTTTTGGTGTTTTATGCAACTAAATAGTTTTAAATACAAAAATAAATAAATTTTCTTAATCAATAGAAATTTAAGAGAAAACTGAGAAATAAGAGAGGCCACTTAAGCAAAATTACTTTATATAAACTTCGGGAAAAAATTCATGGGTGCTTCCTAGCCAGAGAGGAAAAGTTCAAAGTGAGCAATCACCGAGTTATTACCAGTGGTGGCCCATGGCCATGCTAAAATGAGTACCAATCAGTGTCACACTTATGCCCAATTCGTGGACATGTTCTGCTGAAAAGTAATTTACAGAAGGGCACTCCTTTGCAAATAGGATCACCAACCCATATATTATCTGCTACTCTTGGCCCAATAGTGCTTAAGAATCCTCTTGGGCTCAATCTTGTTCATAATTAAGTAATGCGAGTTCCAACTCCCTATGTTTTTATTTTTATTTTTATTTCTTTTGGGGAGCATTTTTGACTGATTTTGCCATAATTAATCAAAAAATTCCACCCAAAACTTAAAGACATAAAATATAGAAGTGCAATATGCATGTAAAATGTCTGGGTATGATGACCAAGACCCATCTCTTACAAGCGCAGTGCAAACTTGACTTCATGAAGAATTTCAGTACTAGCAGATTTTGTTTTAATGGTAAGTAAACACTCAATGGACCTAAAACCTGCAACTTCACCTTCCATCCCATTATTATGGGAGGAGGAAATGCTATCGACCTAGAGCTCAATGGAAAGAATCTTTATGAGCTACTGGTACAATTTTAAGGATTGTTAAGGATTGTATAAATGAATATATCCATTTCTATAGGCTATAGCATAACAAAAATATCGATATCCTCATGAAATACCTAGCTTATTGTTTAGAGCACAATGGCATATCAGGATATCTCCAATCAAAAACTATTAAGAGAGAAAAAAGACAATAAACTTGTTAAAACAATGAAAGATCGGACCTGTTCCATCAATTCTCTAACGTCTCTTCCCTCTTTGTTGCTCCAAGCAGCACCTAACTCAACACCAGAAACTCTCTCTGCAAACTTCAGGGTACTTATGGTTTCGGAATATGAATCCGTATCTGGATTAAGCTGTACAAACATAAGAGTTTTTGCTTGACCACCTACAATTTGGAGAAGACAAAAGAAATATGATACAAGACTCAAATAAAAAAGAAATTCATAATTATATTATCAACTCATACGTTATTGCCATAGTCAAAGACAAAATATAAGGCAAGTACCTAAGGAACTTTGAAGTACTTATTTGCTGTTTCTATATGGTACATGTGAACTCTTTTGCGCTAGAGCAAATGTTACATCTCCAAGAGCTGATAGTGACTTGTTTATATGTTGTGCCTCCCTAAGCCGATCCCCAGTAGCTTCGGACCGATCTATTCTTTCACTACCAGCAAGATCTACCAAATGTAGACTACCACGCAGGACAGCATTAGTCTCCAAGTCCATTCCTCGAACATGAACAGTGAGAACACTGCACCATATGATTGAATTACAACCATGTTAAAAGAAAATAACAACCGTGAAAGGTAGGTGAGAAAATGACTTAGCATCAAGAATACAACCTATGGGATCTGCTGCTTCTTTCATTCAAGGCAGTGGCACCTACTGCTCTATTCATTAACCCGATATGCATAAACTCTAAGACATCTGAAGTAGATTGAACAGAGTGCATGCTAGCCTCAGGGACAGCTAACCCATTCAGTTGGGTAGTGCTCCAAATCCCAAGTGTGTGCAAGTCAAAGGAAACAAAAACCTTTTCAATTACATAATAAGGTGAATAGAAGCAACTAAGAGCACTCAAATTTACCAATCAAATAGAGAAACTTATAATTAAGAATGAAATCCCAAAAAAGAAAAAGGAAAACCATAAGGGGAAAAAAAATTAAAGGATATCTTTTTTGAGGACCATCACTTGAGAGTAGATCACGGACTTGTTCATTATAAATCTCAACCATTTGAACTCCAACTTCATATGCAATGGAGTTTTTCCTGCTTTGGGAGATCTGGAAAAGATCATTTTAAGGCCCGATAGTTGACACCCATATCCTCCTTTGATGATACACTAGGCCTACTCTAAAAGAAACAAGATAAAGGCGTAAGGAACAACTTTCGACCATAAATAAATAAATAAAAATTAAAAATAATACAATATAAACGATTTGGATACCATTGTATAGGTCTTTCCTGAGCCAGTTTGTCCATAAGCAAATATGCAAACATTGTATCTGTCAAGGACTAACGGTTGAGTATCCATAAAGACCTCCTCTATCAACATATAGTATATAAACAAATAATAATTAGAAAATCAATATTTTTTCACTAACAAAGGAATGTAGCAGTTAGATCAAAAAGTGATGAAAAAGGTAAACATCATTCATTTAGAAATTAATACCTCGCGTAGAAGTTGGATGAAAAACCTTGTCAAACTTGAACATCCTACGGCTGTCTTTTCCTTTAGATGGATTCATAATGACTAATTCACCATTTTCACCAATATATTCAATGGTGGTATGCTTCTTACTTTGTCCAGGAAGGAATGGTCTTATTCGACGATATACTCTAATATTTCCTATATAACAGAGAGAGAAAGAACGAGCTCAAACACTCATACAATAGCATAACCATTTCCATCGTGAACATAAAGTGTTCTTATTCTTCAATTAAGAAATATACTAAAAAAAAAGGGGCCAAAACCATACTAAGTGATGTACCTTTTAGATCCTGAACCTCATTATATAACCTATGGTTTTCTGCTAGAACTGCATGGTAGTTTTGAGCTGCATCTGCTAGTCCTTCAAGTTTCAATCCTATTCAAGAAAAAAAGGACGTCATGAGAAAATGCCCAAGTAGTAAATAAACAAATGTCCAAGTAGTATATAAACAAACTGTGAATCATCAATCCTACCCAAGCATCTGAATTCCTCTGCATAACCTCTTTTTGTCTTCAAGACTTCATGTTTTATGGACTCTAAAGTTGCCCTCGATTCCTAAAAAAAATCATAAAGTTGTGTTATACGATCGCCAAAGACAAGAAATTAAATTAAATCCATGTGTACTAAGGTAAACCTGCAAAGCTCCAAAATGATTATCTATAAAGCTCTTGTAGATTTGCTCTTTCTTTTTCAATCTTCGCAATTTAGATTCAGAAAACTTCTCGAGTTCTTCCACCCTCTTCCTTGAATCTGATAAAAGGCACTCAAATTCTTTTAACTGATTCTCCAACTCAACTTTAGCTTCCTTAGCAGTTGTTTCTAATTGCAAGCAATGATCTTCATGCGTCCTTTTGGTCACTTCTAGTACTTGTTTTAGTTTCATAATCTCGATATCACAATGATCCTTCTGTTTCCTTAATTCTATCATATCATGCTCTTCAAGTTTCCTTCTACTTTCTGTTTTGACCTTCTCAATCCGCAAAATCCAAAATGTAAAGTCACTAACAAAAGAACCAATGGTACCTTCTTGTTGTAGCGGCTCTTCCTTTTTGTACAAATTTAATAATAATAATAAAATCTAAGACGTAAAAATTCACAAACAATCTTCATTACCACTAATAGGGCAAAACAGACTGAGCAGGTTTCAACCAAGACCCAGCAGGTTTCAACCACACTTCATTAAATATGTAATATAAACTTACATAGTGGATACACGTACAACATAGACTTGCAAACGATATCGAAATGACAAAAACTTGACATATTTGCTTCGTAATAATTAATCTTAATATGATTACTTCCTTCAAAAGAGTGGAAATAATAAACTTGAGATTTTTTTCACTTAAAACAATATATTTTCATCATACATTATTATCAACTTGTACAGCTAACTATAAGTACTAGTAGTTCAAGAACTCTTCAAAATAAGTGGCACAGCTAAAAAAAACATTCATCAGCGGAAATAAGTTATGAAGTACTGAAAATTTAAAGATATCTAATACATATTAGAGAACATTTGATACAAAATGGGTAACCTATCAAAAAAACATTAGATACAAAATAGGTGTGGATGTCATATGAAATACTTTGGAATGCTCATAATATAACACAGCCATCAAACTCAAGGATCAACAAAAGAAATATGTTTTATCATCTTTGAATATAAAGATAGGACTAAGAACAGAAATGCACCTTTATCTGTTGAAATTGGTCCATAACAACCTATAGGGAACAAAAACAACAGTTAAAAATCAATTGGGTGAAATGAAATAAAGTGCATACACCTCAAACTAAAACCGCCTCAAATTCTTCAGCGGCTCCTATCGAAAGGGTTTCAGGTACTCTAATTTTTTATTGATATTTCTCCTCACGAGCCTTAAAAAGTTTGTTTTGCTGCAAGTATAAAATAATACAAACACTTTTTTTACTCATGAGCGATATAAATATATAAATTCTTACTAAGCAAAAAATAAATCCATAAAGTATTTTACAAATTTTAAGTTTTCTGCTTGGGTTGAAATTCGCTGCTCAATCACTTGCATAACTTTTCTCAACAGCCATGCCACACACTGGAAAATGGAGGAAAAACACCAGTGAGAGATACAAAATGGAAAAAATAAAGAAAAATAATCATAAAAAAGTAAGTTCATGCATGCTTTAGTTATATAGCATCCTTGCATCCTCTTACTGCCATACATTAGGTACATCCCCATTCTTTCTTTGCATGCTATCATCCAGAATCTTATTCACTATGTTGAAAAGTGATTGAGTTGATGCATTCTGCACAATAGAATGGCAATAAAACATAAGAACAGCATCAAACTTACAGTTGAACAACAGAAGCAAAAAATAATAATGATGAGAGAGGGGAGGGGGGGAGCAATGAACACATCTAGTCACTCATTAGTTAAGGCTGCCCACCACTGCCCTAAGGCCGATTCCCCCAACAACAACTTGTGCTACATCACATACTTACTGCATTCATGATCTCAACACATTCTCTATTTGAATTACACATACATTCACCACAATCTAGGCATCATCCACACATACCCTGTCAATCAAGATAGCAATAAGCATACCTGAAGTACCAGGAAAAGAATGTTGAAATTTGGCATCAACTGAATCTCTTTGCCAATCCCCTCCATTTTTAACCAAGTGTTGTCCATGTGATACATCCCCTTGGGAACCAGTTCCCTCTAAAGAGCATCCCATCTTCTTCTCAAATGATTTTGCACGTTCTCTCCCCCAGCATTAGAATTAAAATGCACTCTAAGATTATTAAGGCATTGAAAAACTGGCACCATAGATCCCTGCAAAATCTCATACCATCGACTAAAATGAGTATGAGAAAATTTAAAAGTTGGAAGCAATAAAAAAAAGACCCAGAGTTATAATTTTAGCAAGACTACATAGAGCTGCAAGTCGATTCAAGTTAAAACAATTCAGCAAAAAATAATTGAACTAAGAGCTGCTTTCGTAGACCAATACATTTTTAGTATTTCTTTAGGGATTAGGAATAGGGCAAGTTTTTTTGTCCCACATCTCAAATAGGGCATTCTTTTGTTAAATTTGGTTTATATTATTGTGTTATTCGGTAAAAATTAATTTGATTTGATGTGATTAATTAAATTGCAATTTTAAGTATGATTTTTTTATTATTATTGTATTGTGGGGCAAGGTGGGACAATCCCATGGAGTAGGGTGCAGAGACAAGGTAGGATAGCTCAATATTAATATTAAAAAGATTAATATCAAAGATTATAGGCCATAGAAAGTAAGTATTGTTTTTTTTTTTTTTTTTTTTTGATGAGAAATACGTGTATTTTTATTACTAAACGGATAAAGCATCCTGAAAAACAAAATGTTCAATACATGGTGGAGTTTCCTCTATCCAAGTAACAAAGTCTTCTATTCCTTTGGCACGATGGGCCAAAGTGTGTGCTGGCTTATTTTCAAGTCTCTTAACGTGCTGAACCTGTGATCTTTGGAAAGCTTGCAAGCTGTGATGAGTGTCCTGTATGATGTTGTCAATGCTGGTTGGTGTTGTGGAGATATCATTCAGGGCAGTTGAAAGAATGGTGGAGTCTGTCTCAAAAATGACGTCCTGGAGTCCAACATCTCTGGCGAAAGTGACTGCTTCATGCATGGCTTTTGCTTCGGCTTCAAGAGGTCCCAACGGCAGTGGCATGCACTTGCTCATAGCTGCTACAACTGACCCCTCATGGTCATGTACCACAACTCCAATTCCCACCGATTTGGAGATGGCGAAGACAGCGGCATCAATGTTGATCTTGTACCACGGGGAGTTTGGCGGGGTCCACCTTATATCTGCAGGTTCGTTATGATGAGGTTTCGCCAGGCGGGCAAGCTGGTAGCTCTCAATCATGTTTCGGGCTTTGTAGATTATCTCTTGGCTGGACTGTCGTGTGGTCCCATGGCGTGCTTTGCTCCTTGTATACCACATACACCATGCAATGGTGACCACTAGTTCAAGCAACTCCTTGCCCACATGTTGGACAAAGATGAGATGCCAAATGAAGTCTACGAATTCCCTGTAGTGTACGGCATGCATGTCAATGGGTAGTGCAGCTACAGTCCAAGTCTCACGGGCTTTTGTGCAATCCCAGAATAGGTGTCCGCTTGTCTCTTCACTTAGTCCACATGCTTCACATAGAGCCTCCTCTAAGATTCCACGGTGACAGAGGTTTACTTTGGTGGGTAGTGCGTTGCGGCATGCCTTCCATGTGAAGGTCTTGATTTTATTTGGAATGTTGAGAGCCCATATTGTGCGCCATAAGTGAGTGTGGTTAGAGTCATGTGACGTGGTGCATGGGTTTGCATGGGGAGATAAGGATAGTGCCACCTTATAAGCACTATTTACAGTGAATATACCTATTGGAGTATAAGCCCATATTAAGCGGTCTCTAGTGGGATTTTTGCTCCTTGGTATCCCCAAGATTGTATCGGCATCAGCTGGCAAGAAGTGTTGCCGAATCATGTCTGCTTTCCGTTCACCCGTTTCATCATCTATGAGAGTGCAAACCCGTGAGTCTTGAGGTAGTGTGCCCGTTGGCGAGGTGACTCGAAAAGTGGAGTGTGTAGGCAGCCACTTGTCAAGCCAAATTTGGATCGAGGAGCCATTTCCCACATGCCATCTACTGCCCATCTTGACCACCTCTTGTGCAGCCATGATGCTTCTCCAGGCAAAGGAAGGTTTTGAGCCCAACTCTGCATGTAGGAAGTCAGTATTTGGGAAGTAGCGAGCTTTGAGGACACGGTGAACTAGGGAATGGGTGTTTGTTTGAAGTCTCCATCCTTGCTTGGCAAGAAGTGCCAAGTTGAAAGCCTTTAGATTTCGAAATCCCAAGCCACCATCAAATTTTGGAACACAGACTTTATCCCATGACAACCATGCCATTTTATTTCTTCCATTTGATTGGCCCCACCAAAAGGAGACACCATGCTAGTCATCTCATCACAGAGTGTATCTGGGAGTTTGAAGACACTCATTGTATAAGCTGGGATTGCTTGAGCCACTGCTTTAATTAGAATCTCCTTTCCTGCCTGGGAGAGTAGCTTTTCCTTCCATCCTGAAAGCTTATTGTCTAACCTTTCCTTTAAAGCACGGAAGGTGTTCTTTTTTGATCTACCAACGAGTGAGGGTAGGCCAAGGTAGGTTTCATGTTGTTGTATAATCAGCACCAAAGCGTTGCTTGATCTCTTCTTGCAGGTCCTGTGTAGTGTTTTGACTGAAGAAGAGAGAGGTTTTCTCCCGGTTTATTTTTTGCCCAGATGCATGCTCATATGTCTTTAGAATTTGTTCCAGGTGGCTACAGTCTTCCTGGGTAGCTTGGCAGAAAATAATACTGTCATCTGCAAAAAAGAGATGTGAAATTTGTGGGCCGTGTGGGCAGGTTGCTACTCCTTTAAGTAGACCATTTGCTGTGGCCTGTTGGAGAAGAGATGAGAGTCCCTTTGCACAAAACAGAAAAAGGAAAGGAGAGATGAGGTCCCCTTGCCTCAGACCCCGAGAGGGGATGATGTGGCCACGAGGCTTACCATTTAACCTGACAGAATATGTAACTGAAGTAACACATTGCATCATAAGGTTCACCCATTTTTTTTATCAAAACCCATCTTATGCATGATATCCCGAAGGCAACCCCATTCCACTCTATCAAATGCTTTACTCATGTCAAGCTTTAAGGCCATCTCCCCTATTTTACCATATCTTTTCTGGTTTAAGTAATGCATGGTTTCAAAAGCAACCAAAATATTATCAATGATAAGCCGATCGGCCGTGAAGGCACTTTGGTGTTCACTAATTATTTTTGGTAGGAACCTCTTAAGTCTATTTGCAATGACTTTTGAGGCTAGCCTTGAGATGACATTGCTCAAGCTTATGGGTTTGTATTGTGTTATTTTTGTAGGGTTCTTGACTTTAGGAATAAGAATAATATGAGTCTCATTAAACTTGGAGGGAATAATGCTCAAATTCAAATAGTCAAGTATAGCTTTAGTAACACAATCACTAGATAAAGACCAGAAGTGTTGGTAGAATAAAGGAGGCATACCATCAGGACCCGGTGATTTCTTTGGATGCATCTGCTTTAATGCTCGGTGGACCTCATCTGCCTGGAAGGGTTGGCACAAGAATTTGTTCATAGAGTCAATAACAACTGGTTTGATTGCTGCAACAACTGCCGAAGTGTCCATGGGACCATTGGAGTGAGAAATATCAGAGAAATAGCCCAAAGCAATTTGTTCCATCGAGTGATCATCAGTCTGCCACCTGCCATGGTCATCAGTTAAACCTTCAATGAAGTTTTTCTGTTTGCGGTTAGATGCCTTTTGGTGGAAAAAAGATGTATTTCGATCTCCATCTGTGATCCACATTTGCTTTGCCCGCTGGTGCCACATGGTGTTTTCTGTATCCAACCAACAATTAAGAGCTTTGCGGACTTCTTGGATTCGTTCAAAGTTTTGTTGTCGCTGGTGATCAAGAGCTTGCAATTCCTGTTCCAACCATGCTATTTGGCGTCCAACATGGCCAAATTCCAGTTTGTTCCATGATGTCAAGTGAGCCCTACAACTGTCAAGGCAGTTTGTGATAGGTGTGCCCTCTGGTTTGTAAAGCCCTTCCATCCATGCTTCTTGAACGACTTCGGCACAGCGAAGGTCCTTTAACCACATTGCTTCAAAGCGGAATGAAGGCTGTGATTTAGGTCGTTGATGCTGTATTGAGGGGAGGTTGACTATGAGCATGGAGTGATCCGAAGCAGACGTTGGCACATGCTGTACGACAGTGTTTTGGAAAAGTGACTTCCATGCTATGGTGGCAAGTGCTCGGTCCAAGCGGATGTAGGTTCGGCCATCAACAGGATGATTACGAGACCAAGTAAATGGAGAGCCAGTATATCCCAAGTCCGTGAAACCACAGTGATGAATCACTTCGCGGAACCGGTCCATTTGTCTAGTTAGCCGCAATCTCCCTCCACTCTTTTCTGTTTGGCTGGTGATCTCATTATAGTCTCCAAGGCATAACCATGGAAGATTATTTGAGTGCTTTAAATACTCGAGTAAGGTCCATGTTTCCTCTCTTCTGCTCGTATCAGGCTGTCCGTAGAAGCCGGTTAACCTCCATTTCAAACCTGTGTCATTACATAAAATATGGGCATCAATAAACCATCGTGAGAAATTTTGGACATGTACTTGCGAGTTGGGTTTCCAAAGAAGAGCCAGTCCACCACTAAAGCCATCACTGGACACTGCAAGTCCTTGGTTATAATCCCAGTTCTGTTTCATGCTATTCAGTTGTTTAGTGGTGAGTTTTGTCTCCATTAAGAAGACACAAATGGGAGCTTTTTTCTTCAGTGCCCTCTTGAGAGCGTTAACTGTTCGGGGGTTCCCAAGCCCCCAACAGTTCTAGCTTATTATATTCATTGCGTCCGGCGGTGCTGCGTAGCAGCCACTGCCGATCCCAGGTTGTCTGCCAAGAGTTTACCCAGAGCTTTTGTTTCATCGTCCAGGTGTTTTTTCTTTTTGTCTATGAGAATGGCCATATCTGATTCAGTGTTATCACACTTACGTTTTGGGCCAAGCACCTGTTTAGTATTTTCAGAGGTGTCCATTGCATGGGCCGGTGGCCCAAGTCTGCGCCATGTACCAATTTTTGGGCCCACCAAAGATTCAGTGTTGCAGCTTGGGTGTGAGTCTGAGGTGTGTGGTTTAGGTGTAATGGAGGTAGGGTCCTGTGTCTCTGTCAAGGTAGTGATGTCTTTTCGTGGAGTAGTTGACTTTGAGGACTCAAAAATGGAAGTATTTTCATGGGCACATGGGTGGGATTCTGCTAGTTGCATGGAGTTTGTATTTGGAGAGTAATTTATAGCGTGGTCAATTTCCGTAATGTGTGCATGGAAAAGATCATGGCTCTCTCCCTGGCTCTCTCCTTTAAGACAGCCTGCGACGATGAAACTCTAATGCCTGTATAGGCCTCCTTTTCCCCATTTTGGTGGAACCTCTTTATACCCTCTTCTCTAAAACTTCACTACCCACCCTCACTAGCCATGGACGACCTCACCAGACGATGGGCAAAGCTGTCACTCAACACACAAGAAAGCAAAACCGTCCCTCTCGCATCCGATACTAAAGATAACAGTAAGGTCCTTGTTGCAAAGCTTTTCACCAAACGCAGAGCTAGCATGGAAGCTCTATCACGAACCCTTAAAAGCATGTGGCACTCCATACAAGACTTCGAATTCCAAGATCTTGGATCCAATACGGTTTTGATTCTTTTCTCCAGTGAAGCCGACTCCCTTAAAATCCTTGACCAGCAACCATGGTCTTTTGACAAGTACCTGATCGGTTTCTATAAACCGACAGCGGAGGAGTCCGTTGACGATGCCAAGTTTAACAGCGCCTCATTTTGGATTCAGGTGCACAACTTACCCTTCAGCCGAATGAACCGCGCCAACGCAGAAGCTATTGGGCGATCCCTGGGTAAACTGAAACAAGTTGATGCGTCGCCAACCGGAGAATGTCGCGGTCGTTATCTCCGAATCCGAGTTGACATTGATATCAGCCAACCCCTTTCTCGTGGCCGTTTTGTAGACTTGGGTGACTCGGACCCACTCTGGATCTCACTTCAATACGAAAGGCTACCAGTGTACTACTACTGGTGCGGCCTCTAGAATCATGATGAGAAAGACTGCCAAACTTGGATTGATAGTGGCGGCTCACTGAAGAAAGAAGAGCAACAGTACGGACCTTGGCTCCGGGCAACCGTACACAACATCCAGCAACCACAAATTATGAACACCAAGACAACACAAACCACACCACCACCCCCGCCTCACCGCCCCACTCCTTGCCCGTCCACAAAACCGACCCCACCAACGACAAACACCTCAGACCCACCATTACCGCCATCATTGTCTGACACTAGCGTGACTTCAGCATCACTTTCCAAACATAGCCCCACAAATAAGGAAAGTAAGTATTGTTAATATTGAAGACTCAACAATGAATTATTATTATTATTATTAGTAGTAGTAGTAGTAGTAGTTTGGTAGTTAACAATTAATTAAGGGAAAGAGAAAAATGGATGCAAAGTTGGAGAAATTTTACAGTTCTCTAGTAGACCACGTCACTTGTCCACAATTCCACTAAAAAACTCCCATTTGTTTAAAATTGCTAAGTTAGTAAATTGTTTCTGTTTAAAAAAAATTTCTAACTCGACAATTTTAAACAATTGGGAGTTTTTTAATGGAATGGTAGACTACATCATTTGTCCACCAAGAGGACCTTATAATTTCTTGCAAAGTTGAGCACCTTTTAACCTAGATGGAAAGGGATTTGTCATCTTTTAGTGAAGAGCATTAATTATTATGGTACAACTATTTTAGACAATTATGTAAACCTTTTAGGGGTGGGGGAGGGGGAGAGATTGTCCAATCCTATATATATCACCTATCCAACACTGCAACACCGATTCTAATTTCAAATGAGTGCTTATATAGTTATATGTAATTCTTCAAAAAGTATACACTAGACAATTCCATTAAAAAAAAAAAATTTTATACACTAGACAGAGTGATCAAGTTGAATTTACTAGAGCTGTTCATTTATACTATTGGAAGTTGAAATAATTGGTTTGATCTGGAGTAATTATTTCAACATATCTTAACATAGGTAGGTGGGAATAAAATAGAAGATGAAGAAGACCCTACCCTTTACTTTTGGTTCAATGTAACACCTGACATGTTTGAACTTTAACACTATTTATTTATTTTATTTATTTATTATTTTTTTTTTTTGAGAAGAAATGGTAGTAAACTTTATTCAGGGAAGTCATGTTGTACAATGGGGAAGAGGAAAGATGGGTATTCTTCTAACCAAACAATGACCTCCTCATCCTCTTTTGCAGCACTAGCCAAAGCTAAGGGCAGCACAATTACATTGTAATGGTATACTATCAAAAGAAAAAGGGAAAAAGAAAAACTATCTCTAATTAAACTAATATCCTCAATGATCCTAGCAGCTTCTAAAGAGCAAACTTTGTCCGAATTCAAGAGATTGAAATTGTTTTTACAAGTTTATACTTATATATATATATATATATATATATATATGCTTGTTTTTACAAGATTATAACATTAATACTTTTTTTTAAAGGGAACCTAGCGATATATTTTCTTATTTAGAAAAATGCATACATATTCTTAAATATCATCATTATGTAACATATTAAATAGGTTAAACTAAATGAAAAAAAAAAAAAAAAACACGTTCTTAATAAAATAAAAAAACAAACATATCATTGGTGAGTTAAGTAATGAAAAAAGAACAATAAGAGTTTAGAAAAAAATAATAAAAGATAAAAAAACTCTGTTCACATTGTGGCCAAAATCATAGTACCAGCCGCAATTTAGCATAATGGACCAAAATGAGTGAGACTTTAGGCCAAATATAGGGAGTGATGCAAACAGTTAACTATTAGAGTAGAAATCATTCTGGCTACAACAAACCAAAGTTGATAACAACTCTAATGATCCGTTTGGATTGAGGTAGAAAGGAGGGAGAGTGGAGGGGAGTAGAGTAAAGTTGGATGGAAATAAACTAATTTTGGGCCAAATCTATTCTACTTTACTCTATTTCCCCTCCCTCCCCCTCAATCCAAACATATCATAAAGGAGGCAAAAATACCATTTTAGTCCCTATATTTAGGTCATTGTTAATTTAGTCCCTATATTTTGGTAACAGTTAATTTGGTCCATACTGTTAACTTACCAACGAAAATTGACTAAAAGTTAACAATAATATAGACGAAATTGATTATTTCCATAATGTATGGATTAAATTAACAGTGACCCCCAAGATGTAATAAATAAAATGATATACACCACTGTAAGTTTCTTTAAAATCTTCTCCTCTGTGTGTGTGTGTGTGTGTGTGTTAAAAATATTTAGTATTTAAAAAAAAATGATATTTTCTTTCTAAAAGAGAAATGATAAAATAAAAAAAAAAACTAAAAAGAATTTTAAAAAAAATGTGTGTACTATGATTGAAATTGGACTATACATATTATAATATAATGCATGCATCAATAGAAGAAGCTAAGAGTTAAACTTAGATGTCTATACTTTTAGTTGAATTCGAAACTTGAGATTATCAAAGGCATATTCCATACAATTATAACTTATAGTCTGTTTGGCTTGAGCTTATTTTGCTCAGTTTTTAGTTTTTATATACAGTTTTTTAAAACCACACTTTTCAAAGTACAAGTATATTTTAGTACATTTTTAGAAAAAAGGGTTAGATAAATTGTTCCAAATGGACACTTAATTGTCCTAGGCAATCAACTGAATAAAATGCCCACAAACTCATCAAATATGAAATTCTAGTATGTGTACCACCAATGGCACGTATGCTCGAGGGGACTAAATGCACACATGAGATTGGGGTGAGTTGCAAATGAACCACAATGTTCTCAATTTTGTCTAATTGACCACTGAAGTTTAAGGATTAATCAAAACTAATTTCGTGAACTATAACAGATAGAAGATTGTTAAGTGGTATGCACATATCATCTTTAAAATAATTTGTTTTTAACGATAATATGTACGCATAACATGACCATGTTCAATCAATTATAATTGAGGAAATTGATATGGATATGTCAAATTGAACAATTCTTAAAGAACAAAGTTTGACTACAAAATTGAGTGTAATTTAAGGCTACAACTTCACTCAATATTTTTTTATTGGATGTGAATTTTGACAAATCCATTATTATATTATACTTTCTTCTTATATCTTTAATGCATGCAAAATTTTATAAAAATCAAAGATCAATAGCTATATCATCAATCAATTGTTTAAATTGCAAGTTTTTGTAATATAAATTATGAATAAAATAAGCTTATAGATCAATTATACAATAAAATAAGCTTATAGATCAATTATGAATAAAATAATCATATATCATTTTAAGATTTTGGAACTATAGTGGACTTAGTAATATGTAGTTCTTTAAAGTATATTTGCATGGTTGTGGTATTTTTTTTATTAAATAAAAAATAGAAAATTGAATTTCAATTGAAATTTCATTTTGTGTCATGTGTCTCATTTAAACTTTTTACCACAAAGGATCATGCGTATGTTCAGATCAATGTTGGGCATTTGGATGAGAATGGGTACAATGGCCATGTGTCTCATTTAAACAAGTTGATTTCCCTTTATGTGTATATATGCAGTTTTCAAATGCTCTTTTTAGTTTTTCTTTTTTCCCTTTATTTATGATTTATTTTTGTTAACCCTTTCCCGGATCCATTTATTAGAACTTATATTAATTGTAAATGTTTCTATCATGTTACAGAAGTTTTAGCTCAAACAATTTCAATGGAACATTACCCACGCAACTTGGAATGTTTACCTCCTTACAACAGCTATAAGTTTTATACATATTTGTCAAACATGAAGTAACTTCTTATTAGCTATGCAGTCTCATTGCTAACTGTTGCCATTAAATTTTTTTCTCCATTTACAAGCATTTCCTGCCTTCCATGTCACATCACATGTAGTTTTAAGGTGGGGGGCAGGGATTGGTGATAGAAGAGGAGAAGGATAAAGAAACATCTTAATTTTCATCTTCTAAAAATAGCTGATTTTGAATATACTGTTTGCTAGAGATCTTAATCTTTCATTCCACTTTGTATTTTTTTTTTTAGATAGGAATGCCACATATTTCTTCTCAAATAGGAATTGATATTAGTAAGGAAGACTTTGTCCATACTAATATCTAACAAGTTTGTCCATAATGTAAGATGCTCTATATGTTTTAGATCTTGAGTTTTTTGTTTTTTTTGTTTTTTTTTTTTTTTGTTTAAGTTATTCCAGATTTGAACTTTAATTAATTGGAAGGAAATAGCTTTCATGCTTGGGTTGATGGACTTAAGGCATGGTTGTTTGTCCCCTTGGATGATTGGTTTGCTTTAAATGAACAGGAAAGTTAGGCTACCATCTGATATGTGCATGATAAGAATTCTTGGTCCTAATTCGGGATCTGCCCAACACAAAGCTTTCTGCTAAATTAATTTGAATCTTGTCAACGGGATTTATTCCCTGTTTAATATTTATGCATAAAACTCTTGCTTCTATCATGCTCTCTTACTTTCAATCTCCCAAAGCTCATTGCTACAGAAACAAGTTTGACTCACCTTCATTACGTATATAGGTGAAATCATATATACAGATGCCATTGCTAGAATGTCTTTAGTGTTAAGGACTTCGGAACATAAAAATAGGTTTTATGTCAATGTTGTATGTGGAACCAACTATAAAAAAATTGTGTGGTGTCATTTATTGGGTATTTAATATAATTATGAGTTGGTTTTTGATTAGTAGCTTTTATGTTTGCATTCGTATGCTTATTTTTCACTTCAATAGCTTGTTGCATGCTTCTTAGTCATTTGATTCCTTAAGATTATGTTACAGTAATTGATTATGAACGTTATGACCATTTTATGAATGTATGATTTCTAATATATTGCAATTTGGAAGTTTAGAGGAGTTCTAGGAAGAGTTTAAGGATATCAATCAAGAGGAGCAGATTTCAAAGCTGCATAAAATGTTGGCCCCCCATCTTCCTAGAAGTATAATTCTTAAACCCTTTCAATGTGACAATTAGTTTCACTTGATTTAATTTTAGCCTGCATGAGTTATTTGAAGCCCAAATGCTATGTGTTCACTGGTATTTTTAGTTTATTCATTATTCACAGCATGCTATTTAAGATGGTGGCTATAATAGTTTATTAGTTTCAAAATTCTCTAGTTAAAATACTAAGTTCCTTTAGGTTAATGTGAAAATATCTCCATAAACTTCAAGAATGAAGGACTTAGTGATTTGGAAAGCTAATTGAATTTTGTTTGATATTTGTGTTTTGGTATAATATAGATCTTGTAATATGTGGTTCTTTAAAGTCTGTGTATGGTTGTGGGGAGTTTTTATTATTTGAAAAAAAAATTATAAAAAAAAAAAAAAAACCTTATTTTGAAGGTTGGGAGACCCTAAAAAAAAAGGTTATTGTACTTTTGTTTATTTTTACATTTTTCGGAGGTCGCCAATCCTCCTTAAAGATAAAACATTTGTTTCAAGTGTCATGTAGGCTGTCGAAATTTCTATTTCAAGGTTCACAGACAGTTCATTGAGGGATGGCGTGATCGTGTTGCAGTGGCTGCTATCCACTAGATGAGTTTTTTGTTAAAGATAAATAGGAGGGATCACATTCCAGATATTAACCTATGAAGGTTGTTATCTAAATTATAATCTTTTATACATCTTTCTTACTTATCAAAAAGAAAAAGAAAAAGATATTAACCAATGAAGGGCAGCGAGCCAAGCCAACAGGCTAGAAGGCCATCAGCAACCACGCATGAGTTATTTTTTAGCACAGTTCCTTTTTATAAGATACTGTACTGGTTCAACTAAATTATGTAATGACTTGGTGGGAAAGAAAATGATATGCACTGTTTATCGACTTGATGACCCTTAGACTTTCTATTAAAGCAATTTTTCTCCTAACAACTTCAACATGTTCCATGTACAAGCTTGGCCACTCAGTGATAACTTAAAGAAAGTTCTCAAAAGATTAGGGGTTTTACTTCATCATTTAGTGAATTTTAGAAAACAAGAATTTTACTCAACTTTACAGACTAATAGGCCAAGACAATGTCCATCTTGATAATGGAGGCTTTTCATTTATCTTAGTTCTTTTTAGAACTGTGGTTTTGTAATTGTTGTTTTTTTATTTCTTAGTTATGTTCTACTATTATTATTTCCTCTGGGTTGTTAAAAAGGCTTTGAAGTTTAGGGTATGAGTGTCTATAGTTGAATTTTGTTAACCTGTATCAAATAATTACATCTCCCAAATTAATCAATTATATATATGGGTTGGGTTTAAGTAACATATGGTTTAACTGCAAATCAATTTTGATTACATTTTCTCATTTTCTCCATGTACCTGCGAATTTCAAGATTATAAATAATCAATAACTATTTTATCCATAAGATGTTTAAATTGAAAATTTTTGTATTTTAATAGTAAACAACATTTGACTAATACAAAATTTAGTGTGCTCGTTAAGAAGACAAGAACATGGTGGAATTTTTAAAATATCAATCAAAAATCAAATTGAGTTGGGTAACATTGACAAAGAATTACGCAACTTTTAGTATTTGGAAGTAGTACATAGTTTTCATGATTTTGCATCACATGTTGCAACTTTTAGTCAAAACAAAAGTGATTCCTCTTACAACTTCACCAAGTTATGGAGGCCTTGAATGAGACTCGGTCCCCTTATTACTTCAACCAGCTCTCAGAGAACTGTGCATTGCTGAGAAAGAAGCAGTTGCAATGGAGGTAAAGCCTCTCAAGGAGAAGCCAAGAACATAGCGTATTCTTAGACGTAGAGAGTTTCAAGGGCAAGGAGGAAAGGCTAAGATATTATAAACGTATTCTGGAAGATATTTATTACCTGCCATTTCTAGAGGATGGTTTAGGCTTCAAATATATTGATGTTTTTGGGTGGATATTATTGATCTTCACGTATGTGATGTCTTTGGTTGAGTCAGACAATTTTGTGAGATTTAAGCTATTTTGAAGGGGATGCAAGACAAGCAAAAAATGGTGTCTAATAAAATCTTTACATCTTTTTCATTTATCATATGTCCTTTCTCTTCTTGTTTATAGTATCACTACTTGCTTTATCGTTTGTTTATTCTGGACATCTAGCTCTTTAAGACCTTATTTTCTACCTTGCAAATAGACATACACCTTCAAGAGAATTTTCAAACATATAAGACATGTAACATGTTCTTTAGCACAAACAAAACTGTATTGCTAATCATCTTTGTAGTGAAAGTGATATACATCTTCATAAGGTTGCAGAAATATATCTTCAATTATAAAATTACATATCTTATAATATAAAGAAAAATCTGCAGTTAGTTTTTAGAATTCAATAAATTATACCAACTTTAATTGCCTAAGAGACGGTTCTCACACTTGAAGTGGAAGGCTCCAGAAGATCCGGCGCAGAGTTGACCTGAATCTGGGGTACTTCCTCTGCAGAGCTATTTACCTGAACAGATGAGGATGATTCAGCTTGGCTTGGCACTGAGGCTTCAATCATTTCTTGTGGTTTAAAGTTGTTGATATAATAACTAAGCAATGGCCCGGAGTATTCTATTGTCTTCACTTGAGGATGTTGGTTTTTACCAACTTGAAGCAGTATTGATGAAGCTGCAGCAATTGAGATGAGAGCAAGGCCACCAACAATTGCTGCTGAGTTCTCAGCTCCTTCAGCAGATTTACCTGCATTTCCGGAGCTTATTGCACTTTCTGCCACGTAAAATGTAGGCTGGAGAAGGTTTAGAAGATATTAGATGAAACAAGCTATAACATTGAAGAATTGAGCAGATAAGAAGGACAGAGATAGAATAGAAGAAAGAAGGAACAACGATAACAACAGATGGCTGCAATAATTAATTGGGCTCTTGTCCTACATGCTGTGTGCACCCATATTAATTCATTTTTTCAAGGGGAGATTACACTGATGACTCTGCCCTGAAACATGAGCACTTGTGAGGCTAAGTGGCTTTTATCAAATGAGAGCTTGTGGTCAACCCTGTTACATTATGTCATCTCAGTATGCCCAATAGAAGCTGAATTTATTGTTACAAACAAACTGTTTTACTTAAAACAAAACCTACTTAGCCTAGAAATACCGAAATTCGTATGTTTAGTATAAACATTCCCTTCTGCATAGACCTGGTCTGTAGTTTATTAGTGAATATAGTTATAGTTTCACATAGAACTGTTAACAACCATTTATTTTCTTACTCCCAATCTTTCAACAACAGGGGGTTAAAGTATCTGAAGGAGGGGAAAACACAAAAACCAACAGGTTTCCCATGTTTTTCAACCCAAACATTTGTGGTGTTTAAGTGTATATAGTTTTTTATTGGCTAAAATGCACTTTCCACCCTCAGTTTGGGGTTTGCTTCTAAGACAAATCAAATGACTCATGAATCAACATGTTAAAAATTAAAGGTTGAAAAAAAAAAGAAGTTTTGCAGAAGTTCAAAACTGTATGTTGCCTTGTGAATGTGTGTGAATAATTAGAATTGTACCTTTTTTTTTTTTTTTTTTTTTAATTTTTTTTTATCACAAAAGAGAACTGCCATGCTCTAATGCAAGCCTCAGAAAGAAATTGTAATGATGGCAGGGTGAGGATAGGAGATTTTGTCATTTTCACGAATCAACCAGTTCTCCTCCTACAGTCCTATGCCATAACTAAAATCTCTTAATACATCAATTTTAAGGAAATATCCAGTTCACGAGGAACTTATAAATATGAGAGGCAGATATATCCTGGAAAATCTTTGAATTTCTTTCGACGCATGCAGATGACAAGCTTGATGAAATTAAATGAAAAAATTTCAGGCACTATGATTTTCCTGACTGGGAGAAGTGATCAACTGTGTGAGAACTATGTTTGCTGATTAACATTGATTTTTTTCCAAGGCAACCGTCTTGATTTTGTTTGATTGCAAAATATAGCGGATCATCCTCAAATATAAAACTTAACTAATATTTGCATAAAGGTCTCTCTCTCCTTAATTCTCCTTTTTGTTTTTAATTACAAAATCTACTACAGTCAAAAAAGAAGTAAAAAAATAACTTGGAAATAGATAGAGCTCAAAATAACCAACCTCAACTGAGCTGAGCCCTAATTAATTTTGTGTGTCCCCACATACTTTAGTCTTTTTTTTATTCTAGCTATCAAGTTTTTTAAATTAAATGAATAAAAGAAGAAAGGAATGGTTGAAAATGAAATGATGAAATCGACTTCATTATTTTTGGATGGCTTATGAGCTTTGAGGCGCTTACAGCTTTTGCAAAATTGGAATTTCAAATAAGATAATAATTAATACTTTTTTTTTTTCTTTTGAAAATAAATGAGATATAAATACTTATAAAATATAAACATAATATCTCGTGGGGAGACCTACTAAAATTTTGGTGTAAATAATTTATTAGAAGCCAAGTGAAAAAAATACAAAATTTGTTGGAGTGAAGATGATCATCCAGTAGTAAGCCTAATTAGCTAGCAAGAATTTTTTTTTTGTGTAAAACTATGCATATGTGTTGCCATTATCCTAATTCACTTACTTAAAAAAATAATAAAAATTGTAGCTAGATTACTTTAAATATATTTTCTGTCATTTTTGATGTAGAATAATGATTTGCTATCAATCGCAATTTCCTGTGGGGTGACTTATCCTCGAACAGAAAACTTCACGCCATTAGCTGGGATCTGGTCACAAGACCTAAGAACCTCGGTGGTCTAGGATTAAAGAAAATCTAGCTCACAACAAAGCTCTGCTAGCCAAAAGAATGTGGACTATCCGCACTAGACCGAATGACCTCTGGGGTGAAACTTTTGGAAAAAAAATACCTTCCCACCTCAACATATACCAAAAGGAAATCCAATACTTGGGCAAGCCTCTTGAAAGCTGCGGAAATTTGCAATAAGGGTACCAGGTGGCTCATTCGCAATGGAGCAACCATTTCCTTTTGGCATGATGACTGGACTGGACACGGACCACTCCGCAACTTCATTCACGGCCCCCTTCATGCTAACGATACCACCCTCAAAGTCAAGGATACATGGGACGTCCAAGGAAATTGGAACCTGAACACATTATCCTTCTTGCTTCCCACGCATGTTAAAAACATAATTCACGCCACCCCGAAGCCTTTCTTCTCCACTTCAGACAACCTTCCCACAAGGAGCGGCTCCCCTAATGGCCAGTTCAACCCTAGTTCAGCTTACTTGATTGCAGCAAAGCTCCCTCCAACCTTGAACATTCCATCTTGGTCCTGGCTTTGGAAAGCACACACCATCCTTAGCAATAAAATCACCACTTGTATTAAAGGTTTAATGTTTAATTTAATCATTACCCGTGATAGTGGCAGTATGATTTGAACTCAGAATACTATGAAATAATAATGGGACATGTTTGTGTATTTGGGATAACACACGATTAGAGTCCGTAGATGTTATATTTGTGTATTTGTTGATACTGTCATACTGGCTTTAGAATTGTGTTGTTTTATTGGGTTTTGGTATGATTTATGTTCTGAGGTTGGAGATGGGTTGTTGTTGTTGTTGTCGTTTTTTTTTTTTTAATTTGTTGTGTAGGGAGTTATGAAGGCAATAAATGTGAACAAGCTGACATTTGCTGGGTGCAGAGTGAAAATATGGATTGCAAATTGGTTTGCCCAGCTAAACAATAAGATGGGAGGTGACTTGAAGAAAATTGAGGTTGTTGGGCGCTACCTCATTGAGATTTGGAAGGCCGTCGGGATGGATATTGATGGAGGGAAGGTGGAGTTTCTATGGTCCTTGAAGGAGATAAACTCGAGAGCTCACAAGTTCTGATAACTCCTTAAAATGTGTACTTGTTATATATTTATGTGGGCGTTATCTTCTTATTACTATGCTTAATTTGTATAATTAAGCCATGATTTGTAGTCCCTATTATTTATCTTTACATAATTTCTTGAATAAGATACCATTCATTTTGTGTAATTTTCTACTTTCAGGAAATCATGTGAGAAAGATGAGTTTACAGGAATTTGTGAGAGAATTGAGGCCAAACTAAAATTAAAGTGGAGTTAAAGGACCATGCCTAAATGTCTAAGGAGGTGTAGCTGGAGTATTTGGATCATCTAACATGATTGGAAGCTTCAAATAAAGAAAGAAATCAAAGAGGCAAAATCTGAAAAGGAAAAATCTGATTTGAGCACTGATCAGTATTTTGGGCGTATCTCTCTCCTCAAAAATCCAATTGACACAAGGATGGATGGGTTGGAACCGTGACTTAAATATCTACAATTTCCCAGTTTTGAGTTTTTCAAAATTCTCAATTTTTAAAGGCCGCAATTAACTCACAATTTATTGCTATAAACTTGGACGGAAATTAAAATAGTATAAGTTTTATTTTCTTTGGACACTTAGACATTAGGGTTTTGAGGGGAGGTTGTGAGAATGAATTTTGGGCAGAGAAAATCTTGTATTTTCCTTTCTCTAATGGCAACCTAAACTCTTTGCTAGGGCTAGGGGTTATGTTTCTTCTATACGGTATGAATATTCAATGTGATTCTTTCTAGGATTATATCAACGACATATTTGATTGTTCAATTAGATTTTTTTTGATGTATTAGTTCTTCCATGCTTTCAATAAGTTCAATCATGTTTTTCTTATTATTTAGATGAATTTCTAATAGTTTCAAATAGAAATCAGGTTTTAAAGTGAATGAGTTTTTCTGAAAACTTTTCTAACCGCATTATTAATCGAGGTTATCATGCGTTCTTGAATTGTCTCAGTTCAACCGAATCATAAGTATTTAATTGTATAAAAACAATCAATTATGAAATATATAATTTCTTAGATCACAAAGAATTTCATATCGATATAGGGAAACACCCCGATGCCCTGGTATTTACATTATTGATTTAAATCAGTTTTTATTATTATTCTTGTTAACAGTCACGAAGCAAAAGTAATTTTCTTCTTTACCCAAATTTTTGTTTAATTATATTGTATTTAAATATACCCTGCTTCTTGTGATTCGACCTCGGTACTCCGAGAATTATATTGTTACGATCTCCTGCACTTGGGAGTGAGCAAGCAAGTTCTGGCCTCTTGTGATAGATATAGCACGAAGGAATATGGTTTCAAGAATAAAAAAAGTGAATTATTGTATGATGACTATTATTATTACTTTAACATGCTGGTGATGTGGTCGTTATTTTTACTTATATTATATTTTGCTGCAGGTGTGGTCAAATTATGGGTCGAAGTGATGAGGAAGAGTTGATTGCAGCACAAATTTTCAACCCATGCATGCAATGTGCTGATGTTTTTTTTCTTGAAGGTGTTTCTTTTTTCGCTTTTAGTTTGTGAATAGACCATTTGGTTTTGTTGGTTGGCTTGTGCTAAGACAGTACCTTGCACTTCTCATTTGTTTGAATGTTGCATGGATTTCCTCAGATGTCTCTCATTGCTATAAAATTCTATAGGCAATTTGCTATTGTTTTACTCCTGGGGTATTAACTAGTGTTGTATCTTTATACATGGTGAAATATAATGATTACTGTTTGGAATTTATATAAGCATGGTTGCAATTATATATTAATCTCAACCAGGCACTTTGTGATTTCAATCGCCCAAGAGTCTTGTGTAGCTCAATTGGCACATCCTGGTGTGCTTTTAACGGAGTTAAAAAGACTGTAATCACAGTCAGAGCCATAAGAAAGTTTAAACTGATTTGAGTATTGGATTTTTTGAGCCTGTTTCGAAGTGGGAACTGCAATAGGTGGAAATGAAGGCTAAAAAATACATATTTCTAACCCACCAAACCACTTCTAAAAAATAATAGAAATTGCTGAAATGTAGACACAATTACGAAACTAATTGAAGTAGAGAAACCCATGTTAATGGAGAGAGGTTAGCACTAAAACGAATCTAATTCTTCAAGCCATGGTTGTATAATTTTTACCTAAGCTTCATTTGTTCATCAGTTCTCAATTCATCCTCCCATACCACTTTGAGTTTATAGGAACGGAATTTGTAATAACCTTAACATGGTTATGCCATCTACTTGTAAACTAATACTTGATTTGAAGTTTTAACTGATTTGTTATTTATGCAACTACTAATAAATGCCTAGCGTGCTTGTGTTAATCTGGCTCTAAGGTGGTTTGCTTGTTTTGTAGATTTCGTTTTTCTATTAGTCTTGTCTTCAAATCCTATTGCATATGTTTCTCACTATAATACATGTGGTCTTTAAAGAGGGAAAGATTTGGGGGGGGGGGGGGTGGGATCCTAAGTTGATTTTGTGGAAAAACATAATTTTTTTTTGAACTATATGATTTAAAAAAAAAATAAATAAATAGGTCGACATTTGCCAACTGGGAATGGATCAGCAAAAAGTGAATGTACTTGCAAGAGAGTACTGTGATGACATCAAGAGGAAAAATAAGCCTATTATTTTGTCACATTGTATGTTCCTAATTCTTTATATTGACTATTTCTCTATTATTTTTGTATCCTGTAACATTTTGTGTATAGTTGTGTGGTTTTTATCTGTTTTGCTTACTGGTGATTTATAGACATGTTACCTGGTTTACAAGAAGGTCAGGCGAAGATGTCGAACTGTGATCCACTATCTTCCATTTTTATGGAAGATGATGAGGTAGGATGCATGTAAAGGGGTATCAAATTTCTATTTAGGGGGTTGCATTGTATTTCTTTTTATTAGTTGCACATAGCATAAGGATATAGTGGATTATCAAACTAGGTTAACCTTAGATTTATTCTACCTCCATGTTGTAGGCTGAAGTGAATTTGAAGATAAAGAAAGCATATGGTCCTCCAGATATTGTGGAAGTGAATCCATGCTTGGAGTATGTGAAGTACCTCATTTTACCTTGGTTTAAAAAGTTTGTAATAGAGCGTAGTGCAGAAAATGGTGGTGATAAGTAAGTCATAGGGATTTTGTTATGAAAGCTTTACTTATTTTATTTAGTTAATGCTAGAACATCTGCCTTTTCACCTAATTCAACCCTTGCATCTTGTTGAAAGTGCGTGCTCCTTAAATTAGTATAGTTGCTTGAACTATTTTTCCAGAATCAATTTTCATTGGGAATATTAACTCAAATTGTTTTCTTCCAATGTATGATGCCCGTTATCCAAGAGCTTTCAAAGATTTGAAGAATTGGTTGCTTACTATGAAAGTGGAAAGCTACATCCAGTTGATCTTAAACCAGCCTTGGCAAAGGCTTTGAATAAGATACTAGAAGTATATTCTTTCCATTTATCCATTTATCTCTAATTAATGCTTAGTAGGTAGATTGATTCCCCATGACTTCGGGGAGTAATGCCACTGCTTTACACATTTTGGATAAATGATGTTGGACTTTGCAAGCCATAACCATCTTGAAGCTATGATTAGATTGCTAGGACCTTAATTTGATTGGCCCACATCCTTTAGGGTATGTTTGGAATTGCCCCATCCAAACATAGGGTGATTTTTTTTACAAGGGTGGGGCTATTGCAAAGTATGCTCAAGGGAGCCTATAATTCATCAAATTTGTTAATTATGTGGTCTAACTTCTTTGTTATGTCTGTTTGCATCCTATAAGAGAACACTTCAAGAATGACAATAATGCAAAAGATCTTTCGAAAAGGGTTAATGTATGGTCGATTGACTTTTAAAATTAATTTCTTTTAATAATGAGTTTTAAAAATGTTAAGAGTGAGAATTAGCATTTGCACATATAAATTGTGCCTTGAATCAAGAGACGTTTTGGTTCATTGCATTTCAATTCCAATTATTTTTAAAATAATTCTGTTAAGGAAACTCATCCAAATGGTGTTTGGTTTTTGTAGGCTTACAGAGTCACAAGGTAACGTGGAACACAACTGTCAACTTTTTACTCCTTCCAAATTGGTGGATTAAAGGTTTGGTATTTGTGAGTTGGCTTGCAGCCATTGCACTAGTGGTCAAGCCTTGTTGCAATGACAAGTGCCTTTTACCAAAAGTTGTTGTAGATTCAACCTTGACCTCTCCGAAACCCCACAAATAGTGAAAGCTTTGTGCACTTAGTATTACGACCTTGCAGCCAGTTGTATTCTTTCATAGAGAAACATACTCGTTTTAGGCGAGTATTAGATTCTATGTTTTGAAAAAAAAAAAGTTATTATCAAATACATTTTCAAATTTTCAATTGCATTAGATTCCAACTTTACAAGTGCAGTTTCCATCAACTTTACTATGTTGATGAAAGAGTGGTGATTGATTTCTTTGCTAAGCATGGATAATTATGTGACAATTTATTAATGGTGGATAATAAAGTAGTGTTGGGGGTGGATTCGTGTGAGAATTAATAAAAACTTCCAGTGCAACATTTGTGAAATTTTTTCTCTTTTGTTTAAGGTTGTGAAAAATATTGTTCACATAGCATTACTTACTTTCAATCCCACAAATTGCTTTACTGCTTTACCTGTAACAAATCAAAATCAAATCTTAAAAAAGGAAAGCAAAGAGGGGAAGGTATATAGACAACTATTGCTAAGAAAAAAATTGTTAGAAAAACAGTATTGAGAACAAGTAACAATGTAGAATATTGCTTAGCAAATCTATGTGTAATATTAAAAACAAATATCCAAAAAAATTTGGTAGGCATCTCATACAGCACAATGGACACAGGTTACACTTTCTAAGCCACTCCACAATATACCCTTCATGGTAGACATGCAAGCATGGCATGTGCATTGCTTCTAATCCCATTGAAAAAGCCCTTCCAAACACACTGGACACGCCTCCTCCAAATACAACCCTTCAACTCTCACCTCCTCCAATCCTTGAATTGATTCTTCACCTGTATGCCTCGCCCTCAGAGCTTTATAATCATTATCTTCTTCCATTACAATATCATCTTAATAATCGTGCAATGTTGGTTCCATGACAGGCTGCACCATTAGTGATGAAACCACTTCTTGTCCCTGTGAGTTTAAAGCGTAAAGTGGAATATTGTAAAACTCTCCTGATGGCAGTAAGTCATGGCTGAGTATTGGGTTAACTTGATCCCATGTGTGGCCTTTTTTATTGAGGGTAATTTAGTAAAGATTAAAAAAAAAAAAAAATCTAAAAACCCTAGTAGTAGCAAAGCACACTCACTGAAAACACAAGAACCACTTGCGTTCTCTCTCGTCCTCTCCGATTCGGTTATCGTTCTGAGATCTGCAACCCCCAAAGTCCAAACCAATGGCAACGAAAGCACTTGATCAGGATCAAAACCAAGTCACCGCACCACCTGAGGCAGAGATTCAATCCCTCGCAATCTCTTCCTCTCCCTCCTCCTCTTCCTCCTCAACTGACCTAACCAACCAGTAAAAATTTCTCTCAGAAATTTGACGCGCAATTTCATTGTTCACTTTTAATTGAAAATTTGTGTCTAATTTTGTTCGTTACAAATGAAATTGATGTAGGATGAGCCTGGAGGAGAGGTACCAGATCGTGAGGAGCATAGGAGAGGAGTGTATTCAAGAAGACGAGCTTCGTAATCTTCTCGAAAAGAAACCCGAACCCATCTACTATGATGGGTTCGAGCCCTCCGGTCGAATGCACATCGCTCAGGTAACCACTTCCTTTTCTATTCATATCAATGTCTTTTCAATTATAATTTCTATATTTGACTTATAAGATGAGCAATGTGCATTAATGGTTTAGCGAAAAATCATCACTTGTATTAAAGGTTTAATGTTCAGTTTAATCATTACCCGTGATAGTAGCGGCATGATGTGAACTCAGAATACTATGAAATAATAATGGGACATGTTTGTGTATTTGGCATAACACGTGATTAGAGTCCGTAGACATTATATTTGTGTATTTGTTGATACTGTCATACTGGCTTTAGAATTGTGTTGTTTTATTAGGTTTTGGTATGATTTATGTTCTAAGGTTGGAGATGGGTTGTTTTATATATATATATATATATATATATATATTTTTTTTTTTTTATAAATTTGTTGTGCAAGGAGTTATGAAGGCAACAAATGTGAAGAAGTTGACATCTGCTAGGTGCAGAGTGAAAATATGGATTGCAGATTGATTTGCCCAGCTAAACAATAAGATGGAAGGCGACTTAAAGAAAATTGAGGTTGTTGGGCGCTACCTCATTGAGATTTGGAAGGCCGTCGAGATGGATATTGATGGAGGGAAGGTGGAGTTTCTGTGGTCCTCAAAGGAGATAAACTCGAGAGCTCACGAGTACTGGCCTCTTGTGATGGATATAATACAAAGGAATACGGTTTCAAGGATAAAAAGTTGAATTATTGTATGATGATTGTTATTATTACTTTAACATGTTGGTGATGTGGTTGTTATTTTTACTTATATTATATTTTGTTGCAAGTGTGGTCAAATTATAGGTCGAAGTGATGAGGAAGAGTTGACTGCAGCACAAATTTTCTACCCATGCGTGCAATGTGCTGATGTGTTCTTCTTGAAGGTGCTTCCTTTTTCACTTTTAGTTTGTGAATAAACCATTTGGTTTTGTTGGGTGGCTTGTGCCAAGACAATACCTTGCACTTCTCATTTGTTTGAATGTTGCATGGATTTCCACAGATGTCTCTCATTGCTCTTAAATTCTATAGGCAATTTGTTGTTGTTTTACTCCTAGGGTATCAACTAGTGATGTATCTTTATACACGGTGAAATATAATGATTACTATTTGGAATGTATATAAGCATGGTTGCAATTACATCTCAATCTCAACTAGGCACTTTGTGATTTTAGTCGCCGAAGAGTCTTGTGTAGCTCAATTGGAACATCCTGGTATTTCTATTGGAGTTAAAAAGATTGTGATCTCAATTAGAGCCATAAGAAAGTTTAAACTGATTTGAGTATTGGATTTTTTGAGCATTGGATTTTTTGAGCCTGTTTCAAAGTGAGGTGGAAATGAGGGCTAAAAAATAGATATTTCTAACCCACCAAACCACTTATAAAAAATAAAAGAATTTGCTGAAATGTAGATATGATTACAAAACTAATTGAAATAGAGAAACCCTAGTTAGTGGAGAGAGATCAGCACTAAAATGAATCTAATTCATCATGCCATGGTTGTATAATTTTTACCTAAGCTTCGTTTGTTCATCAGTTCTCAGTTCATCCTCCCATACCACTTTAGGGTTATAAGAGCAAAAGTTGTAATAACCTTAACATGGTTATGTCATCTACATGTAAACTAATATTTGATTTAAAGTTTTAACTGATTTGTTATTTATGCAACTACTAATAACTGCCTAGCTTGCTTGTGTTAATTTGGCTCTCTTGTGGTTTGCTTCCCTGTTCTGCAAACATCGTTTTTCTATTAGTCTTGTCTTCTGATCCTATTGCATATGTTTCTCACTCTAATACATGTGGTCTTAAAACTTTAAAGAGGAAAATAGAAGGGGGGGGGGGGGGGATCCTATGTTGATTTTGTGGAAAAACATAAAATTTTTTGAATTGTATGAATTTTTTATAAAATAAATAGGCCGACATTTGCCAATCGGGAATGGATCAGCGAAAAGTGAATGTTCTTGCAAGAGAGTACTGTGATGACATCAACAGGAAAAACAAGCCTATTATTTTGCCACACCTTATGTTTCTAATTCTTTATATTGACTATTTCTCTATTTATTTTTGTATCCTATAACATTTTGTGTATAGTTGTGTGGTCTTTATTTGTTTTGCTTACTAATGATTTACAGACATGTTACCCGATTTACAACAAGGTCAGGAGAAGATGTCGAAAAGTAATCCACTATCTTCCATTTTTATGGAAGATGCCGAGGTAGGGTGCATGTAAAGGGGTATCAAATTGCCATTTAGGGGGTTGCATTGTGTTTTTTTTATTAGTTGCACATAGCATAAGGATAGTGGATTATAAAACTAGGTTAACCTTAGATTTATTCTGCCTCCATGTTGTAGGGTGAAGTGAATTTGTAGATAAAGAAAGCATACTGTCCTCCAGATATTGTAGAAGGGAATCCATGCTTGGAGTATGTGAAGTACCTCATTTTACCTTGGTTTAAAAAGTTTGTAATAGAGCGCAGTGCAGAGAATGGTGGTGATAAGCAAGTGATAAGGAATTTATTATGAAAGTTTTACTTATTTTATTTAATTTATGTTAGGACATTTGCCTTTTCACCTAATTTAATCCTTGCATCTTGTTGAAAGTGCGTGCTCCTTAGATTAGTACAGTTTCTTGGACTATTTTTCCAGAATCAATTTTCATTGGGAATATTAACTCAAATTATTTTCTTCCAATTTATGATGCCCGTCATCCAGGTGCTTCGAAAATTTTGAAGAAATGGTTGCTTACTATGAAAGTGGAAATCTACATCCAGCTAAACTTAAACCAACCTTGGCAAAGGCTTCGAATAAGATACTAGAGGTATGTTCTTTCCATTTATCTCTAATTAATGCTTCTTAGGTAAATTGATTCCCCGTGACTTTGGGGAGTGATGCCACTGCTTTACACATGTTGGATAAATGATGTTGGACTTCTGCTAGCCATAAACCATCTTAAAGCTATGATTAAATTGCTAGGACCTTAATTTGATTGGCCTATATACGTTAGGGCATTTTGGAACAGCCCCATCCAAACATAGGGTTAATTCTTTGGAAGGGTGGGGCTATTGCAAAGTATGCTCAAGAGAGCCTACAATCCATCAAATTTGTTAATTCTGTGGTTTAACTTCTTTGTTCTATCATTTGCAGTCTATAAGAGAACACTTCAAGAATGACAATGATGCAAAAGATCTTTTGGAAAGGGTTAAGATATGGTCGATTGACTTTTAAAATTAAATTTTTTTTATTTTAATAATGAGTTTTAAAAATGTTAAGAGTGAGAATTAGCATTTGCACATATAAATTGTGCCTTGAATCAAGAGACGTTTTGGTTCGTTGCATTTCAATTCCAAAGAGAAGAAATTCATTTAGTTTTTTATTTAAAATGAATTTCATAAATAAAATAAATAAAAAAAGAGAAGAAATAATTTTAAAAGAAGTTTCAAAATGAATAGAAATAATTTAACCTATGCTGAATATTCCATTTTATACTTCATAAAAAAAAATGGTTATATTTAATTTCAAAGAGAAGAAATAAAGAGAAGAAATTCTCTTTATGAAATTCATTTTAAATCTCCACCAATAAAGAGAAGAAATAACTTTAAAAGAATGTTCAAAATGAATAGAAATCATTTAACCTATGCTGAATATTCCATTTTTATACTACATCAATTATGGTATGAAATGAGGAATTTTTATTGGCTCATTACCATATTAAGAAAACCATTTCCCTCAAAAAAAAAAAATAAATAAATAAAAGAAGAAGAAGAAGAAAAGAAAACCATGGTTCAAATCTCTCTCTCTCTCTCTCTCTACTATTGTTGTAACTATCAAATTATTAAAAGAAGATCATATGAATAATGTCCACTAAGAAACAAGCTCATGGGATCCAATTAGGAGTTGTCACTAACAATTAGAACAATGTAAAGCATGCGTGAGTCACACAATGTGACATGACTCACGTTCGAGTTTATTTGTTTATGTAAACCATGTTTTTTTTTTTTTAAATAAAAAAGTATAGTAGTATAGTAAAAAAACAAAAAAAAAAAACAAAAATGGTTATCTTTAAATTTTAAAGTCTTTTTATTGCACATAATTTCGCTAAGCCAAATAAGTTAAAAATTATAAAACACAAGTATGTATTTTAATTATTTATTTATGTATTTGATAATTAGATATTATCTGAATTTTGGACGTCTTCATTAAAAACACATTAGGCAATAATTGAATTACAAAACTTTTGATGACATGGTTTATTCAATAATCATGTGATTATTAAAAATCTTATAACTCAACAAATTGATTGAAACTCCCACCCCAATTATCAAATTATCAAATTAAAAAAAATTAAAAAAAATCTAAAAAAATGTGACTGTTTTAAATGAATATTTAAATCTCAATACGTGACATGGGCTTCAGCCTAAAGTGTGACTATAAAGTTAAGGCCCAAAGTAATAGATAGTTCCCCATCAATCCCGTTGGGGTGGGGGGGGGGGGGGGGGAAATGGAGCTCGAACCACCACCACCACCGGTCGAACCACCGTCCACGTGTCCTGATCAAAGCACGGCGTCTGATCGTACTGAGGATGGCCGCACCGAATCAAAACCCTCTCTGAGCCAGACCGATATCTTGAGAGCCCTAGAGGTGGTGGAGAGAGACTCTTCGGCCATCGCAGAGAGCTACGGTTCTCTCTTCGCTTCTCTTCATTAGCCTCTATCTAAGGTACCTCCACTTTTTTCCTTTTTTGTTTGGATGCCGAGAAAGTGTGGGAAAAATAGTGTAAAATCAACTTTCTGTTTAGTTGCCGAGAAAACGTGGGAAAAGAGAGGAAAATGAATTAAATTTTAGATTTTGGCTCTGTTTTGGAAGCGACAATTGGCCAATTTTAGTAGTTTGCCATTGGAGTTCTGTTGGAATTTGGATTAATTGCAGCTACTTTTTCAGTTTAACAAGATGTATCTTGGATACCATTAAGCAACAGTTTTTATTTTTATTCCTATTTACTATTATTTATTATAAATACATCTAAAAAAATTATAAGAATAGTCAATACTGCTAAGTTTGTAAAATTATTGAGGATATACTTGGAGGATATGGACGTTTCATGTCGGCCTTAGAACTTGAAATTAGGCCTTTGTGGTAAATTCCACTACCCACTACCCTCAATATATTGGTTCAATATATTTTGTGGTTTGTCCATCAAATTACTTAATTATAATAAATTCAATATGAGTATTTATAGGATTTAAACCTTAAGCTA
This sequence comes from Quercus ilex subsp. ballota, assembly GCA_032727855.1. Classification (NCBI taxonomy): domain Eukaryota; kingdom Viridiplantae; phylum Streptophyta; class Magnoliopsida; order Fagales; family Fagaceae; genus Quercus; species Quercus ilex. Next base: position 187,182 of record JAVFWQ010000015.1, read on the forward strand.
ACCACACCAAAAAACAATGATTATTTAACTTGTGGTATATCCACAAATATGAGCTTGGGCCTTGAATAGAATTGGGCTTAATAAGTGATTTTGCAAATATTCCGTTTGAAATATATAAAACACGGTGTTAATGCTCTTCTAATAAGAACCGAACTCAGGTTGCCTATCTAGCTCTTCCAGCCCGGCCCAGCCCAGCCCAGCCCAGCCACCATGACACTAGAGATTAAAAAAAAAAATCCTAAAAATCCTAGTAGAAGCAAAGCACACTCACTGAAAACACAAGAACCGCTAGCGTTCTCTCTTGTAATTATAAAAAAGAAACTCATAATTATAATATCAACTCATACGTTATTACCATAGTCAAAGACAAAATATAAGGCAAGTACCAAAGGAACTTTGAAGTACTTGAGTTAATTTGCTGTTTCTATATGGTACATGTGAACTGTTTTGCGCTAGAGCAAATATTACATCTCCAAGAGCTGATAGTGACTTGTTTATATGTTGTGCCTCCCTAAGCCGATCCCCAGTAGCTTCGGACCGATCTATTCTTTCACTACCAGCAAGATCTACCAAATGTAGACTACAACGCAGGACAGCATTAGTCTCCAAGTCCATTCCTCGAACTCGAACATGAACAGTGAGAACACTGCACCATATGATTGAATTACAACCATGTTAAAAGAAAATAACAACCGTGAAAAGTAGGTGAGAAAATGACTTAGCATCAAGAATACAACCTATGGGATCTGCTGCTTCTTTCATTCAAGGCAGTGGCACCTACTGCTCTATTCATTAACCCGATATGCATAAACTCTAAGACATCTGAAGTAGATTGAACAGAGTGCATGCTAGCATCAGGGAGAGCTAACCCATTCGGTTGGGTAGTGCTCCAAATCCCGAGTGTGTGCCAGTCAAAGGAAACAAAAACCTTTTCAATAACATAATAAGGTGAATAGAAGCAACTAAGAGCACTCAAATTTACCAATCAAATAGAGAAACTTATAATTAAGAATGAAATCCCAAAAAAGAAAAAGGAAAACCATAAGGGGAAAAGAAATTAAAGGATATCTTTTTTGAGGACCATCACTTGAGAGTAGATCACGGACTTGTTCATTATAAATCTCAACCATTTGAACTCCAACTTCATATGCAATGGAGCTTTTCCTGCTTTGGGAGATCTGGAAAAGATCATTTTAAGGCCCGATAGTTGACACTCATATCCTCCTTTGACGATACACTAGGCCCACTCTAAAAGAAACAAAATAAAGGCGTAAGGAACAACTTTCGACCATAAATAAATAAATTAAAAATTAAAAATAATACAATATAAACGATTTGGATACCATTGTATAGGTCTTTCCTGAGCCAGTTTGTCCATAAGCAAATATGCAAACATTGTATCTGTCAAGGACTAACGGTTGAGTATCCATAAAGACCTCCTCTATCAACATATAGTATATAAACAAATAATAATTAGAAAATCAATATTTTTTCACTAACAAAGGAATGTAGCAGTTAGAGCAAAAAGTGATGAAAAAGGTAAACATCATTCATTTAGAAATTAATACCTTGCGTAGAAGTTGGATGAAAAACCTTGTCAAACTTGAACATCCTACGGCTGTTTTTTCCTTTAGATGGATTCATAATGACTAATTCACCACTTTCACCAATATATTCAATGGTGGTATGCTTCTTACTTTGTCCAGGAAGGAATGGTCTTATTAGACAATATACTCTAATATTTCCTATATAACAGAGAGAGAAAGAACGAGCTCAAACACTCATACAATAGCATAACCATTTCCATCGTGAACATAAAGTGTTCTTATTCTTCAATAAAGAATTATACTGAAAAAAGAGGGGGCAAAACCATACTAAGTGATGTACCTTTTAGATCCTGAACCTCATTATATAACCTCCGGTTTTCTGCTAGAACTGCATGGTAATTTTGAGCTGCATCTGCTAGTCCTTCAAGTTTCAATCCTATTCAAGAAAAAAAGGACGTCATGAGAAAATGCCCAAGTAGTAAATAAACAAATGTCCAAGTAGTATTTAAACAAACTGTGAATCATCAATCCTACCCAAGCATCTGAATTCCTCTGCATAACCTCTTTTTGTCTTCAAGACTTCATGTTTTATGGACTCTAAAGTCGCCCTTGATTCCTAAACAAAATCATAAAGTTGTGTTATACGATCGCCAAAGACAAGAAATTAAATTAAATCCATGTGTACTAAGGTAAACCTGCAAAGCTCCAAAATGATTATCTATAAAGCTCTTGTAGATTCACTCTTTCTTTTTCAAACTTCGCAATTTAGATTCAGAAAACTTCTCGAGTTCTTCCACCTTCTTCCTTGAATCTGATAAAAGGCACTCAAATTCTTTTAACTGATTCTTCAACTCAACTTTAGCTTCCTTAGCAGTTGTTTCTAATTACAAGCAATGATCTTCATGCGTCCTTTTGGTCACTTCTAGTACTTGTTTTAGTTTCATAATCTCGATATCACAATGATCCTTCTGTTTCCTTAATTCTAGTAGTAGCGAAGCACACTCACTGAAAACACAAGAACCGCTAGCGTTCTCTCTCATCCTCTCCGATTCGGTTATCGTTCTGAGATCAGCAACCCCTAAAGTCCAAACCAATGGCGACAGAAGCACCTGATTAGGATCAAAACCAAGCCGCCGCACCACCTAAGGCAGAGATTCAATCCCTCACAATCTCTTCCTCTCCCTCTTCCTCTTTCTCCTCATCCAACCCAACCAACCAATACAAATCTCTCTTAGAAATTCAACGCACAATTTCTTTGTTCACTTTTAACTAAAAAATTGTGTCTAATTTTGTTCGTTACAAATGAAATTGATGTAGGATGAGCCTAGAGGAGAGGTACCAGATCGTGAGGAGCATAGGAGAGGATTGTATTCAAGGAGATGAGCTTCGTAATCTTTTCGAAAAGAAACTCGAACCCATCTACTACGACGGGTTTGAGCCCTCTGATTGAATGCACATTGCTCAAGTAACCACAGCTTTTTTTATTCATATCAATGTCTTTTCAATTATAGTTTCTATATTTGAGTTATAAAATGAGCAATGTGCATTAATGGTTTAGCGATAAAATCACCACTTGTATTAAAGATTTAATGTTCAGTTTAATCATTATCCGTGATAGTGGCGGTATGATTTGAACTCAAAATACTATGAAATAATAATAGGACATGTTTATGTATTTGGGATAACACGCGATTAGAGTTCGTAGATGGGCCACCAATTGGATACGATCTCTAGCCAGAAAGTCTGAAAATCAAATTGGCATTTTGCGTACGGGAAAATGACCGCATTAATTGCCATTGCCGGGAGGTTTTTATTTTTATAGGGATTGCATGTGTGGCAGCGTTGGCCTGTTGGGGTCACAAATCAGAATTCAGAATAGACAAAACTTTGATTGAATTGCAAATATGTCAGGCATTCCTGTAAAATAATGAAGTCATGTTGGTTAATTTGGTATAACCTAATGAGTTCAAAATAAAAAATATATTAAAAACTAGGGTCTAAATTAAACACCTCAATTCTTGATAAAACTACTACACATATTTTTGGGAAAAAAAGAAATCGAACATTTTGGGCATTATATTGTTCTTGCTTGTTTGAGAGACTCTCATTTATTTCCCTTGTACGTACATTTCGTTTCTTTACCTCTTATCTATATCTTACTAAAAGCTGAAGCGTAGTATTTAATGTTGCTACGCTCTTATTAAGCCATATCAGCAACCATGTCATTATCAATTTTTTTTCAATTTTTTTATACAATTTTTTAACATTTAAAGTGAATTAAAAACTCTATTATATTACAATCAAAATATCATATTTAATTTATCTTATTTTTAATTATTCTTATTTATTATTAAATTTTCAATTCCATTTTAACTTTTCATATTCCCACTACTCTCTACCTTAGCTTTCTTCAACCTTTCTCATTCCATTTCAACTTTTCATATCCCCACCACTCTTAATATTAACATTATTCTATCTTTTTATCTTCCTTTATTTTTTACTCTTCTTATTCTTATCCTCATGCTATAAAATTGTCATTCTCCCTCTTATTCCATGCATAATTTCTATTTTTCCACACACAAAAGTCCCTCTCTCTCTCTCTCTCTCTCTCTTTATATATATATATATATATATATTTTCCTTCAATTTTTAGTATATATATATATTTTTAATTTTAGTGTAACAGGTTGACCATCAAAACATATTGATGCAGTATTGAAAGCTCCACCAAATGCATTGCAGAAATCAATTTTAAACTACTAGAAGTCAATTAGTTTGCTAAAATTGGATTTGACAAGTAATCCAACTTGATACGATTTAGTTTTATATTTTATGTTGTTATCTTTTTTATTCTCATTGGTTGTTAAATGTTATATTATTGCATTATAAAGATAGTATATAAAAATATAATATTATTTTATTACATAGCATAACTAAAATAATATGGTGTTTATTGCTATACATTTCATTTTTATTATTTTATTCAACATTTAAATTTAGCAACATCCTCCATATCATAATTATTTATATTTTGTCTCATTTTTTTAAAAATTAAACGTATAATATTTTATTCAATAAATAAAAATTGTTCCTATAAAGTCTTCCCATGAAATGTTACAATGCATCAATGGAAAAATGAAATACAAAACAAATATCAATTTAGAAACACTCAATTTAAAAAAAAAAAAAGAAAAGAATAAACAATTTTCTTATAAAGAATTCCCATAAAATATTACAATGCATTAATAGAAAAAGAGAATACAAAATACATGCTATTTTAGAAATACTAAATTTATAATAATAATAATAATATCAAACCAAACATATCATAAAATAATAAACTAATAGTTATGGATGTACTAACTTCATGGCAGCAAAATGGAGTAAAATAAAAATAAAAATAAACGTTACAATATGCATATTTAGTACATTAGAATTATCATCAAATTTGGGAAAACAATAGGATGTTAACAAAGAGGGAGAGAAAGAGATTAGTAAAAGAAATCAAATGTCAATTAAATAAATTAATTAGTAACCGTTAATTGGAAAACAAAGAGACTGACGGCTAAAGGAGTAAAAAATTAATTGAAGATGACCTTACGAATGTTATTATAAACTTTACAATGCAAATAAATAAATTGTTAAATTCACTTAATTAAATCATATAATCAACAATTAAATAAAATCATACAAAATTTAAACTTGAAACTAATCAAACTCCAATCTAGAAAATCATATTTATTATCAAAACTAAAAGGAAAACATTCTTCAGTAATAATAGAAATATATAAGAAATAAAGATGAAAATTTTCAAAATCTTTTTTTTTTTTGACATTTCATTTAACATTATTTATAAATAATAAAATATTAAAAAAAAAGTCCTTAAATGCTTATATTCTTCACACACCATGACTTTTAAAATCTATGAAAGGTTCTAAGAATTTAACTCTCATTTAATGCCTCTATTATGAAAATCAACAGCCAATAAAATATGATAATAGTAAGAAACGTTATAAATGAGAATATGAAAAAACTAATTAACCACTATTATTATGGAATAGATATTTTTTTTTATGCATTTAAGAAAATGAAATGTATAGGGTTTACTTTTTAAGGCATATGTAAAGATTCACGTTAAAAAAATATGTAAAGGTTTTCCCAAAAAAAAAAGTATATGTAAGGTTTTTATTAACTTAAAAGACAATGAAAAACCAATTTTTAATTACTACAACTATCACTACTCTATAAATCACACACAACACTATATTCAATATCCTAAACAACATAGTTAGGTCATTTTGGATATACACCACCATATTCAACTTATAAATTACAACCCAAATCAATCATACAATTACACAATCAAAGCACGAACATGTAACATGTATTACCTTTTGAATTATTGCTTAGAATTTTCAGAATTATTGAAAGAGAATCTCCAAATTTAATTTTTAGAAAACATCAAGACAAGGTGAATTTTATTCTTTTTAACTTCCATAGAAAAAAAATATTACGCACATTATTTCAACCCTTATGGAAAAGAAGGTTTACATGTAGCATGCAAAATGTGTTTAATTGACATAGAGATGTAAAAATTAGTCAACCAACTATGGTAAAATTAAGGTTTCAAATTTTAAATAAAACAATTCTACAATAATAAAAAATTATTTTGTGATAAATAGGATTATGAAATGCATTACATTTCATTAAATTAGTTCAAATTACAAAATAATAATAATAATAATAATAAGATCACCATAAAAAATAATCATGCGCGACACACAAGTTTGCAACTAGTTGTTGAATGAAATTGAGAGCAAGTTATTACGTACCAGAAAAAGATGAGGACAGTGACAGCATTTAAAATTGGTGGACACACACAGGTGACATGGGGCATAAGGTGTTAGCCATTTTTTTTTTTTTAAATAATTTTTAAGCTATTTATCCTCGGTAAAAAGTACGTCTTTCAATTAAGTTTGAACCATGATGAACTTTGAGGCATAGAGTCCTCCAAACTGGAAAATAAAAAAAATAAAAAATAAAAAACTCTTATGTCAATTTTTTTGGGACATGCGAAAATCAGAAAACTTATTTTCGTGGGTCAACCATGCAGATACGTTATATACCAACTCTATAATATATATGCCATTATTCGTTCTCTTCTCTCCAAGTTTTATAGTTTTTCAATTTATTATGGCTTTTGAGTACTGCATATCTACGTCTACATTAACTTTTCCTAGTGTGCAAAAAGTGCATAGAAAGAGTACGTATTATGTTAATGTCGACAACTTTCTATTTTATTAAGTTTCAACACTAGGGAAACTCACAAGTCACAACTATTGTTTATGTAAATTTCAACGGCATTGATTCAGCAATACATATTTCATTTTCAAATAAATCAGATAGAATGATGCATGCATTGGTGTGGATAATTTAAAAAAGAATACATGACCGGAATGTTAAAGTCAGTCATGATACTCAAACAAAGCACCCAGTGAAAATAGAAGAAGACGACTCAAACGGCTAGTTAATGACTAGTTTCATATTAGAAACGATGTCGTTTAACTTAGCTTATTTATGTTTTAATGAAACGGATCGTTTTGGTATGCTATATCTGGTTTAAGTCTTCCAGTGCTCTGTTTCTCCATTGAGTTACAGAGGTAGCTTCAGTGCACAGTTAAGCTCTAAGCGTCCAGCTATCATAACTGCCTTCCAGCTGTCATCCCTTGATTCACGGAGCATAATGTGGAGTGAGTTATTTTCAGTTAGATCAGTTTCAGTTTCCAGAATGATCTTGATGTAAGTATACTATATAAACAGTTTTGGTTGTAGTATTGATTAAGTTGGTGATGAAATACATTTTACTTGAATTCTCTCCAGAAACTTCTCTCTCTCTCTCTTTTCTCTCTTTCACTCATTGTTTGTTCTTATTTCTGCCATTGTTGTACACTCTAGCAAGCTCCAAATCTTTCATGGAATGTATACAGCATGAAATTGATTTATTGTTCAAAACAATACATGCATGCTTTGCTTTGTTACTGACCTTCCCTTTTGAGTTTTTGTATATTTAGATCTTACATTAATGTAATTTTTTTTTTTACTTGGCCAGATCTGCATCTATATAATTGAGGTTTGGTCAATTTGCTTATGGGGTCTCTCCTAGGCTCTGTACGTGATAGCCTGCATGTCAAGGACGAAAGTGGAAGAGATAGACTGAATTCAATGTTGTCTTAGTTGACAACGAGCACAGAACCCCCTCATGTTGTCATGTTGCATTGCATTTAAATAGAATTAATTAAAGTTTTAAAAGAATATGAGTTTATTTCTCAAGTTCATATCAATTTTATTATCAAACTCATAAATAAGTTTAGGCTCATCTTGTTTATCGAGCCTTGATGTTTACAAGTTTATTCATGAACAATATTTTTTACTCGTGCTTAGCTCGTTTATTAAACAAGCCTAAAACTAAAGTTTAAACTTAGCTTGTATATAAACAAATAAATATAAACGAGTTTTTTATTGAGTCAAATCCGAGCTGTTTATGAACGTCTTGGTTCATTTATAGCTCTAGCAAGACTCTAAGACTCTCACTTTCACACACAAAGTGTAGGCTCCAAAAGCAAAGAAGAAAACGAAAGGCACTACCATTATTTGTGTTATCGAGTGTCGACACCCATATTTATAGTGCATTGGAGATTTTTCCCAAAATATTTATGAAACTAATGGAGTATGGACCATATCTAACATTGAGACACGTGAACAGATCCTCGCAAAACTCCAACGAGACCAGATAGCCGCCGTCACTGAGTCGGTTGACTCGTAGGTACGTAAATAATAATAACAAACAGCAATAAACTCATCAGTAAGCTGAGCCCTAATTAATTTTGTGTGTCCCCACATACTTTAGTCTTTTATTTATCCTAGCTATCAAGTTTTTTAAATTAAATAAATAAAAGAAGAAAGGAATGGTTGAAAATGAAATGATGAAATCGGCTTCATTATTTTTGGATGGCTTCTGAGCTTTGAGGTGCTTACAGCTTTTGCAAAATTGGAATTTCAAATAAGATAATAATTAATACTTTTTTTTTTCTTTTGGGAATAAATGAGATATAAATACTTATAAAATATAAACATAATATTTCGCGGGGAGGCCTACTAAAATTTTGGTGTAAATAATTTATTAGAAAGCCAAGTGAAAAAAATACAAAATTTGTTGGAGTTAAGATGATCATCCAGTAGTAAGCCTAATTAGCCAGAAAGAATTTTTTTTTTTTTTGTAAAACTATGCATATGTGTTGCCATTATCCTAATTCACTTAAAAAAATAATAAAAATTGTAGATATATTACTTTAAATATATATATATAGGGTAGCTTATAATTGCCTTTATTGGGCTTATACTTATGAGTTATGAGAGAATGCAGGTGATATAAAATATATATGATTTATATAAGGGGTTAAGTCATAAGTGAAGTGTAATCAATTCGATATATTGTGACTTTTTTCTTGAAATATATTTGCTGTCATTTTTGATGAAGAATAATGATTGTAATTGTTGGTGTTACTTTAAGAATATGACTAATGTAGGTTGATTGGCCTATAGGCCTCTACTTAGTTTTCTCGAGTTGGGTTGTCCAGTGGTCAGACCAACGATAAGTATTAGGGTGCCATGGTCACATCGGGCATGCCCACCCACCTCATGCAATGCACCCTTCTCCCTCCATAAGTCTGCGATGAGTTGGACCGTATCAATTGCAATTTCCTGTGGAGCGACTTATCCTCGAACATAAAATTTCACGGCATTAGCTGGGATTTGGTCACAAGACCTAAGAACCTCGATGGTCTAGGATTAAAGAAAAGCTTAGCTCGCAACAAAGCTCTGCTAGCCAAAAGAATGTGGACTATCCGCGCTAGACCGAATGACCTCTAGGGTGAAACTTTTGGAAAAAAATACCCTCCCCCCTCAACATATGCCAAAAGGAAATCCAATACGTGGGCAAGCCTTTCAAAAGCTGCAGAAATTTGCAGCAAGGGTACCAGGTGGCTCATCCGCAATGGAGCAACCATTTCCTTTTGGCATGATGAATGGACTGGACACGGACCACTACGGAACTTCATTCACGACCCCCTTCATGCTAACGATACCACCCTCAAAGTCAAGGATACATGGGACGCCCAAGGAAATTGGAAACTGAACACATTATCCTTCTTGCTTCCCATGCATGTTATAAACATAATTCACGCCTCCCCGAAGCTTTTCTTCTCCACTTCAGACAACCTTCCCACATGGAGCGGCTCCCTTAATGGCCTGTTCAACCCTAGTTCAGCTTACATGATTGCAGCAAAGCTCCCTCCAACCTCGAACATTCCATCCTGGTCCTGGCTTTGGAAAACACACACCATCCCTAGAGTATGGACCTTCCTCTGGCAAGCCTGTCATGATCGCCTTCCCACCAAGTACAACCTCCACAACAAACACATTCTCAACGACGACACTTGTCGTCTCTGCCTCTTACATACTGAAACAGCCCTTCACATTCTCAGGGACTGCCCTCGTACCATGCACATCTGGAACGTCCTTTCCCTCTGTAACCCCCCTCCTGTTTTCTCTAACCCAAACCTCCCCGTTTGGATCAAACACAAGTCCACCTCCGCCTCACATACTCCCAGCCTCACCAACATCCCTTGGAAAGTCTCCTTTCCCCTCGCCATTTAGTCCATCTAGTCTACCCGTAACAAACTTGTGATGGAAGCCCACCCTTTTGATGCCCCTAGGATCATTGAAAGAATTAAAGCCTTAGCGCAGGAGCTCTTTCACTTCCTTCCCCACAAGAATGCCCTCATTCAGAAAAACTTGACTCGTGTAGGATGGAAACCACCACTCCCAGGCTTCTACAAATTAAATACTGACGGCTCAACTCGAGGAAATCCGGGTAAGGCCTCAGCGGGGGGTTTGTTAAAAGACCACAATGGCACTTGGATAGGTAGCTTTAGCAGGGATATTAGATTCACTCACTCGATGGCTGCGGAGCTTTAGGGCCTAAGGGATGGGCTTATGCTTGCTAGGAACCTTAACATCACCAAAATCATGATTGAAGTTGATGCCCAAAATGTTGTGGTCAAACCCCTCTCTGCCCCTATATACCACACTCACCCTTATATAAATCTTATTAATGATTGCAGGTCCATCCCCCAGTCTTTTCAGGCAACACACACCGACCACACACGTCGTAAAGGGAATCACTACGTGGGCATTTTGGCCAAGGAAGGATTAAATAATTCAAATGCTCTTGTTTTGCATTCTTGTCCCCCTTCCTGTATTTTGTACCAGTTTTAGCTGATACTTGGGGTGTTGTTTACCCTGAACTTTGTAATTCTTAGTTTTATTTAATGCATCCACTTTACCAATATATATATATATATATATATATATATATATATTCCGTGTAAAATATATAAAGCACCGGTGTTAATACCATTCTAAAAACCCTAGTAGCAGTAAAGCAAACACACTAAAAAAATAAGAACTGCTCGCTTGCATTCTCTCTCGTCCTCTCTCCGATTCGACTATCGTTCTAAGATCTGCAACCCCCAAAGTCAAACCCAATGGCGACGAAAGCACCCGATCAAGATCAAAACCAAGCCGCCGCAACACCTGAGGTAGAGATTCAATCCCTTGCAATCTATTCCGCTTCCTCCTCATCCAACCCAACCAACCAGTACAAATCTCTCTCAGAAATTCAACCAGCCATTTATTTGTTCACTTTTTTTAATTGAAAACTGTGTCTAATTTTTTTTGTTATAATTGAAATTGATGTAGGATAAGCCTGGAGGAGAGGTACTAGATCGTGATAAGCATAGGAGAGGAGTGTATTCAAGAAGACGAGCTTTGTGATCTTCTCGAAAAGAAACCCGAACCCATCTGCTACGACGGGTTTGAGCCGTCCGGTCGAATGCACATTGCTCAGGTAACTACTGCTTTTTCTATTCATATCAATGTCTTTTCAATTATAATTTCTTTATTTGAGTTATAAGATGAGCAATGTGCATCAATGATTTAGCGATAAAATCACCACTTGTATTAAAGGTTTAATGTTCAATTTAATCATTACTCGTGATAGTGGCAGCATGATTTGAACTCAGAATACTATGAAATAATAATGGGACATGTTTGTGTATTTGGGATAACATGCGATTAGAGTCCGTAGAAATTGGAACTTGAACACATTATCCTTCTTGCTTCCCACGCATGTTAAACACATAATTCACGCCACCTCGAAGCCTTTCTTCTCCACTTCGAACAACCTTCCCACATGGAGCGGCTCCTCTAATGGCCAATTCAACCCTAGTTCAGCTTACTTGATTGCAACAAAGCTCCCTCCAACCTTGAACATTCCATCTTGGTCCTGGCTTTGGAAAACACACACCATCCCTAGAGTATGGACCTTCCTCTGGCAAGCCTGTCATGATTGCCTTCCCACCAAGTACAACCTCCATAATAGACACATTCTCAATGATGACACCTGTCCTCTCTGCCTCTTACATCCTGAAATAGACCTATAAATTCTCAGGGACAGCCCTCGTACCATGCACATCTGGAACGTCATTTCCCTCCATAACCCCTATACTGTTTTCTCTAACCCAAACCTCCCCCTTTGGATCAAACACATGTCCACCTCCACCTTACATGCTCCCAACCTCCCCGACTTGGAAAGTCTCCTTTCCCCTCACTGTTTGGTCCATCTGGTCTGCCTATAACAAACTTATGATAGAAGCCCACCCTTTTGAGACCCATAGGAGAAAGGTGGAGGTGGACATGTAATTTATTAAAGCCTTAGCACAGGAGCTCTTTCACTTCCTTCCCCCTAAGAATGCCCACATTTGGAAACACTTGACTCCTGTAGGATGGAAACCACCACCTCCAGGCTCCTACAAATTAAATACTGATGGCTCAACTCCGGGAAATCCAGGTAAGGCCTCGGCGGGAGGTCTGTTAAGAGACCACAATGGCACTTGGATAGGTAGCTTTAGCAGGGATATTGGATTCACTCACTCGATGATTGCGGAACTTTGGGGCCTAAGGGATGGGCTTATGCTTGCTAGGAACCTAAACATCACCAAAATCATGATTGAAGTTGATGCCCATAATGTTGTGTTCAAACCCCGCTTTGCCCCTATAGACCACACTCACCCTTATATAAATCTTATTAATGATTGCAGGTCCATCCTCCAGTCTTTTGAGGTAGCGCACATTGACCACATTCATCACAAAGGGAATCACTGCGTGGACATTTTGGCCAAGGACGGATCTCTTGTTTTGCATTCTTGTCCCCTTCCTGTATTTTGTACCAGTTTTTAGCTGATACTTGGGGTGTTGTTTACCCTGAACTTTGTAATTCTTAGTTTTATTTAATGCATCCACTTTACCAATATATATATATATATATATATATATATTCCGTGTAAAATATATAAAGCACCAGTGTTAATACTATTCTAAAAAATAATCGTGCCCAGGTTGCCCAATATATAAAGCATCGATGTTAATACCATTCTAAAAACCCTAGTAGCAGCAAAGCAAACACACTGAAAACACAAGAATTGCTCGCTTACATTCTCTCTTGTCCTCTCTCCGATTTGGCTATCGTTCTGAGATCTGCAACCCCCAAAGTCAAACCCAATGGCGACGGAAGCACCCGATCAAGATCAAAACCAAGCCGCCACAGCACCTGAGGCAGAGAATCAATCCCTTGCAATCTCTTCCACTTCCTCTTCCTCTTCCTCCTCATCCAACCCAACCAACTGGTACAAATCTTTCTCAGAAATTCAACGCGTAATTTCTTTGTTCACTTTTTTTAATTGAAAACTGTGTCTAATTTTGTTTGTTACAATTGAAATTGATGTAGAATGAGCCTGGAGGAGAGGTACCAGATCGTGAGGAGCATAGGAGAGGAGTGTATTCAAGAAGACGAGCTTCGTAATCATCTTGAAAAGAAACCCGAACACATCTGCTACGACGGGTTCGAGCCGTCCGGTCGAATACACATCGCTCAGGTAACCACTGCTTTTTCTATTCATATCAATGCCTTTTCAATTATAATTTCTATATTTGAGTTATAAGATGAGCAATGTGCATCAATGATTTAGCGATAAAATCACAACTTGTATTAAAGGTTTAATATTCAATTTAATCATTACCTGTGATAGCGGCGGCATGATTTGAACTCAAAATACTACGAAATAATAATGGGACATGTTTGTGTATTTGGGATAACACGCGATTAGAGTCCGTAGAAATTGGAATCTGAACACATTATCCTTCTTGCTTCCCACGCAAATTAAAAACATAATTCACGCCACCCCGAAGACTTTCTTCTCCACTTCAAACAACCTTCCCACATGGAGCGGCTCCCCTAAAGGCTAGTTCAACCCTAGTTCAGCTTACTTGATTGCAGCAAAGCTCCCTCCAACCTCAAACATTCCATCCTGATCTTGGCTTTGGAAAACACACACCATCGCTAGAGTATGGACCTTCCTCTGGCAAGCCTATCATGATCGTCTTCCCACCAAGTACAACCTCCACATTAGACACATTCTCAATGACAACACCAATCCTCTCTGCCTCTTACATCTTGAAATAGCCCTACACATTCTCAGGGACTGCCCTCGTACCATGCACATCTGGAACGTCCTTTCCCTCCGTAACCCCCCTACTGTTTTCTCTAATCCAAACCTCCCCGTTTGGATCAAACACATGTCCCCCTCCACCTCACATACTCCCAGCCTCCCTAACATCCCTTGGAAAGTCTTCTTTCCTCTCGCCGTTTGGTCCATCTGGTTTGCTCGTAACAAACTTGTGATGGAAGCCCACCCTTTTGAGGCCCACAGGATCATTGAAAGAATTAAAGCCTTAACACAAGAGCTCTTTCACTTCCTTCCCCCCAAGAATGCCCTCATTCGGAAACACTTGACTCATGTAGGATGGAAATCACCACCCCCAGCTTCTACAAATTAAATACTAACAGCTCAACTCGGGGAAATCCAAGTAAGGCGTCGACGGGGGGTCTGTTAAGAGACCATAATGGCACTTGGATAGGTAGCTTTAGTAGGGATATTGGATTCACTCACTCGATGGTTGCGGAACTTTGCGGCCAAAGGGATGGGCTTATGCTTGCTAGGAACCTAAACATCACCAAAATCATGATTGAAGTTGATGCCCAGAATGTTATGGTCAAACCCCGCTCTGCCCCTACAGACCACACTCACCTTTATATAAATCTTATTAATGATTGCAAGTCCATCCTCCAGCCTTTTGAGGTAGCGCACATCGACCACACATATCGCAAAGGGAATCACTGCGCGAACATTTTGGCCAAGGAAGGATTAAATAATTCAAATGCTCTTGTTTTGCATTCTTACCCCCCTTCATGTATGTTGTACCAGTTTTTAGTTGATACTTGGGATGTTGTTTACCTTAAACTTTGTAATTCTTAGTTTTATTTAATGCATCCACTTTACCAAAAAAAAAAAAATATATATATATATATATATTTTGTGTAAAATATATAAAGCACCGATGTTAATACTATTCTAAAAACCCTAGTAGTAACAAAGCAAACACACTAAAAACACAAGAACTGCTCGCTTGCATTCTCTCTCGTCCACTCTCCAATTTGGCTATCATTCTGAGATCTGCAACCTCCAAAGTCCAACCCATTGGCAACGGAAGCACCCGATCAAGATCAAAACCAAGCCACCGCAGCACCTGAGGCAAAGATTCAATCCCTCGCAATCTCTTCCACTTCCTCTTCCTCTTCCTCTTCCTCCTCATCCAACCCAACCAACTAGTACAAATCTCTCTCAAAAATTCAACGTGCAATTTCTTTGTTCTCTTTTTTTATTTGAAAACTGTGTCTAATTTTGTTTGTTACAATTGAAATTGATGTAGGATAGGCTGGAGGAAAGGTACCAGATCATGAGGAGCATAGGAGATGAGTGTATTCAAGAAGACAAGCTTCATAATCTTCTCGAAAAGAAACCCTAACCCATCTGCTACTACGGGTTCGAGCCATCCGGTCGAATGCACATCGCTCAGGTAACTAGTGATTTTTCTATTCATATCAATGTCTTTTCAGTTATAATTTCTATATTTAAGTTATAAGCTGAGCAATGTGCATCAATGATTTAGCGATGAAATCACCACTTGTATTAAAGGTTTAATGTTCAATTTAATCATTACCCGTGATAGTGGCGGCATGATTTGAACTCTGAATACTATGAAATAATAATGGGCCATGTTTCTGTATTTGGGATAACACGTGATTAGAGTCTGTAGAAATTGGAACCTGAACACATTATCCTTCTTGCTTCCCACGCATGTTAAAAACATAATTCACTCCACCCGAAGCCTTTCTTCTCCACTTCAGACAACCTTCCCACATGGAGCGGCTCCCCTATGTTAAGGAAACTCATATTCACCCAACCAACCATGTTAAGGAAACTCAACCAAGTGGTGTTTGGTTTTTGTAGGCTTACAGAGTCACAAGGTAACGTGGAACATAACCGTCAACTTTTTGCTCCTTCCAAATTGGTGGATTAAAGGTCTGGTATTTGTGAATTGGCTTGCAGCCATTGCACTAGTGGTCAATCCTTGTTGCAATGACAAGTGCCTTTCACCAAAAGTTGTTGTGGGTTCAACCTTGACCTTTCTGAAACCCCACAAATAGTGAAAACTTTGTGCACTTAGTACTACAACCTTACAGCCAGTTGTATTTTTTCATAGAGAAGCATACTCGTTTTAGGCGAGTATTAGATTCTTTGTTTTGAAAAAAAAAAAGTTATTATCAAATACATTTTCAAATTTTCAATTGCATTGGATTCCAACTTTACAAGTGCAGTTTCCATCAACTTTACTATGTTGTTGAGAGAGTGGTGATTAATTTCTTTCCCAAGCATGGATAATTATGTGACAATTTATTAATGGTGGATAATAAAGTAGTGTTGGTGGTGGATTCGTGTGAGAATTGATAAAAACTGCCAGTGCATCATTTGTGAAATTTTTTTCTTTTTTGTTAAAGGTTGTGAAAAATATTGTGCACATAGCATTACTTACTTTCAATCCCACAAATTTCTTTATCGCTTTACCTGTAGCAAATCAAAATCAGATCTTAAAAAATGAAAGAAAATAGGAGAAGGTAATACAGGAAACTATTGCTAAGAAAAAAAACTGTTAGAAAAACAGTATTGAGAACAAGTAACAATGTAAAATACTGCTTAGCAAATCTATGTATAATATTAAAAACAAATTAGGTAGGCATCTCATACCGGCACAATGGACACAAGTTACACTTTCTATGCCACTCCACAATATAACCTTCATGGTAGACATGTAAGCATGGCATGTGCATTGCTTCCAACCCCATTGAAAAAGCCCTTCCAAACACACTGGACACGCCTCCTTCAAATACAACCCTTCAACTCTCACCTCCTCCAATCCTTGAATTGGTTCTTCACTCGTATGTCTCGCCCTTAGAGCTTTATAATCATTATCTTCTTTCATTACAATATCATCATAATAATCGTGCAATGTTGGTTCCATAACAGGCTGCACCATTAGTGATGAAACCACTTCTTGTCCCTATGAGTTTAGAGCGTAAAGTGGAATATTGTAGAACTCTCCCGATGGCAGTGAGTCGTGGTTGAGTATTGGGTTAACTTGATCCCGTGTGTGGCCTTTTTGATTGAAGGGTAATTTAGTAGAAATCTTTATAATCATTATCTTCTTTCATTACAATATGATCATAATAATCGTGCAATGTTGGTTCTATGACAGGCTGCACCATTAGTGATGAAACCACTTCTTGTCCCTGTGAGTTTAGAGCGTAAATTGGAATATTGTAGAACTCTCCCGATGGTAGTGAGTCGTGTTTGAGTATTGGGTTAACTTGATCCCCTGTGTGGCCTTTTTGATTGAAGGGTAATTCAGTAGACATCTTTTTGAAAATTTGCTAATAGCGGTAGTGTTGAAGGATGTGTGCATCAAAACAAATGTTGGTAGCACTGTGATGTTGAAGGATGTGTGACACGTTCCAGATTTAAGGATGAATGTGTTTTCTACATTGGCTATTGATCGAGCTGGTTATTGTAACTACCTTGGAAATGGAAGATGGAAACTTACTAAGGGGTCATTGGTTGTTGCAGGAGGACATGCATGTTGCTGTATGTACAGGACTCATGTGAAAACCTGTAAGAAGAAGTTCAATGAGATTAAAGATTCTGAGAAGGTTCCACAGATGAGAGTTGGGATTAATGGTGATGATGTTAAGGGGGTGAAATTCTCATTGCCTAATAGTGCTTCAGAAGAGGAAGTGATAGGTGATGAAGAATATGAAGATGTTAAGGCTACCTGAGATGATGATGAAGTGAATGACCTTAGAGGTCTTGAGCAGGGGGAGCACTATCTTCCACTAGAGATTGATGAACCTCACGAGAAGATAACTACTAGAGAACATCGAATTGTTAGCTTTAAGAATAATTGGGTTTCTGATTAGGGGGAGCCAAGGGATTGGATTAAAGAAATCCAAGATGAGATTAATTCTTTGAGAATGAAAAGTATTGATGTTGATGAGGTATTCTCAGTGTTGATAAAGATAATGAAGAAGGTCAAGCTTGAAGTCGGCTTGACCGACATAGATCTAAACTGAAGAGCTATATTGAAGATCTCCTTCCTCAATGGTCTGGAGGGGGAGATTGTTGTGGGTCCAGCCTAATTTTGTGGCAAGAGAGTCATGTAGTGAAAAACTCCTATTAGAAATAGGAGACCACATGAGTTCCAATTCGTGTTTGTATGGGAGTTAGTGTGTTGAATAATTAATGCATGACAAGAATTCTAGTTGAAGTGTTGTTAGGAATCCATGTGTTCCTAGAATTGATGTGGGGCGGCAGACTTGCTTATAAAAGTAAGGACTAGTGTGCCGCATTAGGGTTGGTGAGTGCAGCAACAAAAGAGTGTCGCATATTAAAGAGAGAGCAGCAACAAGGAAGCCGCACAAGAGAAAAAGAAAAAAAAAATAAAGCAACCAAAAGGGAGCCACTTAGAGAAAGAAGATAGCCAAGAAAAAGAGCTATGCGTGGAGAAGAAAATAGAAGGGAGAGAGCAAAGTGTTGCCGCATTTGAGAAAGATAATTAATGTGTGTGAGAGCAAAAAAAAAAAAAAATAGGAGAGATTTTTTCTTTAGCCATAAGACATACACAAGAATTATTGTAATTGATTTAATAATAGTAAAATTATTCGGAATTTTTCCCTTCAAAGAGAAAGGGTTTTCCACGTAAATATTTGTGTTCTTATGTGTGATTGCTATTTTGAATTGATAGTTTTTGTGATAATATCATTTGGGACCTAACATTATATAATAAATAATTTTATTATTTAGATATTTGTTTGTTCATAGAATTGTCAATGTTTTGTTAAAACAAATTAATGTTGTTCGCTGGAGAATCTAGTCGTGCTGTCGTGGTACTCTACTCTAGACACAAACAATTTTTACCAGATTATAAGTTCAAGGAGAGAACTAAGAAGCCATGTGGTGCAACAACACTCATTTGGTAAATTTTTTTTTTATTTTTTTATTTATATATATAAGACATGTGGGGGGGAAGGGGGGGGGGGGGGACTTGATTTCGGGCCAAGGTCCAAAAGCCGAAGGCCATACTTGAAAAAATGGGCTAGGCCCATCAATGGGGATACAAGCTAGGGCGTCTAAAGAGTCATCGGTAACTCACCAGAGCAATTTCCATGGAGATTCGAGTCGGGCACCAATACCAAAACTCTTATCCGTGGTAATAAGCATGGATGGCCCTTCAGCAGAGAAGAATGGGACCACAGGTAACTATTTCCCTTTTAATCTGCAATGCTACTCACACCAAATTCGCCTCGTAAAATACCCTAAAAGGATAAGGATTATAGAGACAGTCACCTCTAAAAGGATAAGGATCAGAGAGACAGTCACTTCCGAAAGGATAAGGATCACAGAGACAATCACCTTCGCATTAATGACAGGGTTCTTTACCTAATCTCTTCCACATTAAATGCATATAGGACAATCTGAACAATGCAGACCCCCAAAAGTCTTATTTCATTATTAAAGGGGGGTAAGACCAAGGGGGGGTGTGACAAGTATCCCAAAAATCAGGATTAATCCTTGAGAGGCCATAACCAGGAATTCGCATCCCCTCTACATTGGGAAAGGTCAGATACTAACTCTACAGGACCGTCCCAATCCAGCAAGGATAGGGAAATGGATAGACTAAGGGAGCAAGTATTGGCCTTGCAGTATGAGGCTAGGAGGACTTAAGACCGCCTCCGAAGAAAGGATGAAGAACGCCTCCGACGAAGGGTTCGTAGTCCTGCACCGACTCTTTCTCGGAGAGAGGAGAGTAGCGTGGGGGAACGCCAAAGAAATAGTGATAGAAGGCAAACCCTCCACCCTAGAGATATAGAAGGGAGGAGTCCCCACCACATAGGGAGAGGATCAGGATACCTCCCCCTTAGGGTTCGGCCTTCTGCGGTCTCAGAGATCCTCCTACCCTTCGAGGAATGATGCTATAAATAGGGCATTGCAGTGGATATCATGTTCTCCATTCTCAGGGGAGATAAAAAGCACAAATTTGCCACGAAGGTTCACTAGGACTACCTTCACCATTTATGATGGGAAGACTGATCCCGTGGAACACGTCAATCATTACAATCAAAGTATAACCGTCTACTCTAAGAATGGAACCTCCTTGATGTGCAAGATTTTCCCCTCTAGCCTAGGGCCCATCGCAATGAGGTGGTTTGACGTGCAAGAAAATGATTCCATCTATAGTTATGATGAGTTGATAAGAGCATTCAGAGTGCGGTTTGTGGTGTGTAGTAGAACTCTGAAGCCATTTGACTCTCTCCTCACCATGTCCAAGAAGGAAGGTGAAACCCTTAAGGCATGCTCAGATCGTTATTAGGAGCTATACAATGAGATAAGGGGAAATATTAGAGGGAAAGTGGCCAAGGTTTTCAAAAGGGGACCAAACCAGCTGGTCCGACCGGTTCAATAAGGAACCGAACTTCAATCCGATCCGGTTATGGGTGATAACCAAAAATCCATCAAAAACCAAAAAAATTCGGAAACCGGTCAGTTCAACCGGAAAATCGGGAACCTGTAGGGTCGAGCCAATTAAGGGCCGGTTGGGTTGTCCACTTCAACTACACTGTTTCTTTTACTTATTCTAAGCCTAAACTACGTCTTTTTGTACAAAAGAAACCTAAAAACTAACTTAAACACCTATTCAAACTCTCACGCCTCTTTAATCTCTATCTCACGCCTCTGTCTCACTCTCACGGTGAGAGTCTCACGCCTTACTCAACTTTCAAGCTCACGCAGTCACACGGCCACGCCTCTAAACCTCCCAAAATTTATTTCCCTTCTCACAGCCTCTAATCTACTTCTCATCCTCATGGCCATGATCTGCTTTTGGGTTTTTTTTTTTTTTTGGTATTGCCCTTTCTACTTCAGTGGCTTCATCAATCATCAGGTATGGAACTTATTTTCCTTTTCCTTTGCTTTTGATTTTGGATTAATTGATTTTGAATTTTTGAAATCTGGGTTTTTTTTTTCCTTTGTCTCGGTCTTGCCCTCTTTGCTTCAATGGCTTCGTCAATCATCAGGTATTGAACTAAACCTTTTTTCTTTGCTTTTGATATTTGATTACTTGATTCTGAAATTTTGAAATCTGGGGTTTTTTTTTTCTTTGTTCTCGGTCTCGCCCTCTCAGTCCGTCCTCTGCGCTCCGTGCTTTGCTTCATCAGGTATTGTGTTATCAAATGAACCTTAAAACTTAGTCGATATTTGTTTGAAATTTTTTTGTTATTCCACCTAGCAGTAAGCTTAGCAGATTGTTTAAGGGGAGGATGGCAAATCGATCAAGGAGTGGGTCTGCCGAGTTCTTTCGTCTGAGCAACTTAGAGGAATTAGTTCACGAGGATAGGCATGTACGGTCTGAAGTAAATAGAGAAAATCAGGAGTAATCCTCAAAAGGCCCTAACCGGGAATTTACATCCCCTCCACATTGGGAAAGGTCAGCTACTAACTCTACAGGATCGTCCCAATCCAGCAAGGATAGGGAAATGGATAGGCTGAGGGATCAAGGAAATTGTGATAGGAGGCAAACCTTGCCTCACTGGGACAGAACGACTTCTCCACCCTGAAGATATAGAAGGGAGGAGTCCCCACCACACAGGGAGAGGATCAGGATACCTCCCCCTCAGGGTCCGGTCTTCTGCGGTCTCGGAGATCCTCCTACCCCTCGAGGAATGATGCTATAAACAAGGCATTGCAGTAGATATCATGTTCTCCATTCTCAGGGGAGATAGAAAGCACAAATTTGCCACGGAGGTTCACTAGGCCTACCTTCACCATTTATGATGGTAAGATTGATCCAGTGGAACACGTCAATCATTACAATCAAATTATGATAGTCTACTCTAAGATTGAAACCTTGATGTGCAAGATTTTCCCTTCTAGCCTAAGGCCCACCGCAATGAGGTAGTTTGACGGGCAAGAAAATGATTCCATCTATAGTTATGATGAGTTGATAAAAGCATTCGGAGCGCAGTTTATGACATGTAGTAGAACTCTGAAGCCTTTTAACTCTCTCCTCACCATGTCCAAGAAGGAAGGTGAAACCCTTAAGGCATACTCGGATCGTTATTGGATGCTGTACAATAAGATAGGTGGAAATAACGGAGGGATCATGGCCATGGTTTTAAAAACTGGACCGGACCAGCTGGTTAGACCGGTTCAATCGAGAACCGGCCTTCAATCCGGTTCGGTTATGGGTAAAAACAGAAAATCCATCAAAAATCGAAAAGATTCGGAAACCAGTCAGTTTAACAGGAAAATCGAAAAACGAGGAACCGGTAGAGTCGAACCGATTAAGGGCTGGTTGGGTTGTCCACTTAAACTACACCGTTTCTTTTCTTATTCTCAGCCTAAAATACGTCGTTTTGTACAAAGGAAACCTAAAAACTAACCTAAACACCTCTTCAGACTCTCTCGCCTCTCTAATCTCTATCTCACGCCTCTGTCTCACTCTCACGGTGAGAGTCTCATGCTTCACTCAACTCTCAAGCTCACGCAGTCATGCGGCCACGCCTCTGAATCTCTCAAAAAAAATTTCCCTTCTCACGACCGCTGATCTGCTTCTCATCCCCACGGTCACAATCTGCTTCTGGGGTTTTTTTTTTTCCTTTGTATCGGTCTTACCCTCTCTGCTTCAGTGGCTTCATCAATCATCAGGTATGGAACTTATTTTCCTTTTCCTTTGCTTTTGATTTTTGATTACTTGATTCTGAATTTCTGAAATCTAGGTTTTTTTTTTTTCTTTGGTCTCGGACTGTCCTCCATGCTCTATGCTTTGCTTCATCAAGTATTGTGTTATCAAATGAACCTTAAAACTTAGTCGGTATTTGTTAGAAATATTTTTGTTATTCCACCTAGCAGTAAGCTTAGAAGCTGGTTTAAGGGGAGGATGGCAAATCGATCAAAGAGTGGGTCTGCCCAGTTCTCTCGTCTGAGCAACTCAGAAGAATTAGTTCACAAGGATAGGCGTGTACGGTCTAAAGTACATAAAGAAAATCAGGAGTAATCCTCGAAAGGCCATAACCCAAAATTCACATCCCCCCCACATTGGGAAAGGTCAGCTACTAACTCTACGGGACCGTCCCAATCCAACAAGGATAGGGAAATGGATAGGCTGAGGGAGCAAATATTGGCCTTGCAGTGAGAGGCTAGAAGGAATTAAGACCGCCTCCGAAGAAGGGATGAAGAACACCTCTGACGAAGGGTTCGTAGTCCAACACCGAGTCTTTCCCGGAGAGAGGGGAGTAGCATGGGGGAACGCCAAAGAAGTAGTGATAGGAGGCAAAACCTACCTCACCAGGATAGAATGGCTTCTCCACCCTAGAGATATAGAATGGAGGAGTCCCCACCACACAGGGAGAGGATCAGGATACCTCCCACTCTGGGTCCGGCCTTCCACAGTTTCGGAGATCCTCCTACCCCTCAAGGAATGACGCTATAAACAGGGCATTGTAGTAGATATGATGTTCTCCATTCTCAGGAGAGATAGAAAGCACAAATTTGCCACGGAGGTTCACTAGGCCTACCTTCACCATTTGTGATGGTAAAACTTATCCCGTGGAACACGTCAATCATTACAATAAAATTATGACAATCTACTCTAAGATTGAAACCTTGATGTGCAAGATTTTCCCCTCTAGCTTAAGGCCCACCGCAATGAGGTGGTTTGACTGGTAGGAAAATGATTCCATCTATAGTTACGATTAGTTGATAAGAGCATTCGGAGTGTGGTTTGTGACATGTAGTAGGACTCTGAAGCCATTTGACTCTCTCCTCACCATGTCCAAAAAGGAAGGTGAAACCTTTAAGGCATACTAAGATCGTTATTGGGAGCTGTACAATGAGATAGGTGGAAATAATGGAGGGATCGTGGCCATGGTTTTAAAAATCGAACTGGACCGGCCGGTCCGACTAGTTCAACCGATAACAGGCCTTCAATCTAGTCCGATTATGAGTAAAAATTGAAAATCCATCAAAAACCCAAAAAATTTGAAAACTGGCCGGTTCAACCGAAAAATCGAGAACCGGCTGGGTCGAACCAATTAAGGGCCGGTTGGGTTGTCCACTAAAATTACACCATTTCTTTTACTTATTCTCAGCCTAAACTACATCGTTTTGTACAAAGGAAACCTAAAAACTAACCTAAACACCTATTCAGACTCTCACGCCTCTCTAATCTCTATCTTACGCTTTTGTCTCACTCTCACGGTGAGAGTCTCACGATTCACTCAACTCTCAAGCTCACGCAGTCACGCGGCCACGCCTCTAAATCTCTCAAATTTTTTTCCTTTCTCACGGCCTCTGATTTGCTTCTCATCCTCACGGTCACGATTTGCTTCTGGGTTTTTTTTTTTTTTTTTTTTTCTCGATCTCGCCATCTCTACTTCAATGGCTTCATCAATCGTCAAGTATGGAACTTATTTTCCTTTTCCTTTGCTTTTGATTTTTGATTAATTGATTCTAAATTTCTGAAATCTAGGGTTTTTTTTTTTTTCCTTTTGTCTCGGTCTCGCCCTCTCTGCTTCAGTGGCTTCATCAATCACCAGGTATTAAACTTAACCTTTTTCCTTTGCTTTTGATTTTTGATTACTTGATTTTGAATTTTTGAAATTTGAGTTTTTTTTTTTTCCTTTGGTTTTGGTCTCGCCCTCTTTGTCCGTCCTCTGTGTTATCAAATGAACCTTAAAACCTTGTCGATATTCGTTTGAAATTTTTTTGTTATTCCACCTAGCAGTAAGCTTAGAAGCTGGTTTAATGGGAGGATGGCAAATCAATCAAGAATGGGTGAAATGCTATACATGTACCTAGTTGTGAGGGACTACGCGATAAGTGCCATATTGATTTGAGCAGAATAGGATATTCAAAAACTGATCTAGTACGTTAGCAAAACCCCTCGTGGAGGCTGAGACGCACTATCTGCCCTTGGAGAAAGCTGCTTTAGCAGTGATCCATGCTACTCGGAAACTGCCTCTTTATTTCCAAGCTCATACGGTGGTAGTTTTGATTGGGCACCCACTGCAGACCTTGCTCAGGAAAGCAGACTTCTCGGGCAGGATAGCGAAGTGGAGGGCATCCTTGGGGGCCTTCGATATTCAATACAGGCCTAGACCCTCCATCAGGGGGCAGGTCCTAGCAGATTTCATTGTAAAGTTCACCCTGAGACACCCTAAAGTCTTGCACATCGGAGGGAATAAGAATGGAAGTCCTAAGAAATGTCCAATACAGCAAGTATACGTGGATAGGGCCTCAAATTGCTGAGGAACGAGAGTCGTATAGTTGTAATCTCTCTGAAGGGTATCAGGTTGGAAAGTCATTCAGGTTGGGCTTCCAAGCATTAAACAACGAAGTAGAATATGAGGCTCTCTTAGTAGGGCTTCGGATATCCAAGCAGGCAGGGGCGGTTAAGCTACGATTGCACTACAACTCTCGGATGATAGTCAACCAGATCAATGGAGAATTTAAGGCCAAGGATCAAAGAATGGTGAGCTACTTGAAAGAAGTTAGAACCCTAAGGGGTCAGTTTGAGAGTGTGGATATCTTATAGCTTTCAAAGGGGAATAACAGTCACGCTGATTCTCTAGCTACCCTGGCCTTATCAATTAATAAGCCACTCTTGAGGATTATATCAGTAGAATTCTTACTTTCTCCTAGCACCATCCCCCCTAAAGAAGCCACAGTCTTAAGTATACGTCTATCTCTTAGTTGGATGGATCCTGTTCTAACATACCTTCAGGAAGGAAATCTTCTCGAGGACAAACAAGAGGCCAAGAAAATCATACGAAAATCACCCAGGTATTGGGTATCCAAGGAAAGAAAGTTATACAAGAGATCATACTTAGGACCCTATTTGCTATGCATCCACCCCGAGGCAGTTGAGGTGCTCTTGAAGGAATTACACGAAGGGATATGTGGAAGTCACATGGGAGGAAGATCCTTGGCATATAAGGCCCTTACCCAGGGTTACTAGTAGCCGAGCATGCAAAAACAAGCCCAAGAGTTTTCTAAGAAATGTGATCAGTGTGAAAGATTTGCTCCTAGCATCCATCAGCCCGGAGGAGTTCTTAACCCAATATCAAGTCCCTGGCCATTTGCCTAATGGGGACTGGACATAGTGGGGCCTCTCCCTAAAGCGACAGGTAATAGAAGGTGGCTCTTGGTTGGAATAGACTACTACACCAAGTGGGTTAAAGCCGAGCCCCTTGCTAACATTCAGGACATTGACGTCAAAAGATTTGTGTGGAGAAACCTTGTGACCTGGTTTGGCTTTCCTAAGGTTCTAACCTCAGACAATGGACTGCATGTTGACATTAAAGCCTTCCGACGATACTACTCAGAGCTAGGCATCATTAAGAAATATTTCACTCTATCTTATCCCCAATGCAATGGTCAGGCCAAGGATACTAATAAATCTATTGTGAATGGTCTAAAAAAAAACCAAATGACTCCAAGGGAAGATGGGCCGAAGAACTACCTAGTGTGCTATGGGCATATCGAACTACTCCAAGAAGGTCAACCAGGGAAATCCCGTTCTCAATGACCTACGGTGCAGAGGCAATAATTCCCGTGGAGATAGGACTACCTACCTCTCGAACTGATAGATTCGGTGAAGAAAGCAATGACTAATTACTCAATAGGCACCTAGACCTCGTGGAAGAAAACTGTGAGGCTTCCTTGGCGAAGTTGGCCAATTATCAACAAAATATTGGCCGCAGATCATCATGCAAAGAAGTAAATCCCGTGGTACTAGACCTTGTTTTTGCCTCAGAAAATAACCTTATTATCTAATTCAAAATTATTTAACAGCAAAACTTCTCAAAAAAAAAAAAGGATAATAAGATAAATAAATAAAAAGAGTTATTCTACTCTCACACCAAAATGTCACAATATTTTCAAAACAAGTGAGGTTTCAACTTTCAACTCATCATAGGTAACATTATAATAATAATAATAATAAAAAATAAATAAATAAAGTATTTTATTGGAACCACCGCAACTCAAAACAATAGTGAAAATGTTGTGAGGTTTTGTTTAATGATGAACTATAACTACTTGATATGACCATTTAAAAATGATATATAAATATATATATATATATATATTTTAAAGGAAAAGTTTATAAACACAAGCATGATATATAACACGCCCGCGTACACACTGCCAAGGTTATGACAACATAGACATGTGTGGGTTTTTTTTTTTTTTTTTTTTTTCCCAATACATTAATATACTATATTAAATGGAAATGGAATAATACTATTTTTATATAGGTAATAAAAAAAAAATTTGTATTGCTCTATACTATTTTTATATTGGTTACCAATTTCGGAGTTTTCTTAGCTCTCACTTTATCTCTATCTGCCAACATGTAAATCCCCATAATATTCACCCCCTTACCAGACGCGGACTCCACGTTTCATAGTAATACAAATCAATAGCGTATTTTTATTCTTCTTCTTCTTCTTCAAAAAGAAAAATTCCCAAAACGCTTTGATTCTCTACCAGGGCCAGCCCTAGACATTTTGGGGTCTAAGTCGGGAACCAAAAATGGGGCCGTTTTTATATTTATATATTAATTAAATTAATGTTTATTTAATATTTTTATATTATAATATAATTCATTCAAAATCTATTTTTGTTGCCTTTTGAGATGCAAATTGACTAATTAAATTTTTCTTCTTTTTTTCTTTTTTTTAAGTTTTTCATATCCAGATGTATATTTTCTAGTAGACATTTCTAAGCAAACAATATATTTATAAAGACTAAAGTAAAAAATAACTTTCAAGTGTAGAGCAAATGAGAAATAGAACTTGATTTATATAAAAAAATTTTGTTGTAATTTAACCGAACAATAACAAGTTTTTAGCAATCTCCACCTGTATAAATAAAGACATATTCAATATATTACAACTAATTAAAAAAAAAAAAAAAAACTTATACAGTGATGAGCCAGCCAAAAAACGCAGGCTTAAAAAAAAACAAAAAACAAAAAACTGAAAGGCCCAAACCAAACGTGAAACGTCCAGCCATGAAGAGAAAGCCCAGCGCCCAAGCCTTTATTCTTTATACGTGATACGGTGATAAAATTACACTTCTTTCTCCTAGAAGAGTGGTAATTAACCCAATGTGATAACTGCATTATTGTACTTCCTCTCTCTTTTCCCATGAATATCTATGATTCTATGAGTACTCACTCTGCTTCTTTATCATCTACACATGTTTTTCACATGACACATTGCCTTCTTTGCAGGGATTTATGTTCTGCCTCCAACAACTTGCATGCATATTTTCCTTAGTAGCTTGTATAGTTGGAAGTGATGAACTTCGAGATGCTTCGCAGGTCTTGAACATTTTGGCTGATTTGACTTATTGCACGTAAGGCCTTATATAATGCACCCTTTTGAAATCAATTGGCCAAGAGACATGAAATGATGAAATCCTGTACTGATACTTTTATTTGATTTGTTTCTGCAGGGTTTGTGCATGTATGCAGGTATGCAATAAATTAAACAAAGTGCATTTGAAAACCATATATCACATGAGCATCATATAATTTTTAGCTGATGGATGGCACAATTAAGAATGTTGTCGGACCTGCTATAGATTATCCATTCCCCAATTACACACGTCTTGGGTTGTAGTGGTGGAAAAGCCTTGGCTGTAAGCTAGTGAACATCAAATCATGTGCCAGAGTAATAGTAAAAACCAATGTTACTCAGATTGGGACCCAGAGATGGTTGGTTCTTAGTTATCTGGTTCCTTTATTGATCTTGTGATAGTTACAAAAATTTTGGAGGGGGGATTTAAACCTTGATTCTCCTCATAAAGGAGAAGAGGTTTTGCCATTGAGCTAAAAAGCTCTTGGCAGTTATCTGGTTCCTTTTCTGTGTGTATTAGATAGAAATTTTTATTTTTAATTTTTTTAATTGTGGTTTTTGGAGTTCAAAGTTTTGTGACATGTTTACTTAATTTGTTTCTAATGCAGACCCAGCACAAGATTGAAATGGATAAAAGAGATGGCAACTTTGGGCCACAACCAATGATGGCAGTACCACCAGTCCAGCAGATGTCAAGTTTCTGTCAGCCGACTCCTCCACCGGTTGGATATCCATCCCAACCAGCATATGGGCAGCCTTACGGCTATCCCCCACCCCCTCAAGCTCAAGGTTACCCTCCTGCAGGTTATCCTCAACCTGCTCCTGCCTATCCTCTTAACCACTAGTGATTTGGACAGTGATGCCTGTGTCTCTGCTATAGTAAAATCTCACCTCCAATGTCTCTATCTGCCTTTTGATGCAGCTTTCTCCCAAATATATTTCTGTATGTGGACATTTTTCAACTTCCTAATATTTGTGTGTCTATTTGGTTTCATTAATGGCATTGAACTATGTTATAGAGGGAAAATTATTAGTTTACATTTACCATATATATCTAGTGCATTCCACAAAACCTGAGTGTTGTATACATATTGGATCTAACCTTGCAATATTGTCATCACATCCAATTCGCACAATATCTCATCTTAAAGTGTACCAGCATGGTATTCTATTCTCATGGAGGAGAAATTGAATTTGTACCTTTGTAGTCCACAAACTATCAATTTCTCAAACCATTAAGATCTATTGTGATCTTAATTCAAGATACCACTACATCTATTCACATCTCGTGTACTACTTAGCATTTATTTCCATCTCTTAACTCTTGGCACACACCAAAATTTTGCTGCATCAAACAAAATTTAAAAAACTAGCATTATTTGAGTAGGAGCTCATCCCATTAACACGTGCATTTCAAAGCTTATTTGATCAAAAGCAAAGTGTACATTAAAATATAATGCATCTCCCTTTTTACTTATTCTTATTTGAGCATGTGATATGCCTTACCATCGTCATTTATTCCAAACTATACATGCACAACAACATAATCACACAATCATGTGATAAGGTGCGTAATCATACATCACCAAGTTGATTAATTCCAAAATAATATGTGAATTAATCTCATACATCAACACAACATAAGTTACTTCATTTCACTCTTGTTATTGCATGTGAAATATACAATTCATAATGGTGGCATGTTATTTTTACAATTTACCGCATTAAATTCAATTATCATATATTCCAATTATCAATTTTATGGCTCTAAATTCACCCAAAAAATGGAGCACATCCAAATACGTGGAAAAAGAGTGAACTTGGTATTTTATGTATCTCAAGACAGATTAATGTGGTTTCCATAATTTTCTACTACCATATAACAAGTACAAAGAAAATCACGGTAAATACACCATGTACCCAAAATTTCGGAAAAATTCACCAGAAGACGCTCTTCGAGTATATATATAGAATGGTGTGGTCTAATCATTACACAATTTTCCAACTTTTAGAAATTTTCTATAATTTTATTCATATTTTTTTTTTTCACTAAAAATTAAATCATAGAAAATTACAAAATACCATCAAAAAATCTGGAAAAAACTTTAATCATGACATTAATGGGCTTCGGGCTTCAATGGGCTTTGGGCTTCCATCAACTCTTGGTAAGCCCAAAGTTACCATTAATTATACAACAAATTTCACCATAGAAATATAATTGCACTCTAGGCCTTATTAATAAATTATATCTCAAGAATCTAATATAATATTGTTTGACTCCTCCATGAAATATTCATAGTGAACAAAATCATAATAAATTGTCAATTTGTAAACAACTATTTTATTTCTTGAGTACCTGGTTTAATATTTTAGTTATTCCTATATTTTATGAAATCTAATTTCATTATATATAAACTTTAGTAACTCTTTACTAAAGTAGCCGGCCTTGAATAACCAATTCTCATTAAACTTATCTCAAATGTATATTTTGTGTCTCTATAGAAAGAGATTATGGATTCTACCTTGAGAATATGTGTTCTCTCAACATTACGTGCGGTTACCCAACATACCGAGGTTTTGACCGTTAAATTATATCTCACTTCTAATATATCAAAGCAACATTTCATGATTAGGTTCACAATCCTCTTAGTATTGAGAGTCTATGAAAATAGAAGTCGTGAGATTTATTATTCAAGTAATAATTGTTAATTGAATAATTAATCTTACAGCGGTCTAGTTAAATGCGTCTTGCACACTTAAGACACATCAACTAAAAGTCTCTACTTTCATGATCAAAACAAACCATCTTAGTTGACATGTTATAGTCTTCGCAAATGAAATGCTCAATTTTATCACCAATCACGAACTACATTTTTTATTTTACAAGGAATTTTTTATTTATATCTTCTGTAACAAATAAATCACATATAATGCATCTCAGGACTATATGATAATATCCAATTAGTTCATATATATACAAGTAGCCTCATATAATTAAACAATTTAATTATTTATAACATGCTAATAAATTGGATTTTATGGCACAAACCCTAACACCTAGGACCTAGGGGAGTCTATTGGAACTTGAGGTATCACCAAAAACTCGCCAATGGCGAAAAACTAATATGTCAAAAATCTAACAATGGTGAATTTTAACGGTTCATTCATCCTAGGGTCTAGAAAGAGACACTTGGCTTTGATACCAATGAATAAAAGCATATTAAAATGTCCTCGTATGAAAAACTAAGTTGTGTTGTTTAAACGACAGTTTTCGTTGTTTAAACAACACAACACTTTTTCACTCATACGTATTTCCACAACAGTTAAACAACATTGCCAAACAGGCCTGCATATCAACTATTGCAAAAGTGTGTCCTACACTAATGGGATATAATCCCATGTGGCGTGCTTTTATGCACCATAATTCAAGCCATATTCTACAAATCTCCACCTTGGCTTGAATTCCATCAAGCCTAACAAACGAAATTTGCAGACCACCAAATACAAATCCTTAACAAGTCTCCACCTTGACAAGACATCTCTCAAGCCACAAAAGCAAAACACTAAATCAAATTTGAGCCTTACCAAAAGAACAAAGTGCCAATTATCCAAAACTACTTCTAAATGTGCCAATAGATGCCAAATGCACCCAAAGATGGTGTAGAGTAATCAGCTCGATTTTTCCCCTATACTTTAAAACCAAAAAAATTAGCTCAATCTGAACAACCATGCCATCGCTGCACCCACACCATCGCCAACATTTATCCACCATTGCAACCCACTAACTAAGAGAGAAGGGAGAGTGTGAAGAGAGGACTCGTGGATTTCTGATGCGAGAGAGATAGAGAGCGAGTGAGTGAATAAAATAACCTAGTTTATTTTTGCATCTTGAGCTAAAGTAACATCTATTTTTAGATGATACTGTAACAATGTGTATTGTTATCTCAGTGTTGGATAGGGTAGTGTAGAGGGAGTTTTGGTGTTTTTCTTTTTGCTGCATTGCATTACCCATTGGGGATGCTCTAACTAGTAGATAAGCTAATTAAAGTCAACAAGACTTTAGTAACGGCATTACTTTTACCAGTGTAATGATAAGTGGTATCTAGA
The DNA here is from genome assembly GCA_032727855.1 of Quercus ilex subsp. ballota. Classification (NCBI taxonomy): domain Eukaryota; kingdom Viridiplantae; phylum Streptophyta; class Magnoliopsida; order Fagales; family Fagaceae; genus Quercus; species Quercus ilex. Next base: position 219,885 of record JAVFWQ010000015.1, read on the forward strand.
ATCATGATAAAAGTTAACAAAGCCATATGATTTTTGTTCAAATGAACACGCTATACTTAATGAGAAAATGAGTCCGCATTTTCTATTTCAGAATTGATATTACAATTTTTCTTTTTTTCTTTTTTCGTGGAATGGAAAAACTTAATCAAATCTAATTTATATGTTGTGGGCCAGCCCGATTTTGTGGCAAGAGAGTCATGTAGTGGAAAACTCCTATTAGAAATAGGAGACCACATAAGTTCCAATTCAGGTTTGTATGGGAGTTTGTGTGTTGAATAATTAGTGCATGACAAGAATTCTAGTTGAAGTGGTGTTAGGAATCCATGTGTTCCTAGAATTGATGTGGGGCGGCAAACTTGCTTATAAAAGCAAAGACTAGTGTGCTGCATAAGGGTTGGTGAGTGCAGCAACAAAAGAGTGTAGCATATTGAAGAGAGAGCTGCAACAAGGAAGCCGCACAAGGGAGAGAGAGAGAGAAGCAGCCAAGAGGGAGCCGCTTAGAGAAAGAAAGCCAAGAAAGAGAGCTATGCATGGAGAAGAAAATAGAAGGGAGAGAGCAAAGTGTTGTCGTTTTTGAGAAAGATAATTAGTGTGTGTGAGAGCAAAATAAAACAAGAGAGATTTTTTCTTTAGCCGTGAGACATACATAAGAATTATTGTAATTGATTTGATAATAGTGAAATTATTCAAAGTTTGTCCGGTGGTTTTTCCCTTCAAAGAGAAAAGGTTTTCCACACAAATATTTGTGTTCTTGTGTGTGATTGTTATTTTGAATTGATAGTTTTTGTGATAATATTATTTGGGACCCAACAAGTGGTATCAGAGCTAAGGTTACAGCGGAAGCAATGGTCGGAGAAGAAGGCAAGACTTCAGGAATTGAGAAGTTTGATGGAACAGACTTCGGGTATTAGAGGATGCAAATTGAAGATTATCTCTATTGGAAGAAATTGCATCTGCTTCTTTTGAAGACGAAACCTGAAACTATGAAGGATGAAGACTAGAACCTTCTTGATAGATAGGTATTGGGAGTTATTCAATTAACTTTGTCAAGATCAGTTGCGCAAAATGTTGTGAAAGAAAAGACCACAATGGATTTGATATAGACTTTGTCTAGCATGTATGAAAAGTCGACGGCTAACAACAAGGTGTATCTGATGAAGAAGTTATTTAATTTGAAGAAGGCAGAAGACACTCCTGTAGCACAGCATCTGAATTAGTTCAATACAATCACAAATCAATTATCCACGGTGGAAATTGAATTTGATGATGAGGTTCATGCATTGATTCTTTTGGCTTCTTTACCAAACAGCTAGGAAGTCATGAGAATGGCGGTGAGTAATTCTGCAGGGAAAAGCAAACTTAAATATAATGATATTCAAGATTTGATTTTAAGTGAAGAGGTTCGCAAGAGATGTGAATATAGATAATGCACAAGATCAAGCTTTTGTCACGGAGAACAAGAGCAGAGGTAGAAGCAAAGGACCTAATGATCAAAAATTCAATGGTAGGTCACAATCAAGGGATAGATCTAAGTTCAAGGAAACTAGAGAATGCTTCCATTGTGGGAAAAATGGTCACTTAAGAAGAGATTGTTGGCATTGGAATAGGGAACAAAATAAAGGAAAATTTGAAATTTAAATTTCAAACCCTCTAATTTTGATGAGAAAAATCACTTCAAATGCATCTAAATTGTGTATGAAGGTTAATAATTTGAATTTATTTTTTCTTTATTTCTTGTGGGTATTTTTTTTGCCTTAAATTAGAAGTCAATTTGAATTTCAGAATTCTGGATCTTATTTTATTTCTGGGTCAGTTTCTTACTTATTGGTTATTTTTGGCTTAAATTAAAAACCACTTCAAATGGTTTGTAAATTGTGCAAGAGGATTAATAACCTGAAGTTTCTTTTTTTATTTTTTGTGGGTATTTGCTTAAATTAGAAAATCAATTTGAAATTTAGAAATTTGGATGTTTTTTCATTTATGGGTCTGATTCTCACTCGCTTTTTTTTTTTTTTTTTTTTTTTTCTCTTGGATTTAATTTGGTTTTGTTGCTTTAGATTTACTAAGTTGTTTGAAGAAGCACTTGACACGTACTAGCATTGCATTGCATTGCATTGTGTAGGATCTTCATTGGGTTGGATGGGAGTGAGTGAGTTTTGATCCGTGTGATTGCTGAGGATGTTGTGGTGCTCTCTATTGAAGAGCAAAAGTGTGAGCATGTTGCAAATAATGATGTTGAGTGGGTTGTTGATTCTGCAATCCCCCCTCCCCCCCCCCCCCCACCTTGTTATCCCTATGAATGGGTTGTTTACCACGTACAAAGCAGGAGACTTTGGTATAGTGAAGATGGATAATTCTAGTTATTCAAAAATCGTGGGAATTGGTGATGTGTGCATCAAAAAAAATGTTGGTAGCACTGTGATGATGAAGGATGTGCGACACGTCCTTTTCTGTGTTAGAGTAACGGAAATTGGAGAGGTGGGTTACGGCTGGGTAACGGTGAGAATCACAGGTGGGTAAAGTGTCAAAATTTAAACCATGGGTGGGCACATAGAATTAGAGGCAAACCACAGGTGGGCAAAGTGTAATTATCCCAAAAATTTATAAGTTTATTTATGGTTTAAAATTATCTCAATTATGTCAAGAGCCTTATAACTCATGTTGGCACCTCTTGATATTTTTAAGACATCGACAATTTAAATCTCTCATCTTTTATTGTAACTATCTAATTATCAACAAAATAATAAATAAATAAAATAACCTCAATTAAGGAACTTAAGATACAATAATTTAACAAAGTAACAAGTAGGGAAATTCACACTATAATTTAAAACTTACTTGTATCAGCTCAGTTCGAGCAATACAAATCTCAGTGAGAAATCTTGATCGATCTTTTGATACAACAGTTGATCTAAAATTGCTATGTAACTCCTAATGCTAAGACTTAACTATGCTGTTTATAAAATTAAAAAAAAAAAAAATTTAAAAAAACTTAACTATGCTATAAATAACAAATGTAAATTCTGATCAATCTTCTTTTCTAGGATCTCTTTTCTTTTCTTTTTTTATGCCAAGAGCCTTTTAGTTTTACTGACACCTCTCTATTTACAAAGTGCTTGAGAGTTTAAGAGAAAAGTTTTTAAGCTACGAAGTTAGCAACACATTATAACTATCTCAAAAAAAATCTCTTTTTTTATCAATCATTCTTTATATATATATATATATATATATAATCTTCAAATTCCTACCATCATATGAATTTTAGGTTTTATTTTTCAAATAAATAAAATAAAATAAACAAACACTGCTATTTACTATTATACATGAACACATGAGATCATTCTAAATAATAAATAAGCAATTGTTTTCATCTAAAAATATTTTTTGCTGAAAATATTTTACAACGAAACATAAGTAATTTTACATCGTGAAAATCTCTCTAGTTTTCCTACAACAAGATTAACAAACCTCATATAAACTTATGCAGTATTCTTGGTATAAAAAACTAATTACATCTAACAAACAAATCTGATCAGGTCTAGCAGATTTGGGTGCCGAACTAAAATGAGATATTATTCCTCTTACCATTTCCCTGTTTTTTATGGTCAAGTCAACTCAATATGACTTGTATTTTATCATGTATAAAAAACACTTCTAAACATATTTTTTAACATTTTTTATATTTCTTTCCATAAAATTAGAGAACAAAGAAAACACTCAAAAATAAAATTTTGAATAATACATTAATCCTTAAATCTAATATATAGTTTCCTAATCCAGTAATTCCACAACAAAATAAAAATAAACACGTACACCGATTATACATTAAAAAAAATAAAGTTAGATCACATATAAAAATGATTAAATATATAGTTTCAGTAATTAAATATAACAAGCTAGATAAACAAAATAGTATATAATTAATTATGAATAAAATTTATACTGAACTTATGAAAAAAAAAATAACTACACAATTTTAGTAGTATACCAATATTTTTTATATATATATACAAGATAGAATTCTACTTTACCTTAATCTAAGTGTATATATATATATATATGAAGCTCCCTCCTAAAAACTTGAACCCTAGCCCTTGCCCTCCACACCCCACAAGCATTTATACTTGTAGAGTGATCATTGCACCAAGAGTATGTAGTGGTTAGTATATCCAATATTAAAAATATTTGCATTTAAGAATTACACGTCGAGTCAATAAATAATGTCATTAGCATTTTTATTTACCAGCAGTCATTAGCATTTTTATTTACCATATAAAAAATCTAATATAATTTTAGCGTACAAGTTTAAATTGAGAATCTTTCTTAAAAAAAAAGTTTACATTGAAAATTCATTAAAATATATATAATTTTATAATAAAGATAGAAAACTCTACTAACCGTTACCACCTGTTATGACCTATAGAAAACTCTACTAACTTTCAAAGGGTTATTTAATGGGAGAGTGAAAAATGTAGCAGTAGTAAGTAGGGGAAAATAAACATTTGCCCCTAATTTATAAATTATGCAACAAAATACCCCTGTTTTGAAATTATTTAGTAAAATGTCCCTATTTTTTAAACTCAATTTTAACAAAATTGACATTTGTGTAAAACTCAATATCCTCAAAATCGAGTTCTATGTATATTTTCAAGTGGAACTTGTTATTAGCAATGTCCAGTTTCACTTAAATTTTCAAAAAAAAATTAAGTGGCAAAATATGCATAGAACTCGACATTGCTAATGTCGAGTTCCACCTGTAACTCGATTTTGTTAAAATCGAGTTTCAAAAACAAGAACATTTTGCTAAATAGTTTCAAAATAAGGGCATTTTGCTACATATATAGTTCGTAAATTAGGAACAAATATCAATTTTTCACGCAATAGTTGAAACTTGAAAGCTTCTAAGAAAATAAAGTTAGTTGAAATTTGAAAATTGAAAGCTTCTAAGAAAAGAAAGTTCATTGAAATTTGAAACTTGAAAAATACATGGGAGGCCATGTCAATTAATTACTAGAGTTGAAGTTTAGTAATTATGGTCCGGACTATGTTCACAAAAAATTTATAAGTTTATTTATGGTTTAAAATTGTCTCAATTAAGTCAAGAGTCTTGTAACTCATATTGGCACCCTCTTAATGTTTTTAAGACATTCACACTTTGAATCTCTCATATTTTATTGTAATTATCTAATTATCAGCAAAATAATAAATAAATAAATATTAAAATAACTTCAATTAAGGAGGTTAAGATACAATAATTTAACAAAGTAACATGTAGGGAGATTCACACAATAATTTTTTAAAACTTACTTGTATTAGTTCAATTCGAGCAATACAATCTCAGTGACAAATCTCGATCCATCTTTTGATACAACAGTTGATCTAATTGCTATGTTACTCCTAATGCTAAGACTTAACTATGCTATTAAAATAAAATAAAAAAAGACTTAACTATGCTAAAAATAACAAATTTAAATTTTGATCAATCTTCTTTTTTAGGATCTCCTTTTTTTTTTTTTTTTTATGCCAAGAACTTTGTAATTTAATTGGCATCTCTCCATTTACAAAGTGCTTGGAAGTTTAAGGGGAAAGTGTTTGAGCCACAGAGTTAGCAATATTTTGTAACTATCTCAAAAAAAATCTTTTTTTTATCAATCATTCTTTATAGATATATATAATCTTCAAATTCTTGTGATCATATGAATTTTAGGTTTTATTTTTCAAATAAATAAAATAAAATAAACAAACACTGCTATTTACTATTTAGTTTTATCTATTAGACTATTACCACGAATGGTAAAGCACCACGTGACTATAGGCCTGAGAGGTCTACGACCGCATTTTTTCAAACGTGGCTATAGGCCAGGACCAATGGCTATAGCCACGTTTTTTCAAACATGATTATGGTTATACCTCAACTGCAAATATTATGCACATGACTGTCTCTAACCTTCCTATGGCTATCCCAAATGCTTTTAGGAGTGCCTTCCCATCTCCAAGCTCTTGTCTACAAGTGGGGCATCGGTTTTGTAACCTTGTTTTACAAGTAGAACACAGTTTATGTCCATAATGGCACTACAAAAATATAAAGGCAGCAGTAAGCTATTTCGAACCAAGCAAAGAACTAAGAAGAACATAAGTTACTTCATACAAAGAAAACCTTGACTTGTCTAAAATTGAATGCTATGATCAGAATATACAGCAACTAGAGACACTCTTAAAAACAAGATTAGTGACAGTGGCACAACTTTTCAGCGGAGGAATGGGCAGAGTAGACAGGTGTGGGGCAAGAATATAGTAAGTTAGGCAACGTTTGGAAGAATTAAGAAAAATAGCATCTCGAGTTTCTAAAACTCGAGATCCATATTAAAAATCGAGTCCCAAAGACTCGTTTTGCGAGTGTTTTGCAACTGAAAATGCCACACAAATATCGAGTTTTAGAAACTCGAGTTCTATGCAAAAAAAATTTTAGTGCGATCGCCCCAATAGTGGCGTTTTTAAGTCCTATAGTGATGTTTTAAAGCCCTATAGCGGCGTTTTCCTACAAAATTTTTTTGAAACTGTCATAGGGAGCCCTCTAGTGATGTTTTAAGGCCCTATAGTGATGTTTTTTTGTAATTTATGGAACTCGAGTCTTTAAAACTCGATTTCTAAGTGGATTTTTTTCTTACCACCTTACAAATCGAGACTTAAAAACTCAAGTTTTATCTTGGAACTCAAGTTTTAGACACTCGAGATGCTAGTTTTCAACATTATTTTGAAACGTGACAAAATTTTTTTAATATTTATTGTTAAATGGAAAAAAAATTCCTTTTCAGCACTACCAAATGCGATCTTAAGAACACTAGGAAACGAACTCATCAAAGACTCGCTTTGCGAGTGTTTTGCAACTGAAAATGCCACACAAATTTTTAGAAACTCGAGTTCTATGCAAAAAAAAAATTTAGTGCAATCACCCCAATAGTGGCGTTTTTAAGTCCTATAGTGATGTTTTAAAGCCCTATAGCGGCGTTTTCCTGCAAAATTTTTTTGAAACTGTCATAGGGAGCCCTATAGTGACGTTTTAAGGCCCTATAGTGACTTTTTTTTGTAATTTATGGAACTCGAGTCTTTAAAACTCGATTTCTAAGTGGATTTTTTTCTTACCACCTTACAAATCGAGACTTAAAAACTCAAGTTTTATCTTGGAACTCAAGTTTTAGACACTCGAGATACTAGTTTTCAACATTGTTTTGAAACGTGACAACTAACTAAATTTTTTAATATTTATTGTTAAATGGAAAAAAAAATTCCTTTTCAGCACTACCAAATGCGATCTTAAGAACACTAGGAAACGAACTCATCAAAGGCACCACAAACTCAAAAGCAATGCAAATTCCATAGAATACCCAATTCATGTTTCTTCCTAAACAACTAAGCATACTCGTCTTTTCTTTTTTAATAATTCTAACCAACTAGAAAGAGTCTATAACTTCACTCGGAAACAAACTCATCAAAAGCAATACAAATTCCATAAAATACCCAATTCATGACACTTTTCTAGAAGGAAAGCTTGTAAGAATACTTTCATATATATATATATATATATATCATTGAACTTTTTATTTTTTATTTTTATAATGAATTAGTAAACTTCATTTACAAAACCAAACTGTACACAAAAAAGTTTTCATAGGCCAACATAGCAGGAACAATTACGACTTGCCCAGACTAAGTAACCAAAACAACATTAATGGAGGTAGTGAATCCTTCATTCTTAGTACCCGTTTGGGTACTACGTTTTGCATCCACGTCTGGGTGCAAAACGCGTTTCAGCTTCTTTTTTTTTTCTTTCAGCCGCAAAGGCTGACTTTTCAACCGTGAACAGTGCATTTGTGCACTGTTCATGAACCCACAAATATCACTTTTCAACAAATTTTTTATTAAAAATGAGTCCCACGATACTATGCACACATTTAAAAATTATTTTGCTACAGTGTTTTCAGTTTTCAGCTGTATCTAAACAAACCCTTAGTTCGTTTTAGATTGTCAACTAGTTTGCCAAAGAAAGTTTGAACTGCAACTAGTGACAGACCAATTTGCCAAAGAAATTTGGCTTTGCATGGTGACTAAAGCTAGTAAGATCTTGTAGGCTTCCTTCCAAACCCATGTTTTGTTTATCAATACAGAATTCACCTTGGACTCAGATCAAATTGCTTGTGGTACTTGTATCATATATCACCCTAAAGCCATATTTCATTAACAGCAAACTATGGGACTGTACTTGTATCATGTCCTTCACCAATTTAGCAAACTATTTTCTTTTCTCTTTTATCATTCTAATCACCTAAGAAGAACACTCGAACTTCACTAGGAAACAAACTCATCAAAAGCACCACAAACTCAAAAGCAATGCAAATTCCATAGAATACCCAATTCATATTTCTTCCTAAACAACTAAGCATACTCGTCTTTTCTTTTTTTATAATTCTAATCAACAAACATGTAAACTACCTAGGGGTTCTGTCCCAGCATCACTTGCATCCACTCTTGCCTGCTCAGCAGTATGGGTGGCTTCCAGCTCCTCCTCCCCCCTCTGTCGTGAACATGGCAATCCTTCGCCAACTTGTACAAGTAGCAATCGACGTTTCTTTCCCATTCCTGTGTCCAACAACTTTACAACATAAAGAAAATTTTAATTATAGACAACAATCAATTCCATACAATGTAAGTGAAAAAGAAAAAGTAAAATAACTCATTTTAATATCTAACAATATATACAAGCATATATCCAAGTTTAAGAGCTTCTCTTTGCCAAACATTACAACAACGATGAAATGGAACCCTAACACCACATGAACATATATCCAAGTTCATAAGAAATGAATTTTAAATCCAATAGTGAACAAGGGAAGGAATTGGATGTATAATAAGTAAAATTTAAAGGAATTAACAACATTAAGAGGAATTAACAAATTCATCAAATACTACACAGAGGCATTCCAACTAATTCATGAATGGATACGTTTTCATTAATAACTGTAACATCCAAACACATACAACACCACTAAACTATTACATTACTCATCCTCGGTGTACTCATCCTCATTGTCATCTTCATTGTCAGACTCATCGTCAATAAACTCACAATCGTCTAAGTTGTCCATTTCATGAAGATCTCTTTCAGCAATGATAGAGGCATCAATTGTCATTCCCTTTACATCATCTCGAGCCCAACCATGATTGTTACTCACAACCTCATTAGTACTTATATTGTATGGAACATTCTCAGAAAAACTATATGTGTCATCCTCTGTAAAGTTGTGATTTACAACTATGTTTTATGTTGGCTTTATTCCATGACAAAAAGTGTTGTAATTGCTTTAATTTTGTTCCTTGTAATTTGTGGGATTTTATTATATTGGGTTTAGTATTAAGTTGGTGAAGACTCAAGCTGAAATGAAGATTAGTGGATTTCGCGAGAAGCTCGCGAGAAGCTTACCCGCAAAAGAGCCATGTGAGGAGCACATGACTAGAAGCTGAAGAGTCGTGTCAAGCTGTTGTTTTTGCAAGTGTCTCGCAGGTAAGGCCTTCTCGTGAGATAGTCGCAAAACATTCTGCTTTGAAGTTTTTAATGTGTGACTTTCTTACCCTTCACCCATACTATATATACCCTCATTACCCATAAATATATGAGAGGCCATTTAAAGAGAAAAACCCTAGATAGGTTTTCTACAACACACACACCCATCTTTTTGAGAGAGAGCTACTCATCCTTAGTGAGAAATCATTGTAGCCTCTTCTCCTTCCCTCTCCCATTGACATACCTTGAGAGGATATTTGTATCCAAACATAACCCACACCTATTCAAAGTGTAGAGAGTGTTTTAGAGCTTGGGAAGTTTTGGGGATTTGCCAAAAGAAGCCGGTGAGGCTTGGTGGATGCAATCGGGCGTAATGCGGGATCCGGAAAGCTAGACAAGACATGGTTCCGAGAAGCCTTGTTGGAGTAGGAGCTTGGAAGGATTAGGTACATCGGGTAGATTAGGTTTGGAGGGTCTCTTGCTAACCCATGTATCCCAACTGATTGTCTAGTGGATCGATTATCGCTTGGAAGGCGGTGGAGAGGTTTTTCGCCGACTTCTTCGGTTTTCTCTTCGATAACACATCAGCGTGTTATCTTTTGTTTGCATTCTCTCTTCCCTTATTCTTGTACTTTACTTTTAGAGTTTGTTGTTCATATTTATGCACTAGAGTAGTATCGGTTATTTGCGTTTCATTTACTCTTGTTTCCGCACTTGTTGGAGTAGGAGCTTGGAAAGCTTAGGTACATCGGGTAGATTAGGCTTGGAGGGTCTCTTGCTAACCCATGTATCCCAACTGATTGTCTAGTGGATCGATTATCACTTGGAAGGCGGTGGAGAGGTTTTTCGCCAACTTCTTCGGTTTCCTCTTCGATAACACATCAGCGTGTTATCTTTTGTTTGCATTCTCTCTTCCCTTATTCTTGTGCTTTACTTTTAGTGTTTGTTGTTCATATTTATCATATTTATGCATTAGAGTAGTATCGGTTATTTGTGTTTCATTTACTCTTGTTTCCGCACTTAGATAAGTTAGAGTAAAAGTAATATAGCTGTAACTTTAATTTGAGAGTCTAAATAGCTCTTGTGTTTTCAATACATTTTTGAGCTTTCATCCTCGTCACATTGAGGACCAATACGGGCATCAAACACATCCTTAACTTTAGTTTTGACAACAACATACCAATTCTTGTGCCTTTTATCTTCCACATAAAAAGCTTGTATAACTTGAGATGCCAAGACATATGGTTCATCCATCATTTCATTCCTACCATGTATGAAGTGTGTAAAGTTCACCATAGGAAACCCAAATTCATCAGTCCTATATCCTCTCCTATTTTGGTCATCAACCCATTTACACTTGAATAACAGACGTTTGATATTGTCAGAATAATTCAACTTGATTATATCACTTAAAACACCATAGTACATAATGCCACCATCAGTAGCGACATTAACTCCACTATTCTGTGTTTTTCTGTTTGCCTCATCATTTACACTCCTAAATTTTAAGTCATTTATGACATAATGTTTCAGCCGCTTTACATAATTATATGGCCATTTGGACAGTGCAGTAAGGGTATCACTAACTTCCTCCCTTTCCCTATCAGCACCAGTCAATGACATCACCTAACATATCCAAACAAAATTATTCATATCAGTACAAGTAATCATAGTTGGGACAGTGTTACAAGTTTAAGAAGTTGAAAATGTTATACATACGTGACACCTAAACCAACTACAAAACTTCTCCATGTGGTGCTTATATATAATGGCCTTGGATATATAATGGTGGCCTTTACGGAGTTCATCCTCCATCAATCTTTTGTGCACCCTGTGTAGGCAATTAGATTGACGTGCAATCATATTGGTATACATAGTACTTACTCACGAAAGTGGTTGATGTTTTTGGAATTGAATAAAACCTATGCCATATGCTTATGCCATATCAGCACCAGTAATAGACCTAACAATGCCTATGCCATATGCTCCCTCTCATATTCTAAAAATGGCCCAATAACTTCATCATATAAGAGTGACATCATGTTAGATAGCAAACCAATCATCTTTATTCTGATGCTTGCCAGTGACATTTCAAGAAGCATATGCATGATGAACTTGTCAGAACTCCAATTCACATTTGTCAAGCACTTCACAAACCTTGTCTTCGTCAATGTTGAATGAAAAACCATCCATAAAATACAAACAATTAAAGAAGAAAAAATATAAGATGACAGATTTTCAATTAGATAGAAAAATGCTCAAAGCAAAATACACCAATAGTCACCAATCTAAGATTGGGGAGGAAACTTGTAGTTCAATATAATTTTCAAGTCCAACCACACTAAAATCATTAAAATGTTCACATGAAATCTAGAAATTCCTATGGCATGTAAAATATGAGAAACGGAATCATTCAAGCTTAAGTCTTTGTTTCAAAACAGACACCAAACTCACAACACATGCCAATACAAGCTAAAAAGAAGGTAACTAAGAGTTCAACCTCTAGTTGTAAATGACTCAGACCAATCATATAGAAATTTAAAGCATTACAGCTATGTATGAAATACTCAATTCCATAATGCATTCATCTCACAAATCCAAACGAGAAGATAATAAAATGTGCTTTAACCATTATCGAAACCATCTCTCCCCCAACTCTAGATCGTGTAGTTTCAAAACAATACATTTCACCCAATCATCATGAGAGTCATCCTCACATAAATTGAAAGACAAGATGCCATTGAAACTAACATCCAAAACATACAATAACAAAAACCGAAACCCAAATTATGAGATTACTACATAAACCACAACAACATATTCACCAAAATAGAATGTCATTGCAATATGATTTTTGCACACATGAATACTATGACATCCAAGGCACAAGCAAGCAATCAACTCATACATACAATCACACCAACATCCTAAACTACAAAAACCACAAAATTCAATGAAACATAACTTCCCAACTATATGCAAATACATATACATAGAATCAATTCAAACATCTTCCTTCATTGGAAGCCACTATAAAATCCGAACCCGAAACTTTCATTTTCTTCAAAGGACCCGTTCGGATAGGCTGTTCATAAAGGTGCGTTTTAAAAATAAGCGTTTTTAAAACGTGCATTTTGAAAACATCATTTTCAAAACCACAGATAAGCGTTTGGTAAAAATGTGAAAATATGCATTTTTTTTATTTTTAAAGATACATTAAGCATTTGGATAAGCTGTTTTAAAAATGGCTGTTTTGAGTGTAAATTCCAAAAAATGACTTAACTATTTTGTTTTGAGTTCAACACACCTCATAATAAAGACCTCCTACCCAAACTCTCTCTGCATATCTGAATTTACACACTCAGATATGAGGATGATGCTCAGCACAACGCAATGTATCAATAAAGGTGGTAGAGAGGGGAATCAGGATTACTTCATCTTTGAAAATTAATTCATGGGAAAAATCAAAAAGAGCAGCAGCTAAGATTACACTGCCCATCCTAGTCCTGGACAACATCTCAGCTAGTCAGAGGCCGAGTAACTATTATACTCCTAAGGGTATGAAAACTGAATATATATTGCTATATTGAACAATGTGTACATGGCAAGTATATATAATTCAACTAACTCTCTAATACTAAACGACCTTTAGCTTTGATTTATACAAGTAAACTACTGTTGTTTTACAAAAAATTCAAACGAGCTTGACTTGTTTTCTTTCTTCTTATTTTCTCTCTTCTAGACCAGGATTAAGCTTTCTTTTAAACAGTTATAGCATATGCATTAACTGGTGTGTATCAGTAGACATACATGTATTTTGTCAAAGACACAAAACATGACATTTGTATAAACATAAAGTAGTAGCAGTGGCAAAGAAATTGGTGTGCTATTTTTCTGAGGTTGCCAAACTAGGTATGGAAATCATTCAGTACATTGATCTAAAATGTGACTAGTACTCCAGTAAGCGTTTATTAGAGACCAATTTTACAAGTCAGTTGCATGCTAAATTGCTTCCTAGTTATTCAGTAGTTGTAGCATAGCTTAAAAAGCTGTTTGTTTGCTTCAAGAACTATAATTATACTACCACTATATAACAAATATAATCCCTCTGCCTAAAAGCCATGAAAGTTGAAATATTAGAAAAGATGTATTGTTCCAAGGGCAAGTGCAACCCTACAAACTCAACTAAAATATATGGTTCATACACGTGAATTACAAATATATGGTTCATGTAAAAGATGTATGCAATATTTGGTCATGTAAAAGCTAACAGACACGATAGCAGACTTCTTGGTAAAGACCACAACTAAAATTCTTTATCATTCCAAATTTTCTCCATAACAGCATATTTTTTGTTTCAATAAATAGTATTTTTGTCCTTTTCCATTTTGCTATCAAAACTATGCCCACTACAAGCACACACAGATAGAAATATCTAACCCTCAACTCCCCAGCAGCACACATAAATAGATACCAAAATCTGTCAAACTCAGAGGGGCACCTTGCATAGAAAGGATACACAAACACTATACTGGAAGTGCATTTACAATACCCATTAAGCTTTTTATCACTAAAGAATGTTAAAAATTAAATTTTGATCAAAAGCCCATAAACACAATCCTGATTCTTGAATGAGAAACATAATGAAGAAAACTCATTTATCAATTTATTCCCAACCCACCAAAAAAAAAAAAAAAAAAAACACAGGGGTCTGATTCCAATGATATTTGTGTCTACAAATAAAGCAATAATTATAATCAAAACCCAAAATGGGCAGGTCTCAAAAGAAGCCAAAAACCCAAATAAATCCACAACCTATAAACAAAAACAACGGCAAAAACAAATCTTTCAGTCAAACGCAGAGTTTTGGAATGTTTTGTAAATGCAAAAAATCTGGGTTTTGAAAACGCAAACGTAATTTTTGTGGAGTCAAACGGTTTATAAAATCACGTTTTATCTAAAACGCGCATTAAGGCTTTGCAAACAGCCTATCCAAACGGGCTCAAAAACCCATTACGAACAAAAAAGAAAAGAAAAGCAGAACCTTTAAAATCATTGAACTTTCAAGAAAATTAAAGCAACAAAGAAAAAGAAGAGAATACAAAAACAAACATGAATCAAAGAATTAGAAATCTCGTACTTGAATCGGAGAAGATGAGCAGCTTGAATCGCCGATCGAGATCCTGTTAGGAATGCTATAAGCATATGAACAATAATTGGTGTATTGAGATTTAGTTAGTTAGTTAGTTACAATTCTAAACATGTTAATCACATTTAGCACATGTTGGAATTATTAATGCACATGGGGAATAATAGAACCAATAGAATGAGGCATGTTAATCACATTTAGCACATGTTGGAATTATTAATGCACATGGGGAATAATAGAACCAATAGGATGAGGCCATGTGGGCCAATGAGATTAGAGCTAGTCTCTTATAAATACATGATTATAATCCAATATGAGATATCAATTGAGGAATAAACCAATTTCTTAGTGCATTAATGCATCTCTCTCTCTCTCTCTCTCTTTCTTAATCTCTTTCTTTCTCTATGGAGGGTGACTACCTCAAATTAAGTCAATTTCCCTCAAATTCCCATCAATTCCCCTATAATTCCCATCAATCTCTATTAGGAACCACCGGGTTCCTAACAAATGGTATCAGAGCCACTAATCTTGAGATGAGCAATTGTGATGAAAGAAAACTTTTGAAAAAAATACAAGAAATGTTGAACAAAGCCTTAGAAGAATCCAAGGATATTTCAAAGAAGATGAAGGCCTTGGCTGAATCTAACATGGCCATAAAGGAAGAACTTTCAAGAGTGCAAGAGGATCTTGAAAACATGTCCGAAGAAGAGTTACAATCTATTGATTCAATGAAAGTCAAAGAACAAATCAAGTTCCAAGAATCTACTACTGTTGTTACAAGCTGGGATGTTGATTTTTTTGTCAAACTGGATGATGTTGTACATGTACTGCTGCCCTTGAAGTTCAGTCGAAAGAACCAACAAAGAAGATGATGATGATCTTCCAAGAACCCATTCTTGATGCACCAATGGAGGCTTCCATTCAAGAGTCTATGATTCAAGAAGTGGCAATCCAAGTGTCGGTGATCCAAGAATCCAAGATACAAGCGCCAACAATTTTAATGGTTCTAGAATCGATTGAGGTCTTGAGGATACAAGAACATTTCAATGTTGAAAGAACCAATGAGACCTTGAAGATTGAAGAACCATTGAAGCCTCAAGAATTCGAGCAAATTTTGAAGATCTACGAAGAAGAAACCTTCATATGCACAGGATCGCTTGTCAAAGAGAAATGCATGAATATGGCAATCAAAATGTCACTACAGTATTGGTCCATTGGAAGATCTCCTTTGATGAAGATGCTATTTCACAACAATACCTTGTGGGCAAGGTGTTTTGAAGGGGAGGAAAATGTTAGGAATGCCATAAGCATATGGACAATAATTGGTGTATTGAGATTTAGTTAGTTAGTTACAATTCTAAACATGTTAATCACATTTAGCACATGTTAGAATTATTAATGCACATGGGGAATAATGGAACCAATAGGATGAGGCATGTTAATCACATTTAGCACATGTTGGAATTATTAATGCACATAGGGAATAATAGAACCAATAGGATGAGGCCATGTGGGCCAATGAGATTAGAGCTAGTCTCCCATAAATACATGATTGTAATCCAATATGAGATATCAATTGAAGAATAGACCAATTTCTTAGTGCATTAATGCATCTCTCTCTCTCTCTCTCTCTCTCTTTCTTAATCTCTTTCTTTCTCTATGGAGGGTGACTACCTCGAATTAAGTCAATTTTCCTCAAATTCCCATCAATTCCCCTATAATTCTCATCAATCTCTATTAGGAACCACCGGGTTCCTAACAGATCCTCGAACTAAATGTTTGAGAGAGCCTGTGAGAAACGACAAAATGGAGGAAGTTAGGAAGTGATCTGAAAAACTGGGTTTAAAAATTTACCTGTGGGGTGTAAGGGCTTCAGATCGGAGAGATGGAGGGTGAGGGCTTGAGATCAGAGAGATGGAGAGTAAGGGCTTGAGATCGAAGATAGAGGGTGAGGGCTTGAGAGTGACAGATAGAGGGTGAGGGCTTGAGATCAGAGATGGAGTGTGAGGTCTTGAGAGATGGAGGCTTGGAGGGTGAGTGCTGAGATCGGATGAAGGGTGAGGGCTTGAGAGATGGAGGCTGATGATGTGATGATGTGTGATTGGAGTGGGTTCCACTGAATTTTTACTATACTATTTATACAAAGCTTAAAGCCGCGTTTTTAACCTGCGGCTATAGGCAAATTCTGAAGCCGCGTTTAAGAAAAGCGGCCCCATCCAGAACTAAAGCTGCGTTTTAAAAACATGGCTTCAAACCAAATTTAAAGCCGCGTCTATAAAATGTGGCTTCAGACCAAATTTAAAGCTGCGTCTATAAAACATGGCTTTAGGCAAGCTAGAGCCACATTTTATAAACGCGGCCATAGTTAAGATTTTAAAAAAAAAATTTTGAAATAGGAAGGTCCTATAATCGCATTTTTTAAATGCGGCAATAGCTCCTCCCCCAAAAATGCAGCTATAAACACTAAAAACGCGGTTATAGACATATTCTATAGCCGCATGTTTAAAACATAGCTTCTTTTGCCTACTTTAAGTAGCGTTTTTTAAAAACGCAGCTTCATCCCGTCTGAAAACGCGGCCTAAAAAAAATGCAGCCTAAGACCCGCATGTTTTGTAGTGATATTAAAAACGCGGCCTAAAAAAAACGCAACCTAAGACCCGCGTGTTTTGTAGTGATATTTGGGTGCCAAACTAAAATGAGATATTATTCCTATTATCATTTCCCTGTTTTTGATGGTCAAATCAACTCAATATGATTCGTATTTTATCACGTATAAAAAAACACTACCAAACATATTTTTTAACATTGTTTTGTATTTCTTTCCATACGAATTAGAGAATAAAGAAAATACTGAAAAATAAAATTTTGAATAATACATAAATCCTTAAATCTAATATATATATATATATATAGTTTTTTGATCCAGTAATTCCACAACAAAATAAAAATAAACACATACACTGGTTATACATAAAATAAAGTAAGATCACATGTAAAAATGATTAAATATATAGTTATAATAATTAAATATAACAAGCTAGATAAACAAACAAAAAAGTATATAATTATGAATAAAATTTATATTGAACTTATGGAAAAAAATAACTACACAATTTTAATTGTAAATCCAATATTGAAAATATTTGCATTTGAAAATCACACGTCAAGTCAACAAGCAATGTAATTAGCATTTTTATTTATTTACCATATAAAGATCTAATATAATATAGAGGCTTGGCAAATGGATCACATCGGGTCAAGTTTAGGTTTGATTAGGTCGGGTTGGATCAAAATCGAGTGCAGGTCTAAATAAAAACGAATTATTATTCTTATTACCGATGCCATTTTTTGAACGAAATATGAATTTAAATTTTCTCAAATTCTACCAAGAATCATGGAGATGGTTGCAGAAGTTTGCTCAAGTGCTTATGCTAAGAAAGTATTATGGAAATCGGTTCTGATGATCATAGTTTAGTGCAGACTACGTGTGGACTTTCAAAGGTCCTAACCACGGACAAGTGGAAATTAATCGATCTGTGGACTTTCAATTCTTTACGATATTGAAGTTCAGAGACTAACATTGGCTTTCCAAGGTCATTACTTCTTCTCAATTTTCATGGAGTTTTCCTTGGTCCACGTACGGAAGGACTGCATTTATGTTTGATGCTATTTCCCCTAGCAAAGTAGAAAGTTTTTACATGATTCTTATTTTACAAAAACAAAATAAACAAATCTTCTTAGAACAACGAAAATCAAGTGGTTGGATATTATAAATTTTAGATTTTTTTTTTTGAGTAAACAGTAATACTTATTAGAACACACACGAAAATAGTAATACTAGTGTTTTAAACAGAGTTTATAATACATTACATAATCAGAGTATAACTACAAAAGGGTCTAACATTTGCAGTTGTGGACTGGAGTTATAATTAATGGACACTAGACACACACAACCAATGTGGGATAAACATTCCTATTTTTTTTTAATAAACAGTAATACTTATTAGAGATTTGGATTCCAGTTAACTCAACTAATAAAGTCTCTGATGGTTGAATAAAAGATCTAGGATTCAATCCCCGCCTATACCAAAAACCGATTGGTATATTGATCTGATAATAAAGAGCTATTATTAGGATTGGACGCTATAAGTTGAAACTGTCTCAAAAAAAAAAAAAATAGATATGTTATTCAAACATAAAATTAAAAGACATTTAAAAAATAATTAATTAGGAGGGACAATTTATATTAGTGGGTCGTACTTGTATCTTGTCAAGGTAAAGATATTCAAATACGTAGCTTAAATCTAAATTGAAGTCATTAAGATTCTTTTGGTAAGCTAAATACGAACTTAAGGAGTTCATCCTTGTATGTATATGTAAAGGGATTTGTGTTGGTGTTAAAATTGAACTAAATAAAAACAATATATATGTTTTAAAAAGAGTTTTAATACTAGTTTAAACCTAAAGATTGAACAAAATTTAGTCATCTAAACTAACCAACCCACAAACCATTTTTTTTATGTTTTAAAAAAAATTATGTTTAAAGACTAAAACAAAAGAAACTAAAGTTCTTTTTTTTTTTTTTGGTTCTCATCTTTGATCTTCCTCTCTTTTCTTTTTTTTCTTTTTTTGGTTGAAAATCAAAAGTCACCTCCATAAATTTAAAAGAAAATTTGATAATTTTTGTTTCTTTACTATTCGACATACTTACTCCTTTTTGAGGTGAACTTGATTAATCATCTAAATTAATCAAAGTATAATTATACTTTTGTCCTATTTATTTATTTTATTAAGCCCAATAAATCAATGAAAACAAAATCTCTCAAATGAGGACCAAGACAAACAATACCTATCAGAAAGAAAGAAAGATTGTGCCAACATTTTGACAAAGCCAAAGTGAACAGAAAAGAACAGCACATACATAGCTACTTTCAAGTTTCAACTTCCAAGTCTCAAACACACACACCAAACGTGTTAACTTAAACCATCTCGACTCTGATAGGCGATAGCTCAGTTTTGAGTTCTGGGTTTCACTTATCTGCAATGGAATGAGTCTGGTTTTCCACTACGTACAATCAGCTAGGTACGTGGTAATACTGACAGTTAGGCCATGCCACGTCACCTCACGATACTCTTTGCTCTTTCTGATTGGAGGATGGTGTCTAATTGTAGAGAGAATAATTGATTGTCGTTGTAGGGAATCATCCTTTTATGTCCTCCGTTGGTTTTGTGGGGACTAGTGCTTGAAATGGACGATAATAAATATTTACCTTTTCTTTGCTTTACATTTTATTCCCTTTTGAAATTTTTTTTTTTTTTTTTTTTTTTTTACTTTTAAAAAGATTTAAACAGGAAAAAACGACCATGATTTTTTTAGTAGAGTTTGTGGTGTATTTTGTGTTAAAAGTAAAACCCCATTCTTTTTCTTTTTCTTTTTTCCTTATGTGCATGGGTATGTTTGTTTATAAAAATTTATTAAAAACAATTACTGTAACAAAACTTGGCCAAGAAAATTAAAAGGCACTACTATAACTCTTTTAATATATAAAAAATTCATTTGAGACTTGTTTTCAATATATTTACAACTATGGCATAATATAATTTTAAATTTAAGAAGAAAACTTTTAACAATATTTTTTTTTTTGGTGAGATTATAACTTTAATTTTTTGTTATATTATATCTACTGTCAATATGAAATTCAACAATAAGATTACCTGATAACCTTATAATTCCTTGAATAACCTTATAATTCACAAGGATGGAAGAGTTTAGTTTAGGTGGCACTACTTTGTTTTTCGTTTTACTTCCTCTTTGTTAGGTGGCCCTCTAGTGAGGACAAATATCTGAAATTGATAAAATAAACTTCTAACTTTTTCCTTATTTTCTTTTGAGATTATTTGGATTGCGTTTGGTGCTTCCTTACATTGGATGTGACACAAATATGACACATGTTTAAAATTAAGCATGTGTTTATCTTGTATCTCGTCTAATATATAAAAGCACTAGATGAAAGTTTTGTTCCTATCTTTAACTTTCATATTTCTTTCCTTGAATTTTTTTTTTATATATATAAAGGGAAGGGAGAAAACGCAAAACAGAACTTGACCAAGAAAGTAAGAAATTTACAACCATGGTCGGATTGATACAACTTTAGACTTAAGATGATAGCTTTAATCATTATATTTCTAGCTTATATGTGAGATTTTAACTTAATTTTTTTGTTATATTCTATTCATGTTAATATAAAAATTTAACAATAACATTACCTAATAAACTTAACGTTTACGAGTGGGGCACGAGTTTGGTTTGGTTTAGGTGGCCGTATCTTATTTTACCTTTAATGTCCTCTTAGCTAGGCAACCCACTAGCAGAGATGAGTACCTAAAATAGATAGAAGAAACTACTAACATTTCCTTTGCTTTCCTTTGGGGTTTGGAATGCATCCATTGACTATTATTTATCATACATGACACATACGTGACATGAACGTGACGTATGTTTAAAAATGACCATGTGTTAGTTTTGTATAAAGTGCTAGATGAAACTCCTAATTTTTTTACTTCAACTTTCCTCTTTCCTTAAAAAGGGAGGGCACAAAAACACAAAACAAAAGAAGAAAAACAAATTGATCAAGAAAAATAAAAAGGGCATTACTATATCCTTACCTTCATTTAATGGATCAACACATATAGAAAGCAACTTGTCCTCCCTTTCTCTTTCTCAACAAGCAGTTTCCTTTCATTCAAATATCTATAGCAAGCAACACTACTACTCTACTACTAATTCCTGCAAGATAGGCTCCCATTTGAGGGATAGCCTTACAAGTGAATGGTGTTGAAACCTAGCTCTATATAAGAATCAACTTTAGACTTAAGGTTAGAACTTTAATCTAGATTTTTTTTTTCTTGCTTATTTGTGAGATTTTAACTAAAAAATTTTTTTGCTGTATTTTGTTTATTGCTAATAATAAAATTTAGCATTAACATCACCTACTAATCTTAACCTTTACAAATGAAGACAAATTCACTTAAAATCAAATTAATAGCATAAAATCTCATTCAACGGGTATTGGTGGACTACCCTTTGGATGTTCTCCAATCTCTCCTTAGCTTCCACAACTCTCTTAGATAGGTTAGAGTAGTACTGGAAAATTGTAGAGTTAGTCTTTATCATTACAAGTCCTTCGATCCTTCTGTGGAGAGAAGTCAAAAGACCCTCTCCTCTCACGGCCAAGTGCTCCAAAAAAACGTTGGAGAGCTTTTATATCTCTCCCCAAAACATTCATTCTCTTAAAGTTCCAAAGTGATCCACATTCTCAATGCAGCCTAATAGATTTTTCACATCAATTGTATATTAAACATAATATGCAAAATACGAAATAAAATTATGTTCGTTAATGCTATCCGGATTTACTAAAAAAAGAATTGTTCAAATTAAATGTGAACCCATGCAAAATAAGAGTAAGAAAGAAAAAGAGTAGTTTGATAATAATTTGTTGACAAGAGATACTTTTAGAGAAAGAGAAAAAATGTAAGCATAAGAGGTTTAATGGCGATAAGTTCCATGGGCTACATTTTGTTGAGAGAAGGAGGTATATGCATATCTTTTACTTATAGCTAAATATCAATCACTTTCTTCAAAAAAAAAAAAATTATTTATTTATTTTAGATTGTTACATAAGTATAGTTGTAATATATATATATATCGAGCCTTGTGTAATTTCTTAAATGGTTAAATGAAAGAGGCTTCCCTCTCTGCAATTAAGTTAGGCTCAAACTATAAGTTCTTACATTCGTATACAAATCAATTTAGTGTGGATCAAAATGTAAATTTGAACTAAGTTAGACTCAAAATATAAGCTCTTACATTCAGTTACAAACAATTTAGTATGAATCAAAATGTAAATTTGAAGTTTGTTTACATAAATCAAGATATTTATTTTTGATATATATGATATTATCAATATTTAAATTTGATATAATTGCATGAAAGGAGTTGTTTGCACTTATTATTTTTACTTCACTTAATTATATTTATAGCAGTGAGAAATATCCAATTTTCTTTTGTCAAAATAATCCTCAATTAATCCAAGTATAATTTCATTAAAAAAAGTATTATTAGTATGAAAAAGAATCTCAGACATGTATAAATGCTTGCCAGTAAGAATCAAGCAAAATAAAAGGAAAGTGGATAGTGGATTCTAATAATTGTCTCTTGTTTGCTCACAAAGAAATTTTTTTTTTTTCCCTTTTAAAAAAAGAAAGATTTCTTTGTGTTTTATTATTTGGAATTATATGATCATTTCAGCAAAAACTCTCGAGTTTACTGTAGATTCTGGATTTATGGAGGTGAATCTAGAAGGAGATAATGCAATGGTGTTGAAGACGATATCATAGGCTAAACCAAACTTTTCTCGACATACTTACTCCTTTTTGAGGTGAACTTGATTAATCATCTAAATTAATCAAAAATATAATTATACTTTTATCCTTTTTTTAATTATGCCCAATAAATCAATGAAAATAAAGTCTCTCAAATGAGGACCAAGACAAACAATACCTATCAGAAAGAAAGAAAGATTGTACCGACATTTTGACAAAGCCAAACTGAACAGAAAAGAACAGCACATATATGGCTACTTTCAAGTTTCGACTTCCAAGTCTCAAACACACACAAAACGTGTCAACTTAAACCATCTCAACTCTGATAGCTCAGTTTTGGGTTCTGGGTTTCACTTTTCTGCAATGGAATGAGTCTGGTTTCCACTACGTACAATCAGCTACGTACGTGGTATGCCACGTCACCACACGATACTCTTTGCTCTTTCTGATTGGAGGATGGTGTCTAATTGTAGAGAGAATAATTGATTGTCGTTGTAGGGAATCATCCTTTTATGTCCGTCGGTTTTGTGGGGACTAGTGCATGAAATGGACAATAATAAATATTCACCTTTTCTTTGCTTTCCTTTTTATTCCCTTTTGAATTTATTTATTTATTTATTTTTTACTTTTAAAAAGATTTAAACCAAAAAAAAAAAAAAAACCCATGATTTTTTAGTAGAGTTTGTGGTGTATTTTGTGTTAAAAGTAAAATCCCATTCTTTTTTCTTTTCTTTTTTCTTATGTGCATGTGTATGTTTGTTTATAAAAATTTATTAAAAACAAATACTGTAACAAAACTTGGCCAAGAAAAATTAAAAGGCACTACTATAACTCTTTTAATATATAAAAAAAATCCTTTGAGACTTGTTTTCAATATATTTACAACTATGGCATGATATAATTTTATATTTAAGAAGATAACTTATAACAATATTTTTTTTTTTGGTGAGATTATAACTTTAATTTTTTGTTATATTATATCTACTGTCAATATGAAATTCAACAATAAGATTACCTGATAACCTTATAATTCCTTGAATAACCTTATAATTCACAAGGATGGAAGAGTTTAGTTTAGGTGGCACTACTTTGTTTTTCGTTTTACTTCCTCTTTGTTAGGTGGCCCTCTAGTGAGGACAAATATCTGAAATTGATAAAATAAACTTCTAACTTTTTCCTTATTTTCTTTTGAGATTATTTGGATTGCATTTGGTGCTTCCTTACATTGGATGTGACACAAATATGACACATGTTTAAAATTAAGCATGTGTTTATCTTGTATCTCGTCTAATATATAAAAGCACTAGATGAAATTTTTGTTCCTATCTTTTACTTTCATATTTCTTTCCTTGAATTTCTTTTTATGTATAAAGGGAAGGGAGAAAAGGCAAAACAGAACTTGACCAAGAAGGCAAGAAATTTACAACCATGGTCGGATTGATACAACTTTAGACTTAAGATGATAGCTTTAATCATTATTTTTCTAGCTTATATGTAAGATTTTAACTTAATTTTTTGTCATATTTTATTCATTGTTAATATAAAAATTTAACAATAACAATACCTAATAAACTTAACCTTTACTAGTGGGGCGCGAGTTTTGTTTGGTTTAGGTGGCCGTATCTTGTTTTACCTTTTATGTCCTCTTAGCTAGGCAACCCACTAACATTTCCTTTGCTTTCCTTTGGGGTTTGGAATGCATTCATTGACCATTATTTATCATACATGACACGAACGTGACGGATGTTTAAAAATGACCATGTGTTAATTTTGTATAGAGTGCTAGATGAAACTCTTATTTTTTTACTTCAACTTTCCTCTTTCCTTAAAAAGGGAGGGCACAAAAACACAAAACAAAAGAAGAAAAACAAATCTTGACCAAGAAAAATAAAAAGGGCATTACCATATCCTTAACTTCATTTAATGGATCAACACATATAGAAGGCAACTTGTCCTCCCTTTCTCTTTCTCAACAAGCAGTTTCCTTTCATTCAAATATCTATAGCAAGCAACACTACTACTCTACTACTAATTCCTGTAAGATAGGTTCCCATTTGAGGGATAGCCTTACAAGTGAATGGTGTTGAAACCTAACTCTATATAAGAATCAACTTTAGACTTATGGTTAGAACTTTAAGCTAGATTTTTTTTCTTTTCTTGCTTATTTGTGAGATTTTAACTTTTAAAAAAAATTGTTATATTTTGTTTATTGCTAATAATAAAATTTAGCATTAACATCACCTAATAATCTTAACTTTTACAAATGAAGACAAATTCACTTAAAATCAAATTAATAGCATAAAATCTCATTCAACGGGTCTTGGTGGACTACCCTTTGGATGTTCTCCAATCTCTCCTTAGCTTCCACAACTCTCTTAGATAGGTTAGAGTACTAGAACAGTAATAGGGTTAGTCTTTATCATTACAGGTCCTTCTCCTTCTTTGGAGAGAAGCCAAAAGGTCCTCTCCTCTCATGACCCAAAGCTCCAAAAACACGTTGGAGGGCTTTTAGATCTCTCCCCAAAACATTCATTCTCTTAGAGTTCCAAAGTGATCCACATTCTCAATGCAGCCTAATAGATTTTTCACATCAATTGTATATTAAACATAATATGCAAAATACGAAGTAAAATTGTTTAAATGTGACCCATGCAAATAAGGGTAAGAGAGAAAAATAGTAGTTTGATAATGATTTGATGACAAGAGATACTTTTAGAGATAGAGAGAAAATGTATTTATGAGAGGTTTAATGGTGATATGTGATATGTTGCGGGACTTCTTCTTCCTTCTTTTCTTTCCTTTTTTTTCATTTTTTTTAGAAAGAGAAAGGTATGCCTTTTTCATTTATAGACAAATATCAATAACTTTCTAAAAAAATTTATTTATTTATTTATTTTGGATTGTTATATAAGTATAGGTTATACTATATATATATATATATATATATATATATATATATATATATATCTTGAGCCTTATGTAATTTTTTATATGGTTAGAAGGAAGAGTCTTCTCTATATAACTAAATTAGGCTCAAACTATAAGTTCTCACATTCAGTTACAAATCAATTTAGTATTAATCAAAATGTAAATTGGAAGTTTGTTTACATTAATCAAGATATTAATTTTTTTTTAAATTTATATTGATATTATATGATACTAATAATATTTAAATTTGAAATAATTGCGTGAAAGGAGTTGTTTGCACTTATTATTTTTACTCCTCTTAATTATGTTTATAGCTTTTCTCAACAAAAAAAAAAAAAAAAAAAAAAAATTACCGCACACCCTTAATACGATGGTCACTCCACAAGCAAAGGCTAGGGTTCAAGTCTCTAGGAGAGAGTTTCACACACATATACACTTAGATTAGGTTAAAGTAGAATTTGTATAAAAAAATATATATATGTTTATAGCTGTATGAAATATCCAAATTTTCTTTTGCCAAAATAATCCTCAAATCCTAGTATAATTTCGTTAAAAAAAAAGTATTATTAGTATGAAAAAGAATCTCAAACCCGAGTCTTTTGGCTAAATATTGCTAATTCTGAAACATATTTGCGTTATAGGTACTGTTACAAGTTATTTGGGGATTTGAGGAGAGAGATTGAATTTTGGCAACAGTGTTGCCGAAATTCCAAGAAAAGTAGGAGAGAAAATGAGAGAAAAGGTGGAGAGAGAAAAATGGTGAATTACGGCAACACTGTTGCCGTAATTCGCTGCCCAAATATCTGCCCGGGCACTGTGAGACGAAGTGCTCTGAGTGCTGCCCCAAACAAACTAAAAAAAATTTGTCTCTATTGTGGCAATACCATTGCCGAAAATGGGAGTGGGGAAAAAAAAAAAAAGTGAATACCGAAATCTGGGAGGAATTTAAAAAAAATATATAATGTGCTACGTACACAATATTTTTACAATATTTTCACAATAAATCACAGATAACTGGTTATTATTAATTCAAATAGTAATCTCAATGTTAAATTTAAATTTGAATTAGTAATAAACAGTTACCTGTGATTTGTTGTGAAAATATTGTGTACATAACACATTATATTTTTTTTTAAATTCCTCCCAGATTTCGGTATTCACTTTTTTTTTTTTTTTCCACTCCCATTTTCGACAATGGTATTGCCACAATAGGGACAAATTTTTTTTAGTTTGTTTGGAGCACCACTCAGAGCACTTCGTCTCATAGTGCCCGAGCAGATATTTGGGCAACGAATTACGGCAACAGTGTTGCCATAATTCACCATTTTTCTCTCTCCACCTTTTCCCTCATTCTCTCTCCTATTTTTCTTGGAATTTCGGCAACACTGTTGTCGAAATTTAATCTCTCTCCTCAAATCCCCAAATAACTTGTAACAATACTTATAACGCAAATATATTTTCAGAATTAGGAATATTTAGCCAAAAACTCTATAAATGCTTGCTAGTTATTTTAGGAATCAAGCAAAAAACAAGCTAAGTGGATAGTGGATTCTAATAATGGTCTCTTGTTTGCACACAGAAAAATTTTCTTCTTTTTTTTCCTTTAAAAAAAAAAGAAAAAAAAAAGATTTCTTTGTGTTTTATTATTTGGATTTATGTGATCATTTATCAAAAAAGGAAAATTCCAAATTTGTAGTTTTCATTTAACAACAAAAAATCAGGGACATGACTTATCCTAGAACCCCACCCCAACCTGCCAATGGGGACCAAAGGAATGAAGGATAAAAGAAAATTGCTTTAATAATTTCAAGTACAAGCGAAACATAGCAAGGTACAAGCACTTCACAGCAAGCCTGGATTTATTAATTTATTTTAGTTTTTGAGATTCATTTTTTGATAATTAAAATTCACAAAAAAAAAAAAGAGAAAAATCAAAAACAATATTAGAAAGTTCGGATTTTTCCTGGCTATAAAAGGAAGTTATTACTTTTAAGCAACTGAATTTCTCTCTCCTCTCTCTAGATCTTCTCGGAATCTCCTAAATACTTGTAAAGCTCTGAATTCCACTCTAAACTAAAGTATCAGAGTTTAATGCCACTTCTCCCAGAAAACTAAAGGTAAAAACAGAAACTTTCAATCTTTATTTGCTAAAACTTTAAATTTTTTATTTTTTCTTTCTGATGGGTCTGTTTTATTTGTTAACAAGAGTTACTGTTTGTGATTTTTTAATGCAAGCTTTGATTTTTAGATATACATAAGTCCAGCATGGCTTAGAAATTGAATTTGCTTAGTTCTGTTTATGAATTTTCTTCCTTGCTTTAAGCTTCGTTTGATTTGCAAGAAAGTGATGGAAAATAGGGTGTCAATATTTTATTTAGTGTGATTTCATTGTATGGGTCTTTGGAAGTAATGGGTTGCCACTTTACTGAACCAGTAATACTCTTTTAGGCTTACTAGTGTTGATTTATTAAAAGTTTGGAAAACTAAGAGAACATGCAAGATTGGATTAAGATTGTATATTGCTTTTCTTTCTGAGTTTAGTATCTATTTGCTTAAAGAGAGCTCCAATTCAGGGCCATTAGAATTTTCTGGCTTTAGAAATTTTGGAGTTTTCTGTAGTAAAATTAAGTAGGAAATAGTTTTAAGAAAATTTTATGTGAGATTTTTTGTTAAATCAGTTTATAAGCTGTAGTTTGGTGCAAGTTATTCCCAGGACTAAGAATAGTTTTTAATGATACTATCTGTTTATAATGTTTCCTTTCCAATTTTGAAGCTTTAGATTTTTGCATTTTGAAAATGAAAATAACTTAAAATCTTTGGAATTCAAAATCACATCATTTATATCCCTATTTTTTTCTCTGCAACCAAACAGATGGTAAAGTTGGATTGTTGCTAAATCATTTGCTTTGTCTCAGGCACAGTTTCTGGGTATGGATATTCTATCATACAGTGGTGCGCCTTGCTCTCATGTAATTAATTTAAGGTTGGAATTGGTTGTGAAAAGTTCAGACTTGCATCAGTCAAAGCTTACTTTTAGAAAACATAAATTTTGGTGCACTAAAATTAATTCCAGATGTGGGTCCTTTAGATTGTACAATATAGATCAGTCTCTCTTAAAGCAACACCAGGGCAGTTTTAGGTCATAAAGTACCCTTGGGAGCTTTAGAAATGTTGATTTAAAGGTCTCGAGTGGAAGCTATGATGGTTATGTGATTGATGGTAAAGAGGATGCAAGAGATATTTCAAAACCGGGAGAGTCAGAAACTAAGGTTGTAATTCCAGGCATGCCAGATGAATCTAATGGTGAATCCAGTGCTGCAGTCAGTAGTTGCTTTTGGGAATGGAAGCCCAAGTTCAATGTACATTATGAGAAATCAGGGTGTGAAAATGCGACTTCCCCACCAGTGCTCTTTCTTCCTGGTTTTGGTGTTGGTTCTTTTCATTACGAGAAACAACTGAAGGATTTAGGACGTGATTTTAGAGTTTGGGCAATTGATTTTCTTGGGCAAGGCATGTCATTGCCATCTGAAAATCCCACTCCTGGTTCTAGTGAAGGAGATACATTGGAGAGGAAAGATTCTGCTTGGGGCTTTGGAGATGAAACTGAACCGTGGGCAAGTGAGCTTGTTTACTCTATTGATTTATGGCAGGATCAAGTTCGCTATTTCATAGAAGAGGTAGCCAATAGCTCTGCAATTTTCCTCTATTTCCTTTCTGTAATGGTAGCATAGCTATTATATTGGCATATTTCTTTAAAGTTAAAACTCACATCTACTATGTATAATTGCATCTGCACATAAGATTGGCATGCATTATATGTAGACCAATTGAAGGGATTTCGAATTTTGTGTTTCCTTGGTCCAAGTTTCCTTGACAGATTACATTAATTAGATGTGATTCATGTGAACCCTTTTTTTTTGTACATACTGTTTAGGCTATTTTCATATTTTTACTTTGATCGAGGAAGTTCACACTGCATTTAAAATCATGCACCTCACACACCAATATCCCTCTTTGGCACCAAGAATGGATTAAGTTTGTATAATTATATTTTTGCAAAAATTAGTATGGCACTAGACAATCTTGACAAAACACTGTTTCGTCTGGAGTGAAGATTCGGTGAATGATGCCTGCTAAATTATTTGTAAAGTTTGATGTTAGCTTTAAATCACTATGGGAATGGACTTTTAACCTTTTCTTTGGTACCCCAAAAACAAAGATATTGAAGCCAGCTGGAAAAGTGTTACTCCCATGGAAGTATTTGTTACCAGGTCCAAAACTATTACTCAACCCACAACATCTATCATCCACACCTCCAATATTAGCATTGTGGGTGCTTGCAAACACATTCACTAACTTTACTATTTCCAGTACCCCACTTATCACTACAAGCACTCCAACATTGTGGCTGGTGGTTCTGCCATTAATTCCAGCATCACATCTGCCACCATCGGTAATGCTACAACCTGCAGCTACCACTGTTATGGCACTACCACCCCATCTGCTACACCATTGCTCTACTAAGGCTGCATCTGCTTCAGTCAACCACATCAACCATGGCCACCATTTACATTGCACTCATTGACACTGAAATCCCTCCGCCTCTACCACTGTCAGCATATTTAATCATGAATGCCACTTTTTTACTTTTTTACTTCTGTCACATAGTGAATTGGCATGGTTCATTTTGTGGTTTCATAGACTTTTAGAAACAATGGATTATTCTGATGGTAGCCATACTTCTTGTGAACACTAATCTTATATCCCTTCCTTTTAAATGAAGTGGCTAGCAAAAAGCGTAAAGATGTCAGTATGTCAGGACTGCTCTCAAGTGTAAGAGCTACACATTTTTGAAGTTGAGTGAATGACTACTAATTAATGCAAAAGAGGAATTATCCTCCTCTGATGTTAGGTTTTTCCTTTGGTTGAATCTCAGTAACAGTTAACATAACATGCAAAGGTACAACATTTAATTAATTATTTTTCTCAGTAATATGTTAGTCTCTATATTGTTTTTGTGGGCAGCAGGAAGACAATGATATCCTTCATCATCTATCTATTACCAAAATTTCATGACAATCATCCTTTGATAACCATAAAGGAATCGTGGTTGAGAGTGAATCTTGTTGTTATTTCAGCTAAAGTAGCTTCAGGATCTTTAATCTTTAATCAAATTGATCTCCTAGATTTCAGATTAATGATATGTTCAAGTTAATCTATAAACAGGGAGATAAATCAATCATTTTTCTTTCAGGTCATTGGTGAACCAGTCTATGTCATTGGGAACTCACTAGGAGGATATGTGGCTCTATACTTTGCAGCAACCAACCCTCATTTGGTGAAAGGTGTTACATTGCTTAATGCAACTCCTTTCTGGGGATTTCTGCCTAACCCAATAACATCTCCTAGACTAGCAAAAATATTTCCATGGTCTGGAACATTTCCTCTGCCTTCCCATGTGAGAAAGCTCATAGAATTTGTGTAAGTTTAACTGGTTTTTTACATCACATGGTGTCCATTTTCGGATATATGCTCCTGTATTTCCAAGTCAGCTTGTCATGTCTTAAACCTATGAGCACCAGTGCACCACATATATTATCAGTAAGACAGTAACCATCCATACATGGGAATGTTATTATTTAATAAAATTTCTTCACAAAAGTTGAAGTTTAGGCTTGGGGAGCAGAAAATTATAATTTTTGTTTTAAATCATTTGAGCTTGAACTGTTAATACATTGTTAACATGGTTAGGTCCTTTACCTATGTTGTCGGAGGAAAAGCTGCTTCAGTTACTCTTATCCATTTCCAATGTCTATAGAGTAACAGTATTTTAAAATTTCAATATGTAATTTCAGTTGGCAGAAAATAAGTGATCCTAGAAGTATTGCAGAGATACTCAGGCAAGTTTACGCAGATCATACAACAAAGGTTGACAAAGTATTTTCTCGTATACTTGAGACAACATAGCATCCAGCTGCCGCTGCATCATTTGCCTCAATTATGTTTGCTCCTCTGGGGCAATTATCTTTTGGGGATGCTTTATCTAGGTGGGTTACCTATGCTCAAACTGCTACAAATATTTTGTGTCTTCTTTCTTTTTCTTGGTCCAAGTTAGGGATTTCCAGTTCATTTTCATTTGTAGGTGTAAAATGAACAATGTACCAATCTGTCTCATGTACGGAAAAGAAGACCCCTGGGTGAAACCTGTTTGGGGACTTCAGGTGAAACGGCAGGTCCCTTGAGCTCCATATTATGAGATCAGCCCAGCTGGTCACTGCCCTCATGATGAAGTTCCTGAGGTATGTAGTTTGGCACCACTAGTTTGGGGTGTTCTTAGATAATGTTTGTAAAGAAATATACTCACATTGCAGAAATCAAAATTGTGGTAAAGACAAATAAAAACTAAAACATAAATTTTTATTGAATAATAGGCTTGATTTTTTTTTTTTTTTATCTTTCAATAAAACTAAAGCATGGTTCATATAAAAGCTACAAAAACTTTTGAAAAAATCAACTTTGAATTTATTACACTATGAAATTATACATTATCTTCAAATCAAATAAAATCCTAATCCTGAAAAGATTGAAATAAGATATTTTGGTGTATTAAAATCACACTATTACAGCACTTCACGTTATGATTCCCTACACTACCCAAAAAATCATGGGAATTTTTTTTTCTACAAATCAGCATGTATCTTATCTTGATTAATGTTGAACATGATATTTGATTGCACTTAATATTTCCCACATTTGACACTTTAGTTCGTATGAAGAATGTAAAACAAGGAGTGCCAATGTGCCCAAATAATAGAGTCTCAATGAGCTAGGGCCTTCTTGCATCATGATGTCCCTCAGTGGACCAACATGGTTTGGCTTCCTTTGGTCCTCAAGCATTATTTTTGTTCTTTTCCTTCCTTGGAATGATTATCCACAAACATAAAGAAATTCTGAAAATAATGCTTGTCCAGTCTCATTTCTCCAGTTGTTTTTGCTAGATGCCAAAGGGGAAAACGAAAAAAGATAGTGGAAGTTGTTTTCTGTTTCAGAGATGACACAATGATGCCACTTATTACATGTGGAAAGAAGGATCTTACAGGATAAAAATTCATTAAATTGGTGTTTACAATCAACTTGTATTCTCTGTTTCGGCCATAAATAGTTTACCTTGGTTACCTTTATTTCCTTTCCTTTTCTTTTTTTGGTAAAGAGGATAATGCATTAACAACTAAAAGATGGAGAAAGTATAAACTGTTTTTGTCACACAGGTTTTTCTATTCTAGTACTTGACCATTAACTGTTTTTGTCACACAGGTTGTGAATTATTTACTACGCGGGTGGATCAAAAACCTGGAGACACAAAATTCAATTGCATTACCCCTTCTTGATGATGGAGAAAGTATTGATTACAGCATTGCCAGGGAGTTGGAATTTGTGAGAGATGGATCAAGAAAATCATTGAGTGTGCGTTTCTTTGGATCCAAGTTCTCACTTTGGAACAGGATAAGCTCTTACATCAAATCTCAATTTGGGAATACAGATCTCAAATCTTGATACTGGCACCAACTTTGTCTTTGTTTTAAGCATAATGTATATCTGAAAGTGTACCATGTTTGTCATATACTGGTGTATTAAAGGAATCAATTAATGTATATCCATATTCTTTCTACTTCAATACTTGTTTTTCCATCAAAAACAACTGTCCACAAAAGCCTAAAGCCCTAAAGATGGCTGATTTTTGGTTAAAACATTGATGTAGAGAAATAACTTCAAAAACTGATGTAG
The DNA here is from genome assembly GCA_032727855.1 of Quercus ilex subsp. ballota. NCBI lineage: Eukaryota > Viridiplantae > Streptophyta > Magnoliopsida > Fagales > Fagaceae > Quercus > Quercus ilex. The sequence continues at coordinate 253,688 of JAVFWQ010000015.1, forward strand.
CAGGCTAGCAGCATAGGAAGGAGTTTAAATGAAGCCAACCATTATCATTGTACTACTAGAATATTAAGTTTAGACATTTATGTGTTTGAGTTAGCTTATTTTCTTTGGTTTATTTTGCTTAGGTGGATGAAAGTATAATTGTACTTAAAAATAAAATAAAAAAGCAAAGTTTTAAAAAATCATACGAGCCAAATAAAGCTAAAAATAAGTTAGCTAAACAAATCTTTGCTCACCACCTCAGCAATCTTGACACATTCGATTGATTGTGATTTACACCGCTACTGATCTTGACACGTTCGATTGATCAAAAAAACATATTATGTCAAGAGTTTTATAACTCAACTTTTAATATTTTCAATAAAAACGCTTATGAGCTTTATAGCTCAATTTTTAGCATTCGTTTTCACTTTTTAATGAAAACGTTTATGATTCAAATTATTTTTTTAATTATTAAAATATAAAAAGAATAGTAATAATAACATTATTAAATCTAATTAAAAAAAGTATAATATTAATTTTACATACTAGTCAATAAAATCACTTGCTTTTTACCTTCCACAAAGTACAGCTGAGCCTAGAATTTGCCGTTTCCAAAAACAAACAAGGCCAAAATTGTACCCGCCGAAAATGTTAGCTAATTACCTAACGACTCTCTGGATATTCAAAAATTTACAGACTTTCCAAAGCAAAGAAATTTACCCAATATGGTAAGGCTGCTATCCAAGACATTTCGCTCTGTCAAAATCCCTAATCCTTCAAAATCATGCCCATCTGCATCATCATCAACAACACAAAAGACATCACAAGTTAGATTGAGCTCAAGATCATAGTCTGTCTATCTCATTCTCTCCACCAACACCCCCATCAAAACCTACGTTGGCGTCACCACCGATTTTTCTCGCCGGTACATTCACTGATTCATGTTTGTTCAATAGAAAGAAAAAAAAAAACGAAATTTTTGTTCATTTTGGAGGGTTATTTGATAAATCTGTTGAAATTTGTTATCTGGGTCGATCTTAGTTTGTTTAGTTCTTTTGCTCAAATGGGGTTTTTTTTTTTTTTTTTTTCTTTCCCAATATATATATGTTTGATTGGATATAAGAGCATGTAAATGTGTTTAGTTTTGTAATTCTTGGTGTGGCTTGCCAATATGGCATAATGGGGTATTTGGTAAATCTGTTAGAAGTTCTTATCTGGGTCAATCTTAATTTGTTTAGTTCTTATGCTCAAATGAGTTTTTTTCCCCCCCAATATATATGTTTGATTGGATATAAGAGCATGTAAATGTGTTTAGTTTTGTAATTCTTGGTGTGGCTTGCCAATATGGCATAATGGGGTATTTGGTAAATCTGTTGAAAGTTTTTATCTGGGTCAATCTTAGTTTGTTTAGTTCTTATGCTCAAATGGGTTTTTTTTTTTCCATTATGTTTGATTGGATATAAGAGCATGCAAATGTGTTTAGTTTTGTAATTCTTGGCGTGGCTTGCCAATATGGCATAATGGGGTATTTGGTAAATCTGTTGAAAGTTTTTATCTGGGTCAATCTTAGTTTGTTTAGTTCTTATGCTCAAATGGGTTTTTTTTTTTTTCCCCAATATATATGTTTGATTGGATATAAGAGCATGCAAATGTGTTTAGTTTTGTAATTCTTGGTGTGGCTTGCCAATATGGTGTAATGGGGTATTTGGTAAATCTGTTGACTAGGCCAATTTTAATTTACTGGTTCTTATGCTCAAATGGATTGCCTGGAATATGTTTGATTGGATAGAAGAGTATGCAATTGTGTTCAATTTTGTAATTCTTGGTAGGCTTGCCAATATGACAAAATGGGGTATATGGTAAATCAGTTGAAAGTTCTTATCTGGGCCAATTTTAATTTGCTTAGTCCTTTCTCAAATGGGTTATAAATGTTTTCAGTTTTATATTTCATGTTATAGCTCTCTCTAATATGGTATAATGGGTTACTTGATGAATCTGGTGAAAGTTCTTGTCTGGGTTATTCTTAATTTGCTCACTCCTTTCACGGAAATGGGTTGGGTTTTATATATTTGATTGGATAAAAGAGCATCTAAATATGTTTAGTTTAGTTGTTCTTCTTTTTATGGCTCTCTAATATGATATAATAGGTTATTGCTGTGTTAAATTGAATTAACTTAGGCAATTAGCATTTTTGTATGTCCCCATTAGGTTATTTGGTTATGACTCATCTGAGATCTTGCATAATTTTGTCACCTGTAATTGGTGACTGAATTATCTAAATCCTGAATTCAATTATATTTTGTGGTTAAATATGTTGGTTTGGCACAACACATCTTGAATTATTTGGCATCAGAATTTGGAGTAGGTGAGTGAGTTGAGGAGAAAATCTTGATAATCTGAGTTTAAAAGAAAAATAGGATAGATGGGGTAAAGTAATGTGTTTTTTGAAGAGGAGAAGTGAAAGAAGGATACTTTTTCTGTTTGTTATTAGTTTAAGCATTTAACGTTCTACTGGGTCTGGGTATATTGGAAATAACTTGTTAGAATCATTCAAAAATGTGCCAGAAAATTGTAATAGGAAGCATCTGAGATTTCTACAAGATTTGTCCCAGAAATTATTTATAGAAATATTTATTCTCTTTTCTCATTGGGTGATTTGGTGATTCCATTGACAAGCATGTTTGCAAAACATTAGCAAAAGGTTCCTGAAAAGCTAGCTTATATTGAGAAAATAGGTGTTAGTTTTACAATTGCTGAAGGGATGGCAAAGTTTAGAGACAAGGTGTGGGGGATTGTGAGAATAAGTTGGATTGACACTTACACTAGTAGAAGAAGTTTGAATTGTTAGAACAGTGAAATAGGAAATTTTTGTGGTTGGAGATCTATTGTACTCATGCCCTCAAGAGTCGCTTCTTTGTTTGTACAGCAAGCCCTTGGAAAATCCTTCCAGAAGATAAGTTTATTCAATTGATTGGTGCTATATGTGTAAAAGGTTTTGGGAATCAGAGGATCATCTTCTTCTTTTTCACAGTATGCAGTGCAGAGGATTCTGGTCTTTTACTTTGATTGGTTTCAATTGGGTATTTCATTGAAGAGTTGGCATGGTCATTTTGGTGGCAAAAGAAGAAGGTTAGCTTGGAAAGAAATGAGCCTTTGTGTTTGATGAGAAATATTTGGAAGGAAACGAGTTTTGGAGGGATTGAGTGGCCCCTACACCAATTGGAGTCACCTTCCTCAAAGACTTCTTGTGCCTCCCTTGTGGAATGGCTGTACCCATTACTGCTGCTTTACTTGATTTATTGGATTTTTTTTTTTCCTGCAAGAGTTGGAGCTTGCCAGCTTTCCAACAATCATGACTTTGTAGACCTCCTACATATGCAAGTAGTGTTCCCTTTGGCACTTTCTATAATGTTAAGGCAAAAAATGAAGAACAAAAGAATTTGGAAAAGAAAAAGGGAAAAAGAGAGGGGGGGGAGGTGGTTAGTGAAAATGATTGGTTATAGATGTTGTGCATTAAACACTCACACGCAAAAGTTTTACTTTTTAATCACACTAGGTACCTGCAAATTTTGTCTCCTTTTAACTGGTTGAGGGCCTAGTCTAGCTTGTATTGATGGTTCTACTGGATTTCAGTAATGATATTAACATATTTGTCAGAGTGTATTCTTTAGTCTTAAATATAAATTTTTGCCCTGTGGGCTCTTCCTTTTGTTCATAGAAGCTAGAGTACAAGGAACAGTATTCTTCATAATTAGACAAGTCTAATTAATATTCATTTTGACAAATTGGAACTTTCTGTGTAGACTGAAACAACATAATGGTGAACTTAAAGGTGGTGCAAAAGCATCTCGTGCAGGAAGGCCGTGGGTATGTGCATGCATTATCCAAGGTTTTAAGGACCAAAGTGAAGGTATGTTCTAATTTTTGAGATTTGAATACCATGTGCTTTTCTTTTGTTTTCTCTTAACTTTTACTATAGAATATAGATAACATCCTATGAGCTTATGCTGTATCATATTTGTAAAATTTTTACAAGAATATTGAAAAATTTTCAATTTCTTTTGGTCCTAATATTGCTTCTTAATAGCTGCATTTTTTCTGGAATGCTTATTATCACCAGCTCAAATAATATGCAATTCTACGAGTTTGGAAACTATGTCGACATAAAAACTTTCATATGTAATTCTAGAATATACCTATCTTTTGTTGCTCATTTCTGGTTTACTTTTGAAATGCGCTGCTTAAAAAAATTTGATTTTTTTTTTTTTTTTTTTGGGTTTGTTTTTTGGAAATTACATTGAAATGATGCTTGGATCATAGTCATTTGATGAAAGAGGCAGAAAGCTGATTATAGTAGGTAAATGCTATGTAATTACTTTCACATGGTTTAATGATTTTGCTAATTGCAAAAACTGCAAAGTGACTAACTGTAGATGATCTCTACCCTTACAAATATCACCTGTTCTTTTGTATCAAGTATTGGCTTTCTTCATGAATTGCAATCTGTTTTCTGAGTCACTCTAAATTGAATTATTGTGAAATTTGATAGTGTTTTCAACTTGACTAGACAATTCTGTAATTTATGTTCTTAATGACAATAAATTCTTCACTGAGCACAAAAATTGCAGTCTTTTACTTCTTTACATTATTGTTACATTAGGGGGTGGCCGTATTTCCACAACTAAATTACGAACACTTGTTTACAGTTTCTGCCAAGAAGCTTTAAAGTTTAGTTTGGCATATTGTGTATAGCTAATTAACCTGCTCTGATTTGTCAGACAATTGTTTTCATAACCTTTGCTAGAATTCACAGGCCCTTTATCAATTTTGCGTGACTGAATAATGATTATTGTCATTTAGTTATTATGATGTCCTTTATTTATTTTGGGTCAAATATCTTCATTTAGTCATACTAATTGACATATAATCCTCTTTCTGTGTTACTTGTCATATTTGTGTATAATTTTATTATAAACCGATTGGAGCTATCATATTTGTATATAAACCCTGCCAATAAAATTTGTATCCTTTCTAGCTTATCATACTGCATCTTGAATTGAAATATTGCTACATAATTGTTCAATGATAAAATATTGTTTGGGGTTGTTGCATCTCATTCTCCTTTTTCTCAATTGTTTTTGTAGCTTGTGAGTTTGAATCAAAATGGAAAAATGTTTCGAAGAAATTGCCATGTAAAAAGGCAAATGACAACATGCCAAAACACTTAGATGAGACCTCACTTCTATTATTGCAAAAAAGGCAAGCAGCTCTAGATAGAGTTAAAGGTTTGCTTGATTGTGGTCACCTAGAAATTGACTGGCAATTGAATCCTCATTGACAAGTAAAATGTCATTTTTTAAAATTAATTTTTTATAATAAATTTAAATTAATATATTAAGCTATAAAAAAATCTTGTAAAATTTGAGGTCATACTTATACATGATTGACAGCATGTGGCACAAAATCATTGTATGTATAGTTGATGCTATTTGTATTGAAATAGGGAGAATGACTCTGTCTAGTTGTAAATCACTAAATGTAACATCTCCCTTGTACTCAATAATGAGAGAAAAGAGCAAAGTATTTTTTGTATTGTATTGCAGAAACAACAAAAAATGAATGGTCCAATGGTCATCTGTTATACATACCTCATATAAACTTTGAACTAGATGTAAATTGACATGTTTTAGTGGTTATTATGTCTAGAAAGTATTTTATACACTCTTACATATATGTGAAATCCACACACATTGACTTAGCATTTACATAAATGTGAAAGTAATGTTGAGATGCCACCTCTCATGTGGTTCTCATATTCACTGTATCTCGGTTGCTCAATTTTAGTCAAAACATTGAATGTTGCTAACTCAATTTTCTCATAGCGTGTATCTTGCTAACTCCATTGTTGTCAAAACATAGAATGCAAGTTTTGAACTGCAGTGACATGACATATTGTCAAAACTGAAACCAAATTCCAAAACTGCAATTATGACATGACATATTGTCAAATCTGAAACCAAATTTCAAAGTCAAAGGACCCTATATTGCAAGGAAAATGTCTCTCTCCAACGGGCTTGTTTCATGACAGTTTGGTTTGGAGCCTCATAGCCAAAATTGCAATCCTTTCTGTATGATTTTATTAGTAGCACTTTCATTTTTCCAAAAAAATAAATCCCTTAGACGAATTCTTCAGATTTAGGGCCCGTTTGGATTGAGGAAGAGGGAGGGGGAGTGGAGGGGAGTAGAATAGAGTTAGCTGAAAATAGACTAATTTTAGGTCAATTCTACTGTACTCTACTCTACTCCTCCTCTCTCTCCCTCAATCCAAATAGACCATTAGTATTGACAGATTCTTATCAAGTTGGTTCTTAATTGTTGTCTTTCCCATGCTGACTGACTAATTCCTCTTTGCCCATACCATGGTCCATGACCATCATCAAAAGAGCTAATCTAATCTTTCTGTTTATGGTCATGCCTTCTAACAACTTGAAATGAAAATGGTTTGTTGAATCAAGTGTTTAATAAAAAAAGTCCAACGTGGTAGCAGAGTGTATCCAGATTCAACATCTGCATGCTACTTCTAATATGGAGGTCAAAATTTTAGGGTAAATTTATTACTTAAATCCTACAAGTGGAAATTGAGTTTACGTTTTCAGACATTTCAAATTAAAGTCTAAACTATAAAAGTGGGTAATACTCGGCTCAATTAGTAAAATCTGTCATTAAACAAGAGATTTTGAGTTTGAACTCATTTACACCAAAAATCAATTGGTGTCTTAGCCTAATGACAAAGTAATCATTGTGAAGCGGATGCTATAAGTTGAAATTTTATCATATATATATATATATATATAAAGTCTACGTTATAAAAATGTTTCAATTCAAAGTTGACGGTGATGCCATGAATGAAAAATGCATAAACAAATAATGTTATGTTTTATATGGCATTATTTTACTTCAAGCCACCCAATATTGTAAAACGTTTTCTAAAGTCTATGATCTAATGTAAAAACTTCTATAAAAGTTTGATATTTAATTTGAAACACACTATGAAAATTTGAAATGTGTTTTACTCAAAATTTTATTATGAAATAAAAGAAAGTGTAAAAGAGGAAAACATTATATGTTTAGATTTAGTCATTTTGAAAATAATTAGCCATTGTTGTTAATTGCACTTAGATGAAGCAGCTTGCTAATTATTATGGTAATCTGAAATTGGGTCATAATGTTGATTAGTTATTAGAAAGACTGAAAATTCATATAAAATTCAGGCATTCTCCAACATGTTGCCAACTAAAAGAATGGATTTGCATACATTACAGATGTTTCACAGGATATCCGTGACCTTCAACGTGATTTGTGGGTCCAAAAAAGATTTAATGAATTTTTATGGGATTTAATTGTAGAAGAAGCAATTCCATAAGCATATAAAAACACATAGACCCGCCATAATATCATCATCGTGACGGATGGGTTTAATGCACCCAACCCATTACCTTCAAAGTAGACACATATTTTCATCGTAATGGGTCTTGTGTACTGGACCCAAACCAAATCTGATAACTTAGACCTATGAAAAAAACTGAACCAATTGTAGTGATTGAATTAGTTCGCCTTCAGTATTCAACATAACTGCATAATATTTTTGCTTTCGATAAACTACTTGCCTCAAGTAAACTTATTAGAAACAATCACACAAAATATTTTTGTTTTCAACAAGTGAATGAATTGCATCATTCAATAATGACTTTGAAAAAGTTCTTAGCAGGAAAGGAAAAAGTCTTGGTACTTGATTTTGAGTTTTTGACCAATCGTTTGTGAGATGTTTGAAGAATCTTCCCACTTTACTAATTTTTTTACTTACCACCGCTGCACACTTCCCTTAAAATAATCTAAGTAATCATATTATCGATCATTTGAAATTCTTCATTCTTTTTATATATATATTTTTAAAACATTTCCCATTGGAAGTCATGCAATTTGCCTTTAAATTTCTCCTCTTTATAATTTAAGGACATAGGCCTAGTATTATGCAGCACTAAAAAAAAATTTCTTAGCACAAGGGTAATTATTTGTAATAACAACACTTTTTTGTTATAATTTTTTGTGATAGCAACACACCACATAACTATCTACTAAGTCAAAATCCTATTTTTACCATTAAAAAAACATAAAAGATTTTTTTGTATTGTAAACAAAGATATCTTTCTTTGTATCGTTTTCAGAAAAGTTGACAAACTTGGTGAAAAAAAAAAGAAAAAGAAAAAAAAAGGTCAAAATCCTATCATCAAAAAAGATAAAAAAAATAAAAAATAACCTACTCAGTCAGAACTATATTTTTACATGATAAAAGAAATTTTAATATAATAAATTAAAGCTGGTCAGTTGTGACTTGTAATTTGCCTTCCTTAGATTGACAATAAACAGGTATTAAAAATTTTAAATAAAATAATAATAATAATAATAAAAATTGAAACCTGATTTTTTTATTTTTTGGACATTAATTTGTACATTTTGTCATCAAGAAGAAAAGGTATCGATGACAAATTTTACCACTACCGATTTAATCATTTTCTATCAAAGGTGAAAGGTCACCTACTAATACTATTATTATTGTATATTCTTGTCAAATTAAATTTCAACATTCATTTTCGGATATATATATATATATATATATATATATACAATCCACAAAATTTTTCATTGAGAAACAAATACAAATATCACTCATGAATGAGTAAAAAGTGACCATAACAAGGAGCAAAATTTCCTTCTATATATCAATCGAATGATAAAACAAGGAGTAATACTACATACATAAACTATTTTACAATAATTTTACAAACTGCTAATATAACAAATTCTTACTAGTTATAATCTAGGTTTACTACTAATATCATATTTTTCTTTTGTTTGTTCCACTACATCATGACTCTCACAATACAAGATATAGGCAACAGAACTATGTACAACACACACATTAATATTATCAAAAGGAAAATGTTAAGGTATTATAAGTTTTATAACAACAAAAAATTACAAACTAATATAAAATTAAATGTAAATGGTGTCACTTCAACAAGATAATAAATGAATATTTGAATTATTTTTTATGGTTATTGACACGTCACCTAAATAACGTCACCTATTGCTAACATTACTCTTATCATAAACATATTGTATGTGCCAAATGTATGTAGTAGATATCTATGTCAAGGCGAATAAAAATTCTTTGTACCATGTTTTGTGTTATGTATGTACCCTGATAAATGTAAGAATGACATTCTTAAGAAACTCACCAAATGCGGTGTACTCTCCAAAAGCCTTTTCATCAGCCTTAAACCGGAGGAATGGAGGAAAAAACAACCAAAAAGAGGTAATGATCACAAATCCAATTGTCAAAGGACCTGAAATCAGCCAAGGCAACTGAAACCTACCAGCAAAAACCACCTACTGGAAGACAACCTCAACGACCAAACACAAACCATGTAAGAGGAAGAACCATGTAACCTCCCATGAGGGTTTGACGAGCCCCATGTAATAGAACATAAGCTCATGCATGAGCCCCGACACCACAAATGTGGCAAAGACAGCAAAGAGTTGAGCCCAATTATGGCCAACGACACATGTCATCAGGTGGCGGGTGGGATTGTATACACTAAGGCATAGAATATTGGTAACCATGAGGTTCCATCTCCCACCCCAGAAGTCTTGTAGTGAAGTGGTGAGGTATGGCTTATTGAATTGTGGTTCAAGCTCTATTCCTAGTAGGGCTCGAGCCAGGGTTGCAACAATGGCTAAGATGAACTCAAGGAGAAAGTATATGTGAAAGCAATAAAGAAGCATTATGACTTTTGGATGCATAAAGTCACTATAGTCATATAAACGTGCCAAAATGGAAAAAAGGATACCCTTTATGGCATAATTAAGAGGGGGAGATATGCCTTTCTTGGGTCTTTTTAGAAGTAGGGTTTTCTTTGTTTCGGCCATTTCGATGTGACATTGGTGGATTTTTGGGTTTCTCTATTGGTTTTGGAGGTGGGTTTTCTCTAATATGGCCATTTAGATGAGACTTTAATGGAGAAGGGTTTATCTTTTTTGGGGGGTGTGTTTTGTTGGATCTTGATGGGAAGGCAAGCAAGAGCAACAAAGCGTCCAAGAGAGATTGATGGGTCAGAACACAAAGGGCCTCTACCAAAGGCAAAGAGTAAGAGCTTGAAATTAGCAAGCCAAACAATGAAAAAAGCAGTTGTGCTTCTAAGATGAATGGAATGGAGGTCAAGAGGAAGAAAGATAAAGAGGCAAACGATTGGGAGAACACAAAGGAGTGTTGAAAGACCTTTGGAGACAATCTTACTAATTGCATAGCAATAAGAAAGACATACGAAGACTGAGAGCCATACCTTTATGAAATTGTTTATCTCACCTTCCATTGTTCTCTTGTATCTCTTTTTGTGCTTGTTCTTGATCTTTGTAATGTTTGTGGTGAAGAAATGAATATGAGATCCAAGACCAAGAGCTACACAAAAAAATGTTTGATGCACATAAATGAAGGTAGCTAATTGAAAGGAAAGGATGTTCTCTCTTTAAAAAAAAATGGACAAAATGGGCTTTTGCCCTTTTTAAAAAAACAATCCAGCATTTTGCCTCATTTCTCAAACTAATTAGGGAAATGCCCCTCTTTTGAAACTCGATTTATGATAAATCGAGTTAGGCCCTATAGCAACGTTTTTAAGCAGCCTATAGCGACGTTTTTAGAACCTATAGTAGCGTTTTGTAACTCGACCTCTATGATATCGAGTTATAAGTAAAAAAAATTAAAAAAAATTGCCTATAACTCGATTTCATGGAGGTCGAGTTACAAAACGCTACTATAAATCCTAGAAACGTCGCTATAAGTACTTAAAAACGCTGCTATAGGGTTCCAGAAATTTTTTTTTTTTTTTTTATAACTCAATGTATCATAAATCGAGTTACAAAAGAGAGGCATTTCCCTAATTAGTTTGAGAAAAATGACAAAATGCTGTATTATTTTTTTAAAAAGGGCAAAAACCAATTTTTTCCAAAAAAAATAATAAATTGTTTTAGGCCAATCAAAGATTGAACGTGTAAAACGATGTCCATAAAATAAAGGGGGAAAACTTGTTATTATTAATATTTATGAGATCACACAAGATTAGCAATACATAGTTTATTGAATTTTTTTTTTCTTTTTTGAAAAGGGGTATTATTAATATTTAAGAGAGCATTCATACAAGATTAGCAATACGCAGGACATTACCTAAGGGCTTCCATTTTCATTAGATCACAAAAAAAGTAGCTGTACACAAAAGATGAGTATTAGTCAAATTCTTCTACTTTGTTTATCTGTTTACGTCTCCTCTTCTCTAGTTTATCTATACATTTATTAGCTTTACAGTATACATGACGGAGATGGGTACAATTCATGCACACGCTAGCAAATTCCTTTAATCACAAACTAAAATAGAAATATCATGTGTTAGTGCACCGTAGGTTGTTAGCAAATTAATCACAAGCTTTAAACCAACTTCTAAAACAATATACTTATACTCAAGTTGCCAAACTAAATTTAAACCATATCTAAGAGCCCATAGTTTAGCAATGTTATTTGTTGTAATATATACCAATTTTTAGAGAGAAACCTCGCAACCAATAGCCAGAGTAATTTGCTTCACTGGACTGGCAAGGTAATAAACTGATGCTCAAGAGCTTAGTGTAACTGTGCGAGGTTTTGTGTACAAGATGGGTAAATTCTTGTCTACTAAAGATCAGAGTATTCCTTTAGAGGCATAATTGCCATAGCCCAAAGACCAGGACAGTACTGTCACTAGTCCAATTACATCATTCAACTTTGTCTGATATTGAGACAAAGGCTGACCTCTAATCAGCTCCTGTACCAACTCATGAAGATGCTAGGCTTTTTTTTTTTTTTTTTTTTTTAATGCAAATGTATATAATGTTATATATATTTGTTTAGTCTACCATTTAAATCTTACATAATCAGTAAAATGTAAATTAATAATTTTCTTTTTTTTCACTCCCTTCTTTTTTTGTCCTTAATAAAAGAAGTCATGACTCATGCGACAACAATTTCAAGAGGGCAGAGCATCTTACAAATAAAACTTAGACGCAATAGAATTGCATCAGCTTAATGTAATGGTCTACGCAAAAATAGACATTTTAAATAGGTGAATTTACAAAATTGAACCTTTTAACTTTGTCTATAATTTAATTTAATCTTTTAACTCTGCTTTCGTCCAATTCAATTATTTAACTTTTAAATTCATTCAAAAAAGCTTTTCTGTAGTCCTTTTAGTCTACATCAGAAATATTGCATTAGTAGTGATCCTAAAACAAGGCATTGTCGTTTTTTGTTTTTTTTTAGTAATTGTAAATGACCAAAAATCATCTTTTAATAATATTTATATATAAAAAAAAGTAACTAATTAATAATTTAATAATACACATACATAAACGCAAACAACGTGGTCCGCAAATAAAAGAATTGAATAAGCCCACCTCAAAACGTTGTCGTCTCGCCTACAACACTCAACAACCCTTTCGTACCAAATTTTGAAGAAAAAAAAAAAAAAAGGGAAGAAGAAGAAGAAGAAGTCCAAATTCAACGGCCAATTTTAGTCAAAACATTGAATGTTAGTTTCTGAGCTCATAGCGTGTATCTTGCTAGCTCCATTTTTGTCAAAACCGAAACCATATTCCAAAACAGCAGTTATGACATAAAATATCGTCAAAACTGAAACTAAATTTCAATTAACTCAATTAGTACAGTTTTCAATAGTTGAATAAGAGATAATCCTCGTTTACACCAAAAGCTAATGGTGTCTTAATCTGATAATAAAGAGTTATCATCAAGAATAGACATCATAAATTGAAACTCTCCAAAAAAAAAAATCCAAAATCAAAAGACTTATTAGTTTTCCTTAAAAAAAAAAAAAGTTCCCCTAGAAGAATTTTAAGTAACCTTCTAAAAAAAATGTATATATAACCTAAAAGTTGATCCTTATAAGCTTTAATCAAACAGTTTAACAGATTCTTATCAAGCTGGTTTTTAAATGTTGTCTTTTCCGTGCTGACGGACTAAAGAGCTAATTTTTCTGTTTATGGTCATTTGCCCTCTAACAACTTGAAATGAAAATAGGCAGCTGAATAGTGTTTGATAAAAAGTATATATATATAAATAAAAAAAAAAAAAAAATCCAACATGGTTGCAGACTATCCAGATCCACCATCTACATGCTACTTCTGATAAGGGGGTCAAAAGTTTAGGGTAAATTATATTAATTGAATCCCATAGTTTACAAGAGGAAATTAAATTTAGCTTTTTCAGAAATTTCAAATTAAAGTCTAGACTATAAAAAATGTTTCAATTCAAAGTTCAAACTATTAACTCATTTATCTGTGACGCCATATTGCTAATTAGGATGGTAATCTGAAAGTGGCTCATAACGTTGATTATTTTCAGAAAGATTTAAAATTCATATATTATTCATGCATCTCGAACATGCTGCCAACTATAAGAGAGGCTGCATACAGATGTGATTCACAGGAGATTTGTGGGGGCCAAAGAAGATTTAGTGGATTTTTATGGGATTTAATTGTAAAATAAGCAATTTTGTATATTAAAAATATATATATATATATATATATATATATATAAAGAGAGAGAGAGAGAGAGACCCATCGTGATATTACCGTTGTGACAGGTTTAATGCACCCAACCTGTCACCTTCAAAATAGACGCATTTCGTTATCATAATAGGTTTAGTGCATTGGACCCAATCTAATTTTGACTCCTAAAACTTGTGAATGATCTGATTCGCCCGTTCACCTTCAGTATTCAACATAACTACATAACGTGTAGCCCCTGGTACTCTTTCAATAAACGACTTGTCTCAAGTAAACTTAGAAACAATAACACAAAATATATTTGTTTTCAAGAAGCGAATGATCTGTATCATTCAATAAGACCAAGAAATTATAAAAGAGGGTACTGTTTAAACACGAGAGACAAGTCTCGGTACTTGACTTTGACAACCTTCAGGGTCAAAAAATGAAAAGATTTGCCAGACAAACTTTCTTAGCAGAGGGAAAAAAAAAAAAAAAAAAAAAAAAAAAAAAGTCTAGGCACTAGGTACTTGATTTTGAGTTTTCAAACAACTTATGTTTGAATGAGAGATCTGATATTCAATTTCCACCTACACCAAAAGCTGATTGGTATCTTAATATGATGATATAGAGTTATCATCATAAGCGGATGTCATAGGTTGAAATTTTCTCAAAAAAAAAATACAGTATATTAGATGAGATGAGATATTAAGAATTTTTCCACTTTATTAATTTTTATTTGAGACTAGTCCCCTTAAAACATTTATTAATGGACCATTTAATATTCACTTTTATGGAAGCTATTAAAAAAGTTAATTATTTTTTCTTTTTTTCCATAACAAGTTTTTAAAATTATTTTCCCCCTAAAAAAAGTTTTTAAAATTATTTCTAAAACAAATACCTTTAAGATATTTGTTAACTTTTCTCTTTGTGTGTAACACGGCTGCTCACATTTCCCAATTCTCATTGGAAATAACCTTAGTAATTGACTAAAAAATCATATTATTGATACCTGAGTGACATTTTTTTTTTTTTTTGGCTAAATACCTGAGTGATAGATTTTCATATAATAAAAGAAATTTAATTACAATAAATATAAATTAAAGCTGGCCAGTTGTACTTGTAAATTATAATTGACCTTCCTTTTTTTTTTTTTTTAATACAAGATAGAATTCAACTCTAACATAATCTAAGTATGTATGAAGCTCCTTCCTGGAGACTTGAACCTCGGCCCTTCCTTCCACACCTCACAAACATTTATATTTGTGGAGTGACTATCGCATCAAGAGTGTGTGGTGATTAATTGACATTCCTTAGATTGACAAGAAAAGGTATATTAAAAAAAAACCCAGAAATATTCCTGCTTTTAATTGTATTGTTTTGTCATCAAGAGAAGGTATAAATGATTAATTAGTAATTCTACCACCCAGGTTTTATCATTTTCTATCAAAAGACGTCACCTACTATTATTATAGATTTCTTTCTCAAAAAAAAAAAAAACTATTATTATAGATTTCTCCATTCTAACTTACATTTTCCGAAATATACAGTCCGCAAACTTTTTCTTTGAGAAGAAAATACAATTATCACTCATGACTTATGAGTACAAAATGACCATAACAAGGAGTTGTGTAGCAACAACATTTTCCTACTATCAAATGTAGGTCAAAATATGACACCCCACTAAATAGCTTAACCCTATCCTTTAACCCCTATGTTTGAAAATCTAATATATATTCTGGTCCCTCTTTCCTTCCAAAAAAGGTAGTATATGCTAAATTGATAAATTCAATATATGTAACATCTCTTTTACAATATATAAACATCATACTATGCTTATGAGATACAGATGCAGTAGATATTTATGTCGAGCCGAATAAAAATCATTTGTACCACTTCTTGTATTTCAAATATACCTTAAATAAAAGGTACATTACATAAATCTCTTCTCTTTTTGTTCCAAACATATTCTAAAAAATGCGCTGAGTAGCATTCTTCAAAAACTCGCCTAATGCCACATACTCTTCAAAAGCCCAAACATCAGCCTTAAACTAGAGGAATGGTGGGGAAAACAGCCAAAATGAGGTAATGGACACAAATCCAATTGCCAAAGGCCCCGAAATCAGCCATGGCAACTGCCACCCGCGGGTAAAAACCACCGTCTTCAAGACAACCTCAATGACCAAACACAAACCATGTAAGAGGAAGAACCAAGTGACCTCTCACAAGGGACTCACGCTCCCCAAGTAGTAGAAAATAAGCTCATGCATAAACCCTAACACAACAAACGTGGCAAAGACAACAATGAATGGGGCCCACTTTTTGTTGATGCCATGTGTCACAAGGGCAAGTCGGGTGCGATTATCTACGGTGATGCGTAGCATAGTGGTGACCATGAGGTTCCATCTTCTACCCCAGAAATCTTATAATGAAGTGGAGAGGTATGGCTTATTGAATTGTGGCTCAAGCTCCATTCCTAGTAGGACTCGAGCCAAGGTGGCTAAGATGAACTCAAGGAGAAAGTATATGTGAAAGCAATAGAGAATCAATAGGACTTTTGGGTGCATATGGTCACTAACTATAGTCATATAAAAGTGCCAAATGGCCAAAAAAAACACCCTATACTGCATAATTAAGAAGGGAGATATGCCCTTCTTGAGTCTTTTTAGATGTTGGGTTTTCTTTGTAGCAGGAGTGTGTTGCTTCACATGATGCTTGGTACGTAGGAGTTGAGCAGTTCGAGTAGTAGTTTTTCAACAAATGTGTTATGACCACGATGATAGCTCCATAAAAACCTGGTAGTACACACGATATTACTTATTGTCATCACGTGTCATGTAATCGATGAATCCACACTAGAGAACTTTTTTTTTTTTTTTTTTTTTTTTATAATACACTAGAAGAGAGGAGGCATAGTTGCGTACAGATGTTTCACAGGATATCTATCAACTTCAACCGTGATCTCCGGGGCCAAAAAAGGATTTAATTAATGGATTTTTAATTGGGATTTAATTGTGGAAGCAATATCGTAAGCATATAACATAGACACCTAAAACCTGTGGAAATTAAGAAGACTGGACCAGTTGTCACCTTTAGTATTCAACATTAACTACACTGGCCCCTGGATTTCAATAAACAGCTGGTCTCAAGTAAACTTAGATACAATCACACAAACTATTTTTGTTTTCAAGAAGTGAATGATCTGTATTATTCAATAAGACCAAGAAATTTAAAAGAGGGTATTGTTTAAGCACGAGAGACAATGCTCAATACTTGACTTTGACAACTTGCACGGTTAGAAAATGAAAAGATTTACTAGAGACAAACTTTTTTATAGCAGAAAAAAACAAGTTTTGGTATTTGATTTTGAGTTTTTGAACAACTTTTAGGTGAGATGAGATGTTGAATAATTTTCCCACTTTACTAATTTTTATTTGGATCCATCTAAAGGGTGCTTCATAGCATTTGTTAATGAACCATTTAATGCCCAATTTCACGAAAAATAATATATAATAAAAAATTGTTTAAAAAATTAATTACTTTTTTCTTTTCTTATAAAATTTTCTTAAAAATAGTTTTTATACCAATATCTTAGGACAATTGTTACCTTTTTCTTTTGTATTTATCACCACTGCTCACATTTCCCAATTCCCATCAGAAATAACTAGTAATTAACTTAAATCATATTATTGATACCTGAGTGACATATTTTTCATATAATAAAAGAAATTTTATTACAATGAATTAAAGCAGGCCAGCTGTAACTTATAAATATTAGACCTTCCCTAGATTGACAAGAAAAGGTATCAAAAAATTTTACTCAAAAAACAAAAAAGAAAAGAAAGAAAATTAAGATATCAAAAAAGACACAAAAATATTCCTTCTTTTAATTGTATCGTTTTGTCATCAAGAAAAGGTATAAATGACTAATTAGTAATTCTACCTCCACCGGTTTTATCAATTTCTATATCGAAGGACGCCACCTACTATTATTTATATTCTAGTCAAAATAAAATTCACCATTCTAACTTACATTTTCCGAAATATACAGTCCACAAACTTTTTCGTTGAGAAGAAAATACAACTAGCACTCATGACACATGAGTACAAAATGACCGTAACAAGGAGTTGTGTATCAACAAAATTTTCCTGCTTTCAAACAGAGGACAAAATAATTATGATACCACTCTAAACAGCATAACCTACCCTATTTAAAAAAATTCAATATATATAACATCTCTCTCACAATATATAAACATCACAACTATGTGTAATTCACATGCTATGTCAATAAGACATAGATGTAGTAGATATCTATGTCGATCCAAATAAAAACCATTTGTACCATCTCTTGTATTCCAAATATATCTTAAATATGAGGTATATTACATGTATTAGATACACAAGACTCTTCAATATCTTCTCTTTTCGTTCCAAACATACCCTAAATTAATGCGCGAGTAACATTTTTCAAAAACTCACCTAATAACGCATACTCTTCGAAAGCTCGAACATCAGCCTTAAACCGGAGGAATGGAGGAAAAAACAGCCAAAATGAGGTAACGAACACAAATCCAATTGCCAAAGGCCCCGAAATCAGCCGTGGCAACCGCCACCCGCCAGTAAAAACCTCCATCTTCAAGACAAGCTCAACTACCAAACACAAACCGTGTAAGAGGAAGAACCAAGTCACCTCCCATGTGGGACTCACACGCCCCAAGTAGTAAAAAATAAGCTCATGCATGAACCCCGAAACAATAAACGTGGCAAAGACAGCTATGAGAGGGGCCCACTTTTTGTTAATGCCACGAGTCACAAGTGCATGTCGGGTGGGATTGTATACAGTGATGCGTAGCATATTGGTGACCATGAGATTCCATCTTTTACCCCAGAAATCTTGTAGTGAAGTGGAGAGGTATGGCTCATTGAACTGTGGTTCGAGCTCCATTCCTAGTAGGACTCGAGCCAGGGTTGCCACAATGGCTAAGATGAACTCGAGGAGAAAGTATATGTGAAAGCAGTAGAGGATCAATAGGACTTTTGGGTGCATATGGTCACTATAGTCATATAAACATGCCAAAATGGCCAAAAGGACACCTTTTACTGCATAATTAAGAAGGGAGATATGACCTTCTTCGGTCTTTTTGGAAGCTGGTTTTTCTTTGTTTTGACCATTTAGATGTGACAATGGTGGATTTTTGGGTTTCTCTATTGGTTTTTGAGGTGGGTTTTCTTTACTATGGCCATTTTGTGACTCTAGTGGAAAAGGGTTTACCATACTTGAGGTGTTTTGGGGTTTTGAGGGTGTGTTTTTTTGGATCTTGATGGGAAGGCAAGCAAGAGCAACAAAGCGTCCAAGAGAGATTGATGGGTCAGAACACAAAGGGCCTTTACCAAAAGCAAAGAGCAAGAGCTTGAAATTGGCAAGCCAAGCTATGAAAAAGGCAGTTGTGCCTCCAAGATGAAGGGAATGGAGGTCAAGAGGAAGGAAGAGAAAGAGGCAAACAATTGGGAGAACACAGAGGAGTCTTGAAAGACCTTTGGAGACTTTCTTACTGTTAGAAATACTGAATCGTAGTATTGTATTTCATGATTTAGGAATATACATGCGATGCCTTTATATAGGAGGCATATGTGTGCGGTACAAGTAAGCATATATGTGCGGTACAAGTAAAGTGTAGTACAAGTACAAGTGTGCTATACAAGTAAACTAGCTGGACCTAAAGCCCATAACATAACATACATTAACAGCCCCCCTCAAACTCAAGGTGGATGTGAGACCAGCTTGAGGTTGTCAACCAAATCACGAGTGCGTCCCTTAGGAAGTGCCTTGGTGAAGATATCTGCAAGTTGATCTTTGGAGGAGACAGAGAAAAGCTTGAGAGCACCATGGACAAGATGAGAACGGATAAAATGACAATCAATCTCGATGTGTTTAGTCCGTTCATGGAAGACGTCATTGTGAGCAATATGAATGGCACTCTGGTTGTCACAATAAAGGGGAGTAGCAGAGGATGTGGACACACCCAAATCCTTAAGAAGCCATCGTAGCCAAAGGAGCTCAGATGTGGTGTCAACAAGAGCACGATATTCTGCTTCAGTACTAGAGCGGGCCACGAAAGTTTGTTTCTTACTTCGCCAAGAAATCAAAGAAAAACCAAGGAGAAAGCAATAACCTGTAGTGGACCTGCGATCAATGGGATCTCCTGCCCAATCAGCATCAGAGAATGCACGGAGTACAAGAGGAGACTGAGCTGAGTAGAAAAGGCCATGGAAGAGAGTGCCCTTCAAGTATCGTAAAATGCGCAGAACAGCAGCATAGTGAGTCGATCGTGGAGCAGACAGATACTGGCTCACCTGATGAACAGCATAAGAAATGTCTGGACGAGTAACTATGAGATAAACTAGGCTGCCAACCAATCGTCTGTAAAGAGAAGGATTAGACAATGGTTTCCCCCCTGAGGGTGTCAGATGCGCATTAAGTTCAACTGGAGTGTCAACAGTCTTGCTGTCAGTGAGTCCAACTCAAGATAAAAGGTCAGATGCATACTTGGCTTGAGTAATATAAAGACCATCTGTGGAACGAGTGATCTCAAGATCCAAGAAATAGTTGAGATGTCCAAGGTCTTTCATCTCAAACTGCTGACTAAGAAAATCCTTGAGTTCTTGAATGCCACTGAGGTCATCACCAGTTATGATCATATCATCCACATATAGGAGAAGTAAAATGGTACCTTTATCATTGCGACGAAGAAATAAGGCAGAATCATAAAGACTGGTAGTGTAACCCAAGCGAAAGATGGTAGAGCTGAACTTGGCAAACCAAGCTCGTGGAGCTTGTTTAAGGCCATAAAGTGCACGTCGAAGGCGACAAACCTTGTTTGTTTCAACAGAAAGACCAGGAGGAGGCTGCATATAGACTTCTTCATGCAGATCCCCATTAAGGAAGGCATTTTTAACATTCATCTGAAAAAGATCCCATTTACTAGCAGCGGCAATAGCTAAGAGGGCACGAACAGAGGAGATACGGGCAACTGGAGCAAAAGTCTCTTCATAATCAATCCCATACTCCTGTGTAAAACCTTTTGCAACAAGACGAGCCTTGTAGCGCTCGATGGACCCATCAGAGTGAGTCTTGATCTTATAGATCCACTTACAACCAACCACAGACTGACTAGGAGGGAGAGTAACCAGATCCCAAGTATGGTTTTTGGTTAATGCATCGATTTCCTCTTTCATTACAATCTGCCATAAAGGGTCAGTAGAGGCCTCACGATAGGTTTAAGGCTCATGGAGTGTAGCAAGGGCAATGTAACAATGATAGTCAAGTAAATGTGCAGGAATGGATCTTACCCGGGTTGAGTGGCGAGGTGGAATGTCTTGTGGAGGATCTTCAGGCGGAGCAGGAGTAGGGGACCTAGGCTCAAGGTGGGGTAGCTCGTCATCAACCTGTTCATCTACAACCTGTCTAGGAGAATCATCAAAAATATCTGGAGATGGGATAGAGAAGTCCAAAGGAGGATCAAGAGTATCTGTAGAAGGAACATGAGACTCATCTGGAAAGATTTCTAAAACAGAAGAGTTAGTTAGGGAAGAACGAAAATGAGAGAGTTCAACAAACAAGCGATGTTCCCAAAAGACAACATTACGGGAAACACGAAGACGATGAGAGACAGGATCATAGCACCGATACCCTTTTTGAGTTTCACCATAACCAAGGAAACAACAAAGTCTAGATCGAGGCTCAAGTTTGTTGTGCTCATGAGGCTGAAGAAGAACGAAACAAGCAGATCCAAAAGAGCGAAGGTAATGATAGTCAGGGGGTGACCCAAAAAGGCGCTCATACGGAGTCTGATTATGGATGACAGTGCTTGGAATGCGATTAATAGCATGAACAGCATGAAGAGCGGCTTCACCCCAAAATGGGACAGGAACTTTGGCAGAAAGAAGAAGAGCACGGACAGTGTCAAGAATATGACGAAATTTTCTTTCGGCTCGACCATTTTGTTGAGAGGTGCCTGGACAGGTTAGATGATGTACAGTGCCATAGGAATGTAACAGAGCTTGAAAAGCATATTGAGTATATTCAAGAGTATTATCAGAATGAAAAGTTTTGATATGTTTGGAGAATTGTGTTTCAACCATTTTTGCAAAGTTACTGTATATTGGTAAGATTTCAGAACGAGATTTCATAGGAAAAATCCAACTATAACGAGAATAATCATCAATAAAAACAACAAAATAACATGATCCACCAATACTAGTAACAGGAGAAGGTCCCCAAATATCAGAATGAATTAACTCAAAAATACTATTAGAGATAGATTCACTATTATTGAAAGGTAAAGCTAGCTGTTTTCCTAACTGGCATGAAGTACAATCAAAATTGTCTTTGGACACAGAACCCAACAGACCCTTAGAAGCTAACTGTTGTACCCGAGTAGATGAGGCATGACCAAGACGAGAATGCCAAAGTGCGAGAGAAGGTAAGGAAGAAACTGCAGCAGCAACAGAGACAGGAGCAACAAGTGGAAGATGAAGATTGTCCACGAGAAACATACGCCCAACCCTAGGACCGGTCCCAAGCTCTTGCCCCGTCCTTGGATCCTGCACAATACACCCAGAATAGTAAAAAATAAGGCGATATCCTAGTTCAGCTAATTGTCCCACAGAGCACAAATTATAGGATATGTCAGGTACATGGAAGACCCCAGGAACAGAGAGGTTAGAGGTCGAAACAAAACTTAGACTATTCCCATGCATGGTGGAACCATCAGCTATATGAATATTAAGAGGATGTGGTGCAGGGTCAAGTTTGAAGAATAAGGATGAGTGAGGTGTCATGTGATTGCAACAGGCAGAATCAAAAAGCCAAGTTTGAGACTTACCGAGCAGAACTGAGAGAGCAGTGGAAAGAGATGCATTACCAGCCATACGAACAGCCTGAGCTATGATCTCCTGTAGTTCAATGGGGGAGAGGTTGATAGTGGATCCAGAAGACTGGGACTCAGCTGAAATGGAAGGCATCGGCAGAGTAGGCTCAGTATTAGCAACAGCAGCAGTAGATTTGTTGCGACAGTAACAAGTCTCAATGGTGTGGCCAGGACGCTTGTAATAACTGCAGAACTTCTTGTTGGTCTGCTTGCGACGATTGCTAGAGCCAGAGGAATCACCTGATTGCTGAGGTTGCTCACTGAAAGGAGCAAAAGGAGTAATAGCCAAAACATTGAACTTATTCTGGGCTTGAAGGGTTGCAAGCCGAGCTTCTTCTCTAACCAACTCATTTACAGCAGTATCAAGAGAGGGAGGAGGACTGCGATTAAGAAGCTGACCTCGAATGGGCTCAAAGTCCTTGTGAAATGACATCAGGAACTCATAGAGACGAAATTCATCTCTAACTGTAGCATATTGCTGAGCATCTTTTGAGCATGCCCAAATCAGATCAGAAATTTCAATTTGATCCCAAATGAAGCGAAGCTGATCATAGTAGTCATTGATGGATTGCCCTGGTTATTGTCGAAGTTGATGCAATTCAACTACCAACTGATATTTCATGGATCTGTGAGTAGTGGAGTACCTTTTGGCCAACATATCCCATGCTGATTTTGCATCATCAAAGCTGCCCAACAAATTGGAGATGGAGGGAATGGAAGTGTTCCGAATCCATGTGAGGATCATATGGTTGTGACTATCCCATTCAATCATGCGACCAAGGAAGGCAGCACCTTCTTCACTTGCTCCCTTGACAAGAATGGTAATTGCACCAGTACAGTAATGTCAGAGCATGCGACCCTTAAGAAAACTGCGCATAGCTTGAGACCAAGATAAATAATTCTTGTTCCCCTCCAATACAGTATTGATGGGGCGAAGAAGAAAAACATCCTTTTTATCCATTTAGAAACACAATATGCAAAAACAGACTGCAAAAATGAAATCTATGCGAAAAACTGGGTAAGGGGAACCTGGACGGAAAAAGTCAACCCTGAAAAGTCAACGGCCAACGGCTCGATCAAAGTCAACGGTGGTCAACGATCAACGGTCAGCGTAGATGACATCAGCAGGATGACATGGCGCTGACGTCAGCAGGTGACTGGATGCTGACGTAAGCTAGGGCTGACGTGGCACTGATGACGTCACGAGTGACGTCAGCCTAAACTGAGGACGGCACGTGGGGCGCAGACGTAGAAGCTTCAGGCGGCGCGTGAGGGCGCGTGGGCACTCCGATGACTGCGAGGCTTTCACCAAATGGTAGATCGTTCCAAGACGATCTCAGTGATACCTCCAGAAATATGATTGGAGCAATATTTGAGGCGGGATGACACGTGCAGTGATCTTGTGCGGTGTTGGACTCCTCAACGATAGCGGCTGCAGGTCCGGAACCAGAAGACAACGCTTGGAAGACGTCGGGGGTTCAACGGCGAGAGGCTGCGGCGACTGTTGTGATGGCGGAAGCGATGTTAAGAGTGGAGTAACACCAATAAAGATAAGACTGCTAAGAAAAGGTCAGAGCAGTGGCTCTGATACCATGTTAGAAATACTGAATCGTAGTATTGTATTTCATGATTTAGGAATATACATGCGATGCCTTTATATAGGAGGCATATGTGTGGTACAAGTAAGCATATGTGTGCGGTACAAGTAAGCATATGTGTGCGGTACAAGTAAAGTGTAGTACAAGTACAAGTGTGTTATACAAGTAAACTAGCTGGACCTAAAGCCCATAACATAACATACATTAACACTTACTAATTGTATAGCAATAAGAAAGACATACGAAGACTGAGAGCCATACCTTTATGAAATTGTATATCTCACCTTGCATTATTCTCTTGGATCTCTCTTTCTTTCTTTTTCTTGATATCTGCAGAGTTTGTGGTGAAGAAATGAATGAGATCCAGGACCAAGAGCTCAGAAAAAGTGTTTGATGTACATAAATAAAGGCCCCGAAAGACAAAGTCGCTCTCTTTCCTAGGAATGGCAACGGGTCGGGTTCGGGCCGAATTTTTCTATACCCGGACCCGACCCGCGGGTCAAGACCCATGGCCCAGACCCGGCCCGTTAACTAAACGGGTTTTTTTCCTGGGCCCCGCGGGCCCCACGGGGCCCGTTAAAGGATTGGGCCCAATTCGTGGCCCAACCAAAAGGAAAAAAAAAAAAAAAAAAATTTCAGATCCAAACACAACCACAATCACAATAACAGAAATCTTTCCCTTGCAAAATCACAATCCAAACACAATCACAATCACAATCACAATCACAATAATAGAAATCACAAACACAAATTTTAGATCTACATTTTCCCTTTCAAAATCACAATCCAAACAAAAATTTCAGATCTATGATTTTCATTTTCCCCTTTCAGAAATCATAAACACAAACACAAACACAAATTCACATGATTGAGGCGAACTGAACCCAGAAAAAAAAAAAAAAAAAAGAAAAAAGAAAAAAAATGGAGACAGTGCGACATCGGCGACGGCGAGGACGAAACGGAGTTGAGACTTGAGAGAAACGGGAACGGCGAGGACGAAACTGCATCTTTCCCTTCTTAAATCTGTCGGAAATGGGAGTCCCACTAGCTCGTCTGATGAGTTCATGATGCTCATGATGCTATACATACAGCTTGTGGCTGTGCATGTGACGGTGTGAGATCGCTGAGAGATGAAGAGATGAGAGACAGTGAGTGAGAGAGCTGAAGAGATGAGAGATTGAGAGGCGTGAGAGGCTGAAATGAGGAGAGGAATAATAAGTTTAGGGTTTTAACTATATATATATATATGAGGGTAATTTAGTAATTTAGTATGTAATATAACCGGGTCTTAACCGGGTCTTAATCGGGTCGGGTTTTGGGTTTTTTATGATAAAACCCAGACCCGACCCGGACCCGCTTCGGGTTTTTTTTTTAAAACCCATACCCGACCTTATTCTTTATCGGGCCGGGTAAAATTCGGCCCATTAGGGTCGGGTCGGGCCGGGTATCCGCGGATCGGATCTAAATTGCCATCCCTACTCTTTCCTTCTCTTTTTTTAAGACAAGTGTTAAAGAGCATGCTTAAATAAATGAAAAATGAAAATGACATAAAACTAATCATTTTAGTTATTTTAATATTTTTTAAGCTAAAAAAAGACAAAAAAATGTAAAAATAAAAATAAAAGTTGCTGTTAACGAAACACTTTTTTAGAATATTGGGCCAAATAAAGATTGACCGTGGAAAATGATAACCACAAAGTGCTTTTAATTGGTGGAATAATAAAATAAAATAAAAAACAGTTTTGCTTCTTTTCTTCAGCCTGAAAAAACATACTTTAACTCAGGTTTGTTAGGCTTTTTTGACCTTTAAAAAGTAATGACTTGGGGCAGCAACTTCTTTTTTTTGGTAATACTTGTGGCAGCAACTTCGTGGGCAGCAACTTCTTTTTTTTGGTAGTACTTGTGGCAGCAACTTCGCACGAAGTTTCTGCCACAAGTATTACCAAATGCGTTGCACCAGTTTCATGCATATGGCCTACATAAAACCGTGCATTTTAAATTACATCAGCTTTACGTAAAAAGGAGATTTTAGTATTTTGTCCTTATTTTTTAAAATATTTAATAATATATTCATGTTTTGAAATTATTTAGGTTCATGTCTCTGTTTTGAAACTTGATTTTCTCAAAATCGAGTTTCAATATAAAATTCGATTTGTAAAAAATCGAGTATGAGATAATCAAACTTAAAAAAAAAAAAATGGAACTCGAGTTCCACCTTTTATAGAATTCAAATTCATGGAGCTCGAGTTCCATTCAAAACAAGGGCAATGGTGAAGAAAAAAATCGACTATATGACATGTTTGTGTGCCAAGGCCTATATGACACATAAATTCCCTCAAAACAAGGGCAACGGTGAAGAAAAAAATAGACCATATGACATGTCTGTGTGCCAAAAGGGTAGTAGATAATGTATTACCTAGTAATTAACCACAGTAATAACCTATTCTCAAGAAGAATTAGGAGTATATATGATCTTCCCAAGGTAATGATAGCAAAATTGGACAGAATCTGTGATAACAAGAAGATTTAGTAAGGCCTATATGACACAAATTCCCTCAAAACAAGGGCAATGGTGAAAAAAAAAATCAACCATATGACATGTCTGTGTGAAACCACAGTAATAACCTATTTTCAGGAAGAATTAGGAGTATATATGATCTTCTCAAGATAATGATAGCAAAATTGGACAGAATCTGTGATAGCAAGAAGATTTAGTAAGCATTCCTCTAGGCCCAAGAACTGTTGGGCTTGTGGACAGCCTCAACCCTTGGGAGGACTTGAGTCCGGAAAACAAATGCCGAAAAAAAAAATACGAGAACCAAAAAGTAGAGGGGAAAACAAAGGAAAAATGTTACACAAGCAATGATTTGTCAAAAAGGAACATATTCAAGGCTCACACATGGATGACTGGGCAACAAGTTTTGGATTTGAATTCAAACAATGTGGGACACGAATAAGTTTTTGGGGAGGGCTAGGAGCCTAGGTTTACCTTCTATTTTGTAGTATAGAAAAAGACAAATAAAAGTGAAAGTTAAAAATCTAGAGTAAATTGATGGTGCCTCCTTTATACAAAGGAAGTTTCTTTGCCATCCAAATAAAGGCCCTCATTCTGCTCTCATAACTCAAGACCTTGGATCATTTCAAAGCACTAATAAACAGTCAAACACCAAACTAGAGATAATACTTATATACTCCGGGAGCATTGCTCCCTCCTCTCAAATGAGGGATGGGCCCATGGTGGGACCGGACCCACTTGTGAAGCCACCCTCATGCGAGAGGAGGGAGCATTGCTCCCGGACTATCTAATAATTTTTCCCCAAATAAGATACACCCATAAGAGAATCTCTAAATGCCCGGTTTATGTTTTATGGCCAAATGACAATTTATGCAGATGTGGGGAAGTGGTTCCCAGTACTAATTATAATTATTTGAAAGAGAGATCATGACCCAAGTGTCAAAGCAGTGTATCATATCTTAATTTACTAATAGAATGAATTTGGGAGCAGGATATGGATATTCATATTTCTTTTATCATTTGTCAAAAAATATATATATATATATATTTCTTTTATCAGATAACCATTTAACTAATGAATAAAACAAATTTCAGCTTCAAAACAGAACATTGCTTGAATAAATGTCTTAGTTCAAGGCTTAGAATCTATGGTTTCGGACACACTGACATTTAATGATGACAACCCAACAGTATCAGGGCTCTTGAGTTGATCTAGCTGTTTCTGACCACGGCGAAGTAAGTACTCAATGTAGAGGAAATTTTTCCGATCTACCTGCTTGGAATTACGGCGGAACTCACCTGACACAATTGATTCAATCTTATGTCGATCTTCAGCAGATTTGGAACGAGCTGCCCTCAAAAACCCTCTATATAGACTAAGTACTTGCTTCTGCATTCCAGAAAGCTTTGGACTGCTAGAGGCTCCCATAGCATCTTCTCGTTAAGTTTGCAATTGGATATGCTTTCTGAACAGCAAGAAAAGGAATTTATGAACTTTCTATACTCACGGGCAACATAAAACAGTTTTTATTCCTAAAACTTAAAACAAAAACAACCAAAACTATATTTTTAGGAACACAAGAAACAGAAGTATGTTTGTAAGCAAAGTGAAGAGACATCTAACTCCTCACTTTCAAAATGATTATAAGAGAAAAGGAGACGAATACGATAGGAGAAGAAAAACCATACAAAGTGGTTATCATATCAGTATATGCACATGCAAGAGTTAAAAGCAAAAGAGTAACTTATGAGTATGGTCACAAATTCAAATAGAAATTGCTAATTTAGGTAATGCAAAGTATCAAGTCGCATTTCCAATCACATAAAAGAAGATAGACACAAAATTGTTCTACATGTAATACTCGGATATTATGACTTTCAGAAATAATTTCTCTTCATGAGCTTAAGACATCCTAACAATGAGGAATCCAGTAAAAATACAGTTTAAAAGAATTGCTAACCAAAATAAAAATTGGAACAAATGAAGGAAAAACAGAAAGACTTCTGGAAATCTTGTTAAGAATTTATATGCAAGTCAAAGATTTTTACAAAGACTCAAAACCCATAGGTTCATGGCTAAAGATGGATCAATCAAGGGAAAATAATTAAATCTTGATCGCATCTCATTTGTATATGAATTGGGGTAGAAAAAACAAACTGGTAACTTTTTTCTTAACTTGAGACGAACACTTTTTCATGCATGGGTACAGAAATAATGGAAGGGGATTGCACATGTTTTGGCTAGTAGTTTGTGCATCTACCAAATTCTGAGGTTCAGAGACAATAAAAAAAAAGTAAGACCTAAGAGCATCTTCAAGAAACAATGCACTAGTCTCCCAACATGTTCTCCATGAAACAACCATGTCTCAACTTAATGGGAGGGGAAACCATTGAGGAAATTATGAGGGACAACATGTATAAAATAAATAAAATTACTTCTGGACTTTTATATTGCACCTCAAATGGGTACAAGGGCATCAATGAAAAAACACAGGCAACATCTACTGTGCTAAAATGCAAGCACACAATACATCCTATCTACAATTAGACAATAAATCTATCAACAGTGCTACTGAAACAAAAAATTTCAAATTTTTTTTACAACATCTGAACTGGCAGATTATGATTAGTGCAACATCATTTCACATGACTTACCACTAATGTCACTTTTATTGTACACCAATCAAAACCTACCAGGCTGTCATCTCAGCGGTTGTGAATTTTATTATCTAGACTTATTGAGCACTAACTTTTGAACATCCTATTGTTAATGTCAAAAAATACCATGCAAGATTAGGATCACCAAAACACATGAAAGACAAGTAATGGAAGAATCAGCAAAAATTATTGGGGTTACATCAGCCACCATTTTGTGTCTTCCAATCACAGAATATCCATAGAGGACTTTCGTCAAACACATGGTGCACTCGACATACCCACATACAGAAACACCTACAAACACACATTCATACGTGCATACACACCTACATGTACATCAACACAGCATTTTCAATCAGACCCAGAAGCTAATTTGTTCTATTTTTTAGGAAACTGATGTGTTTATGCCAAAATGGTAGCTAAAACAAACTCCCAGCAATCAAGCAATAGCAAAGGCAATGACTTTAAAAATTACCACTCTGTTTAATTGGTGGTAAAGGGTCATATTACAATGCAAAATATAGCATTTTTAACGCTAACTTGTTTGTTAAAATCAAGGGAAAGAAAAAGAAACAGACACATATGAAAACTATGAATCTGATCAAATGTAAAATGGGAATTTTCAGACACAGAAATAGGATTATATAATCAAGTATACACATAAATCATATTTGGAGTCAAAATCATCAGCTCATAATTCATATATAAATGGAAGTGTAGTGAGTAGTGTGAAGAAAATACCTGTAAAATGAGACACTCAGCAAGAGAAAGAGAGAAACTGGGAATGTAAGCCATTAAAGAGCATATTGAACTTGGACACGTGTCTGAGACTGTGCATGGGTTAAACCCCTATGGGCTGAGAATTCCAATGTAAGAAACCAACCCAGTCCAAATGGGCTGAGAATTCCTACAGGATGATTATGTTTATAGATTGGGCCTTAAATGTTTTTTGTTTGATGAAAATTTTGACAATTATTCTTTCTTTTTCTTTTTTCAGAAGTAGACCTCATCAACTATCTAAACATTAAAAATTATTTTCCACATTAAAAATTATTGCAATTTACATCATTGTCCCTAAATTATATTAAAATTTTGTAAATTTATTAAAATAATTTTTAAAATATCAAAATAATTAAAATAAAGATAAATAAAATAAACTTATATGTATTTATCAGGTTAAGTTCGGATTGAGTTGAAAAAATATATATCAATCCTTTGCCAACCCAGCCCAACCCAAATCTCCAAAAAAAAAATATTATATAATCAACCTAATCCAACTACCACGAAAAACCAACCCAACACTTTGAGTTAAGTTGAATTAAGTTGGTTTTTTCGAATTAATGGGTTAAAGATATGTTCACATAAGAATGGATGATAATTATGTTGCTCACGAACTAGCTTGGAGAGCTTTAACAATTGAAGGATGTAATATGTGATTTGATACACTCTTTAAGTATTAGAGGCACAATAAAATGTCACAACATCCTAATTTTGAGTTGTGGTGGGTTTAAGTTTATTTTATTTTGATTTATGGTATGTTGACACTTTTGTTTAGTGTGAAAATATTGTGAGATTTTATTGTATACATAAAATAACTCGTTTAAATAATGTACTACAAAATGATAGCATTGAGTAAAAAAAAAGAAGGCTAAAACTACTTGATTCTTTTTTTTTTTTCTTTTTTTTTAAGGCTTACCTCTGCTTGTAAGCAGATAAACAGTTGGGCTTGTGGACACCTCGAGAAGATTTGAGGCTGGCTGGATAACATTTTGTTTGATTACTATGGTCTATGGCCCATGGGCCAAATAAACCCCACTCCCACCCTGTCCAAAAAGGATGGAGAGAGAGAGAACCAGAGAAATTAACAAAACAAAAACCAAAAGAAGAAACAAGAACCAAAACGCAAAAGAAGAAAACAAAACAAGATATTACATAAGCAACGACAAATTAAAAAAGAACATATTCAAAACTCAAAGATGGGTGGGGTTATAGCCATCAATAACATCAAAAACAAAAAGCTCCCAAGATATTTAAAGACACTCACGGATGGATGGGCAACAAGTTATTGGACTTTTTTGCTAAACAACAAGTTTATAAATGGACTTGAAACCAAACAATAATGGACAGAAATAAGTTTTTTAAGGAGGCCTAGGAGCCCAGGATTACATTCAATTATGGAGTGT
This sequence comes from Quercus ilex subsp. ballota, assembly GCA_032727855.1. Classification (NCBI taxonomy): domain Eukaryota; kingdom Viridiplantae; phylum Streptophyta; class Magnoliopsida; order Fagales; family Fagaceae; genus Quercus; species Quercus ilex. The sequence goes on from JAVFWQ010000015.1 coordinate 285,201, forward strand.
AAAAAGGCAAATAAAAGTGAAAGTGATAGTGAAAAACCTAGGGTAGATCAATGGTTACCTCCTTTATACAAACGAAATTTCTTTACCACCCAACTTCCCAAGTAAAGGTGAAGGCCCACATGACTTGATATTGTGCTTCTAATAACTTAAAAGAAAAGGGTCATTTCAAGACAAATATTCAACACCAAACAAAACAAGCAGCCAATAAAGAACCTCATGAATTGTCCATGTTTTATAGCCAAACCTCAATTAATGTGGATGCATATTTGTGGGCATATATGTGGTTCTTAGAGCCAATTATAATTGTATGAAACGAGAGATCATATTTCGTGACCCAACGTGTGAAACTGAATCCATGGAGGTTAAGATGCATATTTCAGGTGCGGTGTGGTGCCCCCTCTTGAAAGGCACGTTTAGCCCATTTTTGTTTGGTGACTTGGTGTGTGGCAAATAGGTAGATGTCTTTTTTTTTTAGGTATAAAGAGGTAGATGTATGTTATAATGTTTTGGGAAGCATCTGGTAGTGACCATATGTTTTAGCGAATAAAAGTGAAAAAATAATGATGTGGTAAGAAAAACCACTTTGAGAATCCAATCCTACAAGAAAATTCAGTACAAAAGAATAATTACAAAAGCATATACTTACAAAACTTTGTAGCACTAAACTCTCTATGTAACCTCTACAAAGTACAAACGCTGAATATATTTCCTACCGCAGTAATCCTAGAAATTTTTGTTTACATACGGATCTTCTCCACGAATGAACCTCATCCACATGAATCACTTATAGCATTTCAAGGGACTTCTCAAAGATTTGCTACTATGAACTCACTAAAAAGAATATTTATGGTTTTAAAGAAAGGTTTGAGGGTCAAGGTATATAAAGAACACTTGTAACTTATTATTCTCGTTTTTTTGGATCAAAGCAAAAGGATGGATATATGTTTTCGAGATCTACTTAGTGTGATTGCTTAAGAATTACTCGTTTTGTGGAAAATTCTTAGGTACTCCTAAAGTATGGAGAAATGGTGGACTCTATGATAAATTTAATAAGTAGACCCCACTATAAATGTGAGAGAAGGAAGTACTATTTTTCGTACTCCGGAAGTACCTAAAAGTTACTCATTGCTCTCTCATTGAAAAACCATGCTTGAAATTCCTTATTTAGGTAGGTTTAGGTTAGACCAGACATGTTTTCTAGCATAATTTGGAATGGTAGAGACCAAATTATTTCGCTCAAGCAAGGGTAGAGCAAAATACTAGTGAACTTTCTTTCTGCTTTTAATGTTAAACTTGAGCAAGCTTGGTTTCTCTTAAGCGAAAAGGAAAAATAAAAATTATAAACTCAAAACTGAAAACTCTTCAACAAGTTCTTAATTTAACTCTAATCAACTCAAATACAACAAATTCAATGCTTTTGTACTAATTTTGTCATTGAAACAAGCCAACTGTAAATCCTAACATACACAGTAAATCCTAACATACACAATAGTTTTTCATGAAGCCTAACAAACCTAGCATGAGAAACTTCACTAATTAAATTTATGTTAAAAATGTTGGGTACTAAGCTTTTAAGTTTCCAAAACTATAATCCCTTTCAGAATTAAAATTTATTGATTTAAATTTTTAATTTTTTTAAAGTTTTTCAATAGGTTGCGGAGAGATTTTCCATTACAAGTATTTTGGTACTTGATAAACTTTGCATTATTATTCTAAAATTTTCATTTAGGTTTTTACTAATTATGGTTAAACTTTAATAAAGAGAAATGTATTTTATAGATATTTTGAATAGTATGTTACTAATATTATATATAATAAAAGTTGGATTTAGACTCCGTGGTTGTGCCACGTGACTTCATCAAATTGTAGAAATTTCATTAAATTTTTAGATTTTTAAAGAACTAATTAAAAATGAATAGTATACTACCAGGACTCTAATTCATTCTTATTATTAAATAAAATTATATTAACATTATTTTTTTATGTGTTAGGATATATTTCTTAAATTAAGGGATAATATTTAACATATAAAAATTTAATTTAAATAATATTTATCATCTAATTAACATTATTTTTTTATTTGTTAGGATATTGTGGGGCCTGTTATCTAAAAAGATATAGGAATCGTAGGACATGGGTTTGGGGCCCAACGGCCCAGTCCGAGGACATTCGATTGTCCGAGGATGGTTACAGAGACGTGTTGTGATAGAAATCATATATACAAAGCACAAAATGCGGCCAAGGATAGGACTCACCTCGGATACCATGGTCCGAGGTAGAGGTAACTACCTCTTTATCCAAGATACCCCACAAAGTTGTATTAGAACAGGAAGAAGAATATAGACCTCAGGTAAAACCGGGAAAAATAACAAATATCTCATAAAGCTGCTACCTCCACATTAAATTCTTTCCAGCTAACTCTCTGGCCGCATTAATGTGGAGGTGATACCTGAATAGTAACCAAGCAGCTTTATGGCTACTAAGCAAAAGTTCCGGGAGGTGTTGGATGGGACAGAAAGGCGTTCTCAGGATAGAAACTACACGTGTACGGTGGGAATGGAAAATGAAGGCAGTATATAACATGAAAGCATGTGACATTAGGGGGAGGGAAAAAAGAAAGAAAAACAAGAGAACCCAGGACGATACCCCCCTGAAACTGAGCCGAGGAGAATTTTTATCATACAATCAGCTTGAAGTGTCCTTTAATACACTGTAACCATGACCTTTTCTATCAGATAGAACTAATTCTTGTACCCACACTCTAAAAATTTATTGTTTGGGCTTGTTGGGCTAGAATCCCATCTTTATTCTGGGTCCAATCTAATTTGAGTCCCTACAATTGGCGCCGTCTGTGGGAAGAGCTTGATCTATTCACAAAGAAAAGCAAGTGCAGTGTTTGTGATGGAAGAGGGAACACCACATCAACCAGTGGCGGGCCCACAGCAGGTGGATGCTAATCCACACCAAGCGAAGTCTAGGGGCTCTCAGCATAGTAATCCTGGTAGTCCATGAGCATAGGGGGTATCGTGAGGGAAATGTTCAAACCACCCATACAGATAGAAGTCGGTCTCGGGGGAAAAACCATATTTCCTACGTAAAGAATGACAGGGACATGCAGCACGAGATTAACAAATTAAAGAGGGAGTTACGACATGAGCGACGGAAGCGTATGGCCTACAACTCTGGGCAATCCTCTGAGGAGTCAGATGATACCAATTACCGGCAGAGGTCAAGAACTCCACTCAGTGAGACTTTCTTGTATGATGAGGATTATCGCCGTGAGCGAAGATATAAGAGTCCACCTCGCCAGGGCCTAGGGAATGACGCCCTGAATAAAGGCTTGAGCCAAGTTTCCAAATCGCCCTTCACGCGACGCATTGAGGATGCAAGTCTTCCTCCTACGTTCACCATTTATAATGGCCGAATAGATCCAGTGGAACATGTTAGCCATTTCAGTCAGAGAATGGCTATTCACGCTAGAGATAAGGCTTTGATGTGCAAGGTTTTCCCATCCAGCTTAGGGCCGATGGCGATGAGATGGTTCGACGGTCTGAATGCGAATATCATTGATTCCTTTGAGAAGCTCACCCAGGCTTTTGGCGCCCGTTTTATCACCTGCAAGAGGGTAGTTCAACCCTTGGGATCGTTATTATCCATGTTTATGCAGGAGGGGGAAACCCTGAAGGCCTATTTTGATAAATATTGGAAAATGTTCAACGAGGTGGACGGAGCTCATGATGACGTGGCCATTAATACCTTTAAAAAAGGCCTTCCAACCGAGCATGGCCTGAGGAAATCTCTGACTAGTAAACCTGTTAGTAGCGTACGTCAGCTTATGGACCGGATAGACAAGTATAGAAGAGTAGAGGAGGACCAGATACAAGGTAGGGGAAAGTCCAAAGCAGTCCCTCAGGAGAGGAGGGATTTCAGGTCGGACCGGTATAATAACAACCAACCTCGGAGGGACTTTGGGGGGCAATCTGGATCTGCCAACTCCTAGGCGGTTAATGCCGTGTTCCGAGAACCAGTGCAATGGGTTCTGGAGAAGATAAAAGACGAGCCATTCTTTAGATGGCCCAATAGGATGGCAGGGAATCCTGCGAAACACAATCAAAACCTTTACTGCCAGTACCACCAGGACCATGGGCATATTATTGAAGATTGCAAAAACTTGTGGGATCACTTGGAACAGCTGGTCCGAGAAGGGAAGTTGACTCAGCTTCTACATCATTCCAGCGGCCGAGGAGGCCAAGCAGGTTCAACCTTTCGAGGGAATGCTTCTTCAGGACCCCCTTTAGGCACGATAAATGTTATATTTGCTACCCCAGGGAGAACTAGGTCTTGCCCTTTCAGGGTAATGTCTGTGTCTCAGTGCGTGGAAGAGGGTTCCAGTTCAAGGTTGAAGAGAGCCAGACTGAACACCTCACTAGTTTTAGGCTTTTCAGAAGAAGATAAGAGAGGAACCATACAGTCGCATGATGATGCTTTGGTGGTGACGATTAGGATAGGAGGGTATGATGTGAGAAGGGTGATGGTTGATGAGGGGAGTGCAGCCGAGGTAATGTATCCTGACCTATTTAGGGGGCTGAATTTGAAACCCGAGGATCTAACGGCCTAGAGCTCCCCCCTGGTGGGTTTCGAGGGCAGGTCGGTCGTTCCGGTGGGGATGATTTGATTGCCTGTGCAGACTGGTCCGGAGGTGGTGGAGGTGGATTTTATTGTGGTGGATGTTTTTTCACCATATACGGTTATTTTGGGTAGACCCTGGCTGCATGCCTTGGGGGCCGTCTCTTCCACCCTTCATCAGAAGGTGAAGTATCCCTCGGAAGGCCAGGTTTCAGAGATTTTGGGAAATCAAACTATGGCTAGGCAGTGTTTGATAATGGTCATTCAACATCGACCAAAGACAGATACTTCGGCCGCAGCCGAAAATGACTTATAGCAATCAATGACTCAGGAGACCCACGTCAGCACGTCCGCTGGGGAAACGGAGTGCGAGAATTTGGAGAGGGTGAGTGTTGGTGATGATACAGAAAAGTATTTTCAGGTTGGGGCACAGCTACCTTTGTTGGAGAAGGAGTAGTTGGTTGAGGTCCTCAGAAGAAACGTTGATGTGTTCGCATGGAATGCCTACGAAGCCCCGGGGGTGGATCCGGAGTTCATTTGTCATCACTTGAATGTCAATCCTTCCGTTATTCCAAAGAAACAACCATCTCAGCGTCCGTCCCGGGCACATGCCGAGGCTATCAAAAATGAGGTGACCAAGCTCAAACAGGCAGGGGCTATCAAGGAGGTGTTTTACCCTCAGTGGTTAGCCAATACGGTTGTGGTGAAAAAGAAAAATGAAAAATGGCGCGTATGCGTTGATTTCACAGATCTCAACAGAGCTTGTCTGAAAGACCCTTTTCCCATGCCCCGTATAGATTAGCTGGTGGATGCAACGGTGGGTCATCCTTGGATAAGCTTCTTAGATGCCTTTCAGGGCTATCATCAGATCCCATTGGCATTGGATGACCAGGAGAAGACCGCTTTTCTAACTCCTACTGAAAATTATCACTACAAGGTAATGCCCTTTGGCTTGAAGAACGCAGGGTCTACTTACCAGCGGATGATGACGAAGATGTTTGAGCCACAGCTGGGCAAGAACATTGAGGTTTATATTGACAATATGGTTGTGAAGAGTAAGGTAGTGGCTGAGCATGTGACAGACCTCACCAACACTTTTGAGATTTTGAGGAAACACAAATTGCGACTGAACGCATCCAAGTGCTCCTTCGGGGTAGGCTCAGGAAAGTTTTTGGGCTACATGGTTACTCACCAAGGGATTAAGGTGAATCCTGATCAGATTAGAGCCATAAGCAGTTTGCAACCACCTCGGAATCCCAAGGAGGTCCAAAGGTTGACTGGGATGACCGCTGCGCTGAACCGATTCATATCCAGGTCGACGGATAGGTGCAGGCCTTTTTTCCTGCTACTCCACAAGTGGAAGGGATTCGAGTGGACAGAGGAGTGCGCTCTGGCATTCCAGCAGCTTAAAGAGTATCTATCTCGGCCACCCATTATGTCTAGTCCTGAGATGGATGAGGTCCTTTTCTCCTACTTGGCGATAACCACTTACGCGATTAGTTTTGTTCTGATACGAGTAGATAATGGCGTACAACGGCCAGTTTATTATGTGAGCAAGTCTCTTCACGAGGTTAAGGTACGTTATCTGCCTTTGGAGAAGACCATCTTGGCAGTGGTGCATGCTACAAGGAAACTTCCCCATTACTTCCAGGCACATACGGTGGTCGTCTTAACTCAGTATCCGCTCAAAGCAGTACTTCGGAGTGCAGACTACACTGGCAGGGTTGCCAAGTGGGGCACAGTTCTGGGGGCTTTTGATATTAACTATATGCCCCGTACCTCCGTAAAGGGCCAGGTTCTCGCTGATCTGGTGGCTGAATTTGCTGAAGGCCCTGAGGAAATAGAGACAAGCCCGTGTGGCATGGATGAAAAATCAGTTGGCCTCATCTCGGTGCAACCTGCTTTACCCTGGAAAGTGTATGTGGATGGTGCAGCAAATCTAAGGGGGTTAGGAGTAGGGCTAGTTCTAATATCTCCTGAGGAGGTAATTATCGAGAAGTCTTTGAGGCTGGGATTCCCAGCTACTAACAACGAGGCAGAATATGAGGCTGTATTAATGGGAATGACGATGGTTAAGAAGTTGGGTGGAAAAATAGTGGAGATGTTCTTGGATTCAGGACTGGTCGTTGGTCAGGTCAAAGGGGAGTTGGAAGCTCGTGACACCAGAATGCAGGGTTACTTAAGCCAAGTTAGGCGTATGCAAGCGGATTTTGAGTTTTTTGAATTATCCCACGTCCCTAGAAGTGGAAATGCCCATGCGGATTCATTGGCTACTCTTGCTACCTCCTCGGCACAGAATTTACCCCGTATGATAATGGTTGAAGACTTAAACACACCAACCCCAGTAACAGGGGACTCGCTGCAAGTCAGTCAAATCAGCTCGGCCCAATGTTGGATGGATCCTATACTGTTGTTTCTCGAGAAGGATATATTGCCCAAGGACAAATCAGAAGCTGAGAAGATACGAAGAAAAGCTCCTCGGTTTTGGCTGTCCGAGGATAAAAAGTTATACAAACGCTCTTACTCTGGGCTATATCTGCTTTGTGTACATCTCGAGGCATCAGAAGCACTTCTAGAAGAGTTACATGAATGGATCTGTGGGAGTCACACTGGTGGGAGGTCTTTATCTCACTAGGCAATTACTCAGGGGTATTGGTGGCCACGTATGCAAAAAGAAGCGCAGGAATATGTTAGGAAGTGTGATCAATGCCAAAGGTTCGCACTGAACATCCATCAACTGGGGGGAGTTCTTAATCCTCTTTCAAGTCCTTGGCCTTTTGCTCAGTGGGGCTTAGATATCGTTGGCCCTTTCCCTAAAGTTGTGGGAAATAAGAAATATTTGCTAGTTGGTACAGATTATTTTACGAAATGGGTAGAAGCGGAGCCTCTGGCCAATATCAGGGATGTGGACGTCAAGAGGTTTGTCTGGAAAAACATCATCACTCGGTTCGGGGTTCCTCAAGCCCTCATCTCGGATAATGGCCTACAATTTGGCAGCAAAACTTTTAGAAAGTATTGTTCCAATCTGGGGATAAAGAACAGATATTCCACTCCAGCCTATCCACAGGGAAATGGACAGGCCGAAGCTGTCAATAAGGTCATAGTAGGTGGGTTGAAGAAGAGGCTGGATGACGCAAAAGGTAGATGGGTGGAGGAACTGCCATATGTCCTATGGACTTATCGAACTACACATCGGCGGTCAACCGGGGAAACCCCATTCTCAATGACATATGGGGCTGAGGCTGTGATTCCTCTTGAAACTGGTTTTCCTACTCTAAGGACCAGCACATTCACCTCGGACGGGAATGATGAACTATTGAAGAAGAGTCTGGACTTGATAGACGAACGGCGAGAGAATGCAACGGTTCAATTGGCCTATTATCAGCATAAGCTAAAGTAAGGTTATGACGTGAATGTTAGGTTGAGGCCGTTGTCTCCAGGAGATTTAGTGTTGAGAAAGGTCTTGGGAGCTACCAAAAATCCAAGCTGGGGAAAGTTGGGACCCAATTGGGAAGGGTCATATCGTATCACATCTGTAACAGGGATAGGTGCTTATTACTTAGAAGATTTAGATGAAAAAACTGTACTCCATCCATGGAATGTAAGCAACCTAAGGAGGTATTATTATTAACGAGTTCTGTTTTACTTCCTTTTATAGTTTGTCTTATCTCTGCAACGTATGCTTCTAAATCTATTGAAATATTAAACAGAAACTAAGTCATGTCAGGTCCTCGGACCACAACTTAGTGGAAATTAATACACTCTGAAATCTATTGAAGTATTAAACAGAAACTAAGTCATGTCAGGTCCTCGGACCACAACTTAGTGGAAATTAATACACTCTGAAATCTATTAAGTATTAAACAGAAACTAAGTCATGTCAGGTCCTCGGACCATAACTTAGTGGAAATTAATACACTCTAAAATCTATTGAAGTATTAAACAGAAACTAAGTCATGTCAGGTCCTCGGATCACAACTTAGTGGAAATTAATATACTCTGAAATCTATTGAAGTATTAAACAGAAACTAAGTCATGTCAGATCCTCGGACCACAACTTAATGGAAATTAATACACTCTGAAATCTATTGAAGTATTAAACAGAAACTAAGTCATGTCAGGTCCTTGGACCACAACTTAGTGGAAATTAATACACTCTGAAATCTATTGAAGTATTAAACAGAAACTAAGTTATGTCAGGTCCTCGGACCACAACTTAGTGGAAATTAATACTCTAGGACTTCAATTGAAATATTGCACAGAGACTAAGATGTGATAAATTGTTTATACGACAAATTTAGTGGTAGTCAATGCTTCTTAGATGAGGTCCGTGCAACTAAACTTGTGTATCAAAGCAAACTCCATGAGCATCACTTAAAGCATTGTAAGGCGTTGAGTGCCTCCCGGGGTTAAACGCGTAGAACGCTATCTCAAGTATGGACACTTCTTAATGAATTTAAAACAAGCCTGTCTAAGGTAAGTTCGCTGCTATAGTCTGTTTTGATTCCTGATTAGTATATTTAACGTTAAATTTTCCATTATAGTGTCAGATTTCTTTCCTCTATAACCAAGAATCATGTAAAAATAAAAACATTCGCACGAGAAGTTATTCATGTGATAGACAAAACCACAACATCTCATGTAAATTTGGAAGGGAAAATGCATAATACAAATAGAAATGTCCTTAACAGTGTGGTCAGGCCGCATAACTATCGCATATTGTGGACGGGAGGATGAGGGACCTTGCTAAAGATGTTGAGTGGGAGAAGGCTTTGAAGGATGTTGCCGAGGCCACGGTGAAGGAGAAGTTGAAAATTGCCGAGGAGGTAGAGGAAAAAATTGCTTCAGTTGAGAAGGCCCAGGCTCTGACCGAAGGGAAGTCTGAGGAGCTTGAAGTGCAACTGGGCAGCACCGAGCTTAAACTGGCGGAGGCCCAGAGTTTAAATATTATGTTAGAAGAAAAACTGGCCGACTCTAAGGCAGCGTTGGAAGCTTGCAAAAGTAAGTGGTACGACGAGGGGTTTGCAGATGCCGAGAATTTGGTGGAGCCGGTCATTCGCCAGGCTCACAAGCTCGGATTCGAGGAGGGTTGGTTTACCGCCCTTCAAGTCATGGGGGTTCCCGAAGATTCTCCCCTAAGGGATCGCGGCAAAATCCCTTTCCCGGACCCCCCACAAGCTGCGCAGCACGCACCCCTTGTTATCGATGAAGAAGAGACCACCAGCATGAGGGAACTAGTGAATGCTATTAATTCTCACGCAGGGCCGACCTACATGGAGGCGACTAGCCACCCTTATGCTGGAGATCAAATCGGGGGGAATGTCCAGTTGCCAGCTTCTTTCGCAGACCAGCGGCCTCCTAAGGATGCATCCTTTATTCACGCCACGGATCTCTAAAGTCAAATGCCGAACCGGATTTTTCGTACTTTGTTTTTCTCTTTCTTTAAGAAATTAAATGAACTGGATCGCTTATGTCACCGGGCTGTAGTGACGGAACAATTTATTTCCTTTATGCTGTATTTTCTATCCTTCGAGTTGCCGGGTTTTGGCAACTAAACTTCAGTTTAAATTTTATATGCCTTACTATGAATGCTTTACTGTGGTGTGCTTTCGCTTCGACCGAGTAATCAATCTTCGTCAGTTGCTTCTTTAGGGTGAGGTTCCCCTTGCCCGGCAACGAAGGTTGTATCGGGGACGGTTTTTCATCCGAGAAATTTGGACTGGTTCCATCAAGCCCGAGAATGCCTATGGATTGGGTGTCATTTGCTACTTGCTGCTATTGTTACTGATTGAAGCTTTTATCATTTCTATTTTCTTCAATCTTTTTCTTTGATATGTTTAATACACTCTTATGCAGGGTTAGACATGAGTGCATTCTCATTATCAGCCCATGCTATTATTATGTCTCCTAGTGCAACCATGGACTTCTTTCCTGTGGAACATGTCACTCTTTTTCTTTTTGTGGTTGTTTCCTTCATGGTATACAATCACTCAACCAAATGTAGCAGATGGCTTATTATGTTAGATTTATGTTGGTACATACTTTTCATATTTGCTTCTGTTTAACTTCATATTATACATTCATACACAATTGGATTTGCTGGTCACAAGAGAATTTTTTAAATGAGATCAATGCTGCATGATTGTTGGATAGGTTGAATCTATATTGAGGTGTAGTTTTATGAAAATAATTGATTACATAAGTTTAGGATTTCAGCTAGAATTTATGCACTTCAAATAAATTCTGAGCTACATTTGCTTGATGAACTATGACTGTGGTATAATATGCATTTTCAAAGTAATCTATAGTAAATAATGATTCCCTTGTGGTGGAACCAAATCAACCTTATATAAATTATGCATGTGCTTCATATTTTAACAGATTATTTATCTAATTTTAAAGAATTTTAAGTTGTACACACTTAATGTGTCATGCATCCCCAATATGAACTCAGTTAAACTTATTTATATTTATTCAATAATTTTAAAATTATACAAATCCTAACATTGCTATCTAAAATAAAATAACACAAAAATAAATAAAACAAATACACAAGTTTTATTTCTACACAATATCAACATCCCAAGATATAAAACAAAATTACAAATGACTTATTAGATGGATAGCTCATTTGACAAAGAGTAAAAACATATAAGAAATTTACAATCTTGAAAATTAATTTTATAATATATTATCAATTGTGGTTGGTATTCTATTTCAATTTGAGATATACATTAAAGTTGGATTGTTTACTTATTTATACATGGTATTTTTTATGAATATCATATCATTGTTAAACAACATATACTCTAGAAAATATCATAATTTATTTTGAAAAGCTGTTTATTTTGGACATAAATTATTAAAATATCAGGTCTAAGCATTCATAATTTATGCTAATTTGATACATTGGCTTCACTATTTTCACACTTGTGAATGCTTCTCACACATGTATACACTTTAAATTTATGTTTTTAACTCTACTGTAACCAGATTATCTTGACATGTACTTTGCTATTTGATATCTAAAAATCTTTACTCATTACAGAATGCTTAACCATTCATCTTTCAATTAATTTGCATGCAGTTATATTATTTCCTTAAAGCTCATAACAAACAATTAAACTAATATTGTCTTAATTTTTTTTTTTTTTTTTTTTTTTTTACCAAAAGAAAAAGTTTTAAAAAATGGTTTGGGTTCGGGTTGGGTAGCGGGTCGGGTCGGGTTGACCCTCAAAAAACACGGGTCAGGTCATGGGTTAACCCGTTTTTGTTTCGGGTCAAAAAAATCGGGTTTGAGTCAGGTTAGAAAATTCTGACCCGTTTTACCATGTCTACTTTACACTCACACAGTCTACCCAATCATATTTGGAGTCAAATTTTGTTCTTGTCAAATATCCTCTATTGTCTTGGAGTCTTCTGCATCCTGCTAGCACATCCATAAAGCTTGCTAGTGTCTGAATTAATGATTGGTAATTGCTGGTAATCGCCATAACATGCTTCTGCCACCTATTAGATACATGTTCACATATTTCAACCCACCACAGGCCTTACTCTTTCATTTGGCAAACCAAACACTTTGCCTAGCATGCAACTTTGATCTAAACACAACCATGTGAACTGTGAAGGGCTTAACCGATGCTGATTCCACCTCCTAGTTTGGCCATATAGCACACATACATCATCATTCAACCATTTTCACATTTTCCACATGAAACTAGCAGGCTCACACATTTAGGCTCCGTTTGGGAGTTCATAATGGAATAGAATAGAATGGAATGAAATGTATTTAAGGGAAAGGAATGGAAAAGAATGGAATGGAATGGAATCAAGTGACCTTGATTGGATGTTTTAATATAAAGGAATGGAAATGAATGAAAATGAATGGAATATAAGTAATCTTGTTTGGGAGCAACATGAAGGGAATGGAATGAAATTATTTTATGACAATATTATTATTAGACTCCCTATTTTAAAATAAATAGTTGAATATATAGGGGTATTTTGGGAGTTTTAGTTAAAAAATCATTAAATTTAATTCAATTCCCTCCCATTCCTCCCAATTTCGGGGAGAATGAAAAATTTGAGATTTTAAGGGAATAGAGAGGAATGAGTGTTCCCTCCTACCCATTCCATTCACTTCCACTTAAACTCCCAAACAAGAGAATGAGCTTTCCATTCCCTCCATTAAAACTCCCAAACAAGAGAAGGGAAGAATATTATAAAATTATTTTTTTCATTCTTTTCCATTCCATTCCCTCCTCCCAAATGAGGCCTTAGGCAATGAAGTTTACCTTACAATTACACAGTCTACCCAATATATAACAACATACCTATGACCAAGCTCATGCAGGGCTACTATTTTCCACTGCACTTGTTGCACATGACACGCATAGCTTAACTCATCCTAATTCCATCTCCTAGTATGGCCATATGGCACACAATACATCATCACTCATATGCAAACTCAACCACTCTTACGTTTCCTCACTAAACTAGCATGCTTACATGTTTAGGCAATGAATCTTACTATACACTTGCATAGTCTACCCAATATATAACAACATACCTATGGCTAAGCTCACGTAAGGCTACTATGATTCATTCCATTGCACACGACACATGAATGGCTTGCAACTACCAAGCCATGACCAGTGAGCATCATCTTTTTAAAGACATCATGACCAGTGACCATGTGTCCTGTATAATTTTCTTAACTTTGGTGCACCTATTTACTACACCATAAAAATCAAGGAGTCCAATTTAATTTTCTTAATTATTTTGTGCTAAACGAGTTATTAAATGAGAAAACCATAGAATCAAAATTAATAAACATTTAAAAAATTACCATTTTGATTCATTTTTTATATTATTATTTTTATAAAAATAGTGGTTGGACAAAACAAAATTGAGAATTTCATGGATAACGATTTATATAAATTTTTTTTTTCCATTTGTTTCAAATAAAATTATATCTATTTTATTAGTAGCTATTTTATATTTTCAAACACACAAACATTATATATGATTATATATAAACTTGGTCAAATTTTAATATGCATTAGTTATGTTTATTTGCAAATGTATCTTATGCATATAGATAAAATTACAAATTAGTATATATATTTAAAGCCAAAATTGAAAGAAATTCTAATTAAAATTTATAATTGAAGTCCAATTTTGCACCGCGTACCCTAAAATATTTCTCAATTTTGGTGCTAAATGTGAGACTGCATCATAAATTTTTATCCAAGTGAGTTATTGAGTGCAAAACCCAAAAAGACCATAATTAATGATAATAAAAAAAGCATGGACAATTTGCATCTTCTACTAAATAATATTCTTACAAGGCTATTTTAAGAGTTAACAAAATATAAGAATGAATACCAATACTATTTAATATAAGTAGGAATTATACTATATATCTAATTTTTATATTTTTAAGTGTATTTATGCATATGCATATAGTTACAAGTTAGTAATATACTATATATGGATACAATTTTTTTTCCAATATGCTAATAAAAATAAAATTAGGGATAAGTCTATAAAAATGATATTCATTGACTCAAAAGCCAAACCCAAAGCTTGCAGTGGAAATCATTCATTGTGTAGCTGAGTTCATCTACTATGCTTCCTCTCGTAAAGGTGTTTCACGCTTGATGTTGAGGCAAGTCCACTGGCAGATACCTCAATTTGGTTGGATGAAGCTTATTAATTCGTATGGGTCTTTGCTTGGCAATCCGGTATAGCTGGGAGTGGTGGTGTAATTTAGGATGGGAATGGTCACTAGGTGGCAGGTTTTTCTCGAAAAATTGGTATTACTAATAGCTTTATTGCCAAGCTTTGGGGGCTCTGAGATGGATTGTTGTTGTGCTGTAGTTGTAATATTTACTGCTATAGAAGTAGAATTAGATGCTAGATCTATTGTAGATGTTTTAGGTAACTCTTCTTATACGAATGCCGTTGTGTTCCCTATTCTAGATGATTGCAGGTAGTTGGTCTCTCAATTCCATCAGAATCGTATTAAATATTGCTTTCGTGAAGCTAACTGGCGTGCAGAAAGTTTAGCTAGGATGAGAACTAATCAACATTTAGATTTTATTTTGTATGCTGGTAAGGAACAGAGGGAGACTTTGACCTTGGGGAACCCCCACCCCTATATATATATATATATATATATATATATATATGCATGTATGTATGTAGTACATAGCACATAAGTACCAATTTTAGCAATTTTATTCTATAAAATTATACATTACTCTCCTTAACAATATCGTTGATTCTTTTAAGGATAATGCTATAACCAAAATTTTTTTTTATAATATTTTTACAAATTGTTGAAGTAATAAATTCTTGTTGGTTTACATTTAGACTTATCACTTACATAACTTTTTTACTTACTTATAACCATTCACCACATTAGCTATTTTTAAAAAAGTTCGTAACTCAAGCATTTTCCTTCTTTTGAAGACCATAAAAAAAAAACTATAGATCTAAATTTTAAAACAAAATATACCCAAAAAAATTAGTCCAACAACAAAAATTACCTATGATAAAGTTAAAAACAATTAATTTCAATCAACTAATTTTACAAAAAATAAACAACCCAGCCTTTTAAAAAATTTTAAATAAAATAATTTTGTCCTTATTTAGCAGTAAACGTACACATTAAACACACAAAATAAATAATAAATAAATAAAAACCCTTGACGATTAAGTAGTAAAGTTGGAGGCTAAAATGACCACACGCAATTAGTAGCAAAAAGGCTCCTCCTAACTTCAAGTTCTGACTCGGTCGTTAATGCATATTGACTTTACTTGAGAGGACCTTAATGAATATATTTTAACAAGCGTAGTCAAGAGACTTTTTTTTTTTAAACATCTGGAGACTTCTTTTGTTTCTTAGAGTCAGTTTGGTACGATTATTTAAACAATAGTATACGTATTTTCATAACACTTTTTTACCTACACATATTTTTACAATATTTAAACAACATTATAAAAATCTCTTACTAAGCTGTCTTTCTTTTGTTGAGTTTTTACCCCAAAAAAAAAAAAAAAATTATCATCAAATCAAACAATTATAAAAGTAGAATATTTTTATGTCATTTATTGCCCTAAACCCAATTGCGCCGCCGAAATTCCACCTGGTTTCTAAAGTTTCTTGTACTGATTCGCATTCGCTTCCTCAAACCGGTTTTTAACCCGACCCAACGTACCACCGCCTTAAATGCCGAAACTTCTAGTCTCTCTCTCACTCACTCACTCACTCGCACTAAATATATATAGTAGCTGACTGAGACTTTCTCTTTATCTAACAACTCAGCTAACAAATCGTCAAAATCGCCATGAGCATGAGATCTGCGCTGAGCCGAGTCACTGTGAGCTTGACTCGTCCGATGGAATCGACCCGGGGTGCGACTCGCTACTTCAACGATGGCAAACGTATTCTCAGCGAAGAGGAGCTCGCTGCTGAGACCGTTTACATCCAGGTTTACTTCACTTAACCTTTCTTCTTTCTGTTTTCTGTTTTCTTTCTCTCATACCTGTTTGGTTGCTCGGAAAGTGTAAGAAAATACGCAAGATATTACGAGTTTACGTCGTTTTGGACCCTAACAGATTCGTAAAAAATCACAAAAAAAAAAAAAAAAAGGCAGTGGAAATTTTATTTCAGATGAGCTTGATTGTGATACTGTTTGGCTTGGTTTAAGTGGCGATATATATATTAAACAAGCACGAAAGATAAAGGAAAGCAGTAGAAATTTTAATTTAGGTGAGCTTGATAGTGATACTGTTTGACTTGATTGAGATGAATATATATATTATTATGTATATGTTCAGGTTTCTCTTTCTCAGCAACCAAACGGAGCGATTCCGTTTCTTCCTAAGAGTACATATTGAGCTAAACTCTGTTTGGATGCTGAGAAAAAAAAATCATGAAAAAAAGACAATATAAATACTAAATGCTTTTTTTTTTTTTAAATTAAAAAAAGAAAAAAAGATTGAGAGTAAGATCAGATTTTTTTTTTCCTACACTTTCTGAGACGTATCTATTTTTTCTTCTTCAGATTTTTGTAAATTTTTAGGCTAATTTTTGGCACTCACAAACAACACTAGAATAACTAGATTCATCGTTCTATGGATTGTCTCATATTTTCCTTTCACGAAGTTTTCTCAGCTACCAAACAGTTTCAACCAATTCGTTTTTACTTCTGCAGTCAACTGATTGGATGCCGAGAAAGAAAATCTGTGCAGAAAAGACAATATAAATATTTAATGCTTTTTTTTTTCCTACGCTTTCTCAGACGTATCAATTTTCCTTTTCAGATTTTTTATAATTTTTATGCTAATTTTGGCACTCACAAGCCACATTAGAATAGTTAGATTCAGCGTTCTATATGGATTTTCTTATATTTTCCTTTCACACAGTATTCTCAGTAGCCAAACGGTTTCAACCAATTCAGTTTTGTTTCTGCAACTAACTTTCTTTGTTGTTTGTTTAGCTTGATCGACTGACTAGTTTTGTTTATTTGTGTGAAGAAAATGGAGAGGGAGAAGTTGGAGAAACAGAAGCGGAAAGCTGAGAAAGAAAAGGCAGAGAAAGGAAAAGAGAGTGCTGACAAGGTACTGACCCTTCTTGCAACAAGAAAAAAAAAAGAGTGTTATGTTATTATTTTTGTGTTCTATGTTGATTTGGATAAAGACTTATTGATTAACTTATATAAGAACATGTTGTGAAGTTCGCAATGATGGGTTAGATATTAATAGTTTATTTCCACAAAGGATCCTAAGTCAACGAGTTAAAAGAGATATTTAAATGAGAAACTTAGGGCCTTTTTCGATGTAAGTGTGCAATCTAATGAGCCTTTAGCTCTTTTGTTGGTCTAAATTCCTGATCTTAAATCGGCTCTTGAGTACACTTTAAATCCTGAGATCAACTCAACAAGCAGACTGACTGTTTTCTGATTGTAATTTCCCATCTGGACTGCAAATTTATTGGTTACTAAGTTTCTTAAAATCACAGAGTTTGTGGACAGACATGATATGCTCATTTTTCTGAATAATCCGTGCATGAGAGTAAAGAACGGTATATTTGAAACTATATAAAGCTTGGCTTTTGTGTCCACAAATTGAAATGTTCTCCTGACTGAAGCCTAATAGTTGTTTTACGCATATAAACTGAAGTTGTTCATCCTAGTTAACCCAAAATCTAAAGCTTCATATTTGAAAGTTTTGATTTCTTTTCTTACATTCTTCTAGAAACCAAATCAAGAATAAGGATTTCAAGTGCCTAATTATATATACAGTTTTATTTTTTGATAAGTGCCTAGTTATATGCAGTTGCATTTGTATATATTTGTATGGGTGGGATGTTGGTGTGTTATGAATACTGTATATGAGTCATTGCTATTAGCCAAGTTGAGCTTGGAATGTCGGGTTCCAATGCCGATTGAGGCCTCGTTTGGGAGGAGGGAATGGAATGGAATGGAAATGAATGAAAAAAATCATTTTAGAATATTCTTCCATTCCCTTGTTTGGGAGTTTTAATGGAGGGAATGGAAAACCCATTCCCTTGTTCGGGAGTTTAAGTGGGAGGGAATGAAATGGGTAGCAGGGAATACTCATTTCTTTCTATTCTCTTAAAACCTTAAATTTTCATTCTCCCCGAAATTGGGAGGAATGAGAGGAAATGAAATTAGATTTAATGATTTTTTTACTAAAACTCCCAAAATACCCCTATATATTCAACTCTATATTTTAAAATAAGGGTCTAATAGTAATATTGTCATAAAATGATTCCATTCCATTCCCTCCACGTTGCTCTCAAACAAGATTACTTATATTTCATTCATTTTCATTCCTTTCTATTCCATTCATTTAAAACATCCAATCAAGGTTACTTAATTCCATTTCATTTCTTTTTTTTCCATTCATTTCCCTTACTTAAATGCATTTCATTCAATTCCATTCCTTTCCATTCTTTTATGATCATTCCATTCCATTCCTTTTCATTTTCTTATGATCATTCCATTTCATTTCATTCCATTCCCTTATGAACTCCCAAACGGAGCCTAAGAGACAAAAGAGTAAGTTCATGAATCGTTCATCAAGCGAGAGCCTGCAAACAGGAAATGAAATATTGTCAATCACTGCGTAATGTAATAAATAGTAGAGGTACGACGGGCATGCTTCCTTCAAAGACTAGCAGATCGATCAAAAATCAAGAATCTTCTTGTGTCTGCTCTCTGAAGTTTAAACCACCACGGCAGACTGTTCCCCATTAATTGAGTAGATTGTGTAACGCCACTCGTTCTTTTGATAAGAGGTCTTTCTTCCACCCATAGGTATCGCCGACATGCACTAAGGCTGGGTGATCGGGAAGGATGTATGTGAGGCCAACTACTTCCTATACATCAGAGACGAGTGCGGCTTTCCAATATGATGAGAAGGAAGTCTGACTGGTACCAAAAAAAAGCAATTGTGAATTAAGACCTATTCTTTGGCCTGTTTTTATGAGCGTTAGAAAGCAATTCTCATATCATAAAAGAAAGAGCTACTTGCTACAGAGTAGGCCTACTAAGATAAAAGCATATCATGAACCCAGAAGAATAGATACGATTCAGGGTAAGCCCCAGAGCTTGGCCCGATCTTAATTCGATAAGGCGATGGATTGCGAGATTGACGATGCTATTGTGCCCATTCCGTCGAAGACAGTGAGACAATGTATATTGTGTTGAGAGATTCCACGCGGAGATGCGAGACGGGTATTTTGGGGGATATTACAAGAGGAGTATAGTATAGTAAGCAGGCGAGTAGAAAGAGAGCTAAAAGATTGGAATAAAAAATCGCCCAAGCCTTCTTGATCAAGTGTCAAGGTCGGGAGAACAGACTTCAAACAAAGGCATACGCTAGACTGAAAGGGCCTAGTGGTGTGGCTCATTCTTTCTACTTGCAGCTTTACGGTCTAGCGGCAGGACTCGAAGTGTTGGAGAAAGGAATAGAAAGGCTAGCATTCTCAATTGAAGCTTCTGCTGATGGTATATTAGATCATTCATATGCTTGAAGAAGATGTGTTTTCGTTCTATTTTTTACTATTTGCTTTTGGACTATTTTCATTGTCTTTGCCTCGGCAACACAATCTTAGATTTCCTTTCTTGACTTGGTTTTCGCTCGCTCTTCCCCTGTCAGCCTAGGCGACGTATTGCCTACCCGCTAGCAGTAACCACCAACAGCATAATAGGAAACTAGAATTCTTTTGGCCCCGGTCTGCTCTGCTCTTTGGAAACTCGCTTCTTTGATTGATGAATTGTTTTTGAATGAGCCCTTGTCTTCCCAGGTCCTTGATACCGTAATTTACCTCTTTCGTCAAGTCGTGATGGTCGCATTTTCCATTCGAAGCGGGAACAAAAAGAGACATCAAGTTCGGATAGTTGGAGAATCCCTATCACCCTTTCCGAATCTTGATACTACTGTAATTGACAGCCGGCTCCATCCGATCAAGTGAATCCCTACGCTTGCTTCCTTCTAAGGCTCGAATTGAAGTCCGAGCTCCTGCAAGAAGGATGCCTCATGTTCCTTCCTCTCTTCACTCTCCAGATTCCGATCTGCATTCTTTTGGTACAAAGGCCTATCCTTTCACTTTCAAATGGAGTGAAGCCAGCGCTTAGGGGCTGAGGCTGAGGGGAGAACAAATGAATTGTATAAGCCCCTATACTCTTCCTTTAGGATGTCCCCCTTCAAGAGCTAGTCTAATCACTAAAGGGTGTTAGCCTGTCGTATTGGACTTATGATATACTTTCCTTTTTTGAGTAGCTAATTCATACCTTATCATAGACGGCAATCAGTTCTCTTCCCTTTGGGAGTCTAAGGTAAGCAGTAGCATTCCCCTAATCGGTCTAGTCCATGGTAATAGGCACAATCAGTATGATTATCTTTTTACGATTCTCTTTCCTTTAACATAACACTATACTTGTTGGGTAATATTTTCTTTCGCAAATGCAACACAAAACTAAACAAGTAAAAGCATGGTATGAGGAGGATGATTTAAGTACCGATGACAGTAGGAAGACCTTGTTTGTATAAAAATAGAAAACTGTTTTTGCCATCAACAATTTGTTTGGGTGAGTGTCTTTGATAACTTGTTCATGAAAACAAGAAATTCCCTTGGGCTTAGGAATGGAAAACATTGAAATGATGTTTCCAGAAACTCGTTCTTGTACTATTTTTTTCTCTCTGTGTTCATGATTCTCCATTAGTGATGGGGATCGGCGGTTGTGATGATTGCTGAATGAGGGGCTCATGGTTGAGCCTCACCACTAATTACGGGGCCTTTGGGTCATTGAGGATTGGAGTTATTATTTAAAAGGGAAAGGGGTGGGTTGGGGGTGTTTGGGAGAGAGGAGGGGGGGGGGGGGGGGGGGGGTGGGGTGGAGTTGCAGTGGTGATGGTGGGGGTCTATGCGGTGGGATTTGTAGTTGTAGGTTTGGAGGATGGGTCACAGGTTGGGGGCAGCAAAGCTATGGGTTAGGAGTTGGGGGTTTCTTGCACCATAAATGTTGCTTCCACCATTTAATTTCCTCTTTACTACGAGTCTATGCACATGCGTGTGGGTTTGAAGCAGCATCAATAGTGGTGAATATTGATGGTTGATGCCCATGTGGGTGTGGGTTGCGAGTTTTGGTTGTCATGCTGATTGATTTGGGCTTGTGGAGGTTTTAGGGGTGTGTGTTTTGATTGGTGGTGCTATGGTGGTTGTTGGGGTCTGTCAGTGATTGGTGGATGGGTGTGTGGGGTATTGGGCTATGGTGGCATATTAGAACAGTTTGCCTGAAGAAATTATCCCAGCTGATGGGATGGCTTTCTAAAACATGTATAGCCCATATTGCCAGCCAAAGTTCTGCAACTATTCTGCTTATCTGATGTGGTTTTTGATAATTGATTTAATAATTAACCGTAAAAGCAAACATGTCCAGGTTTCTTGAGTTCCAAAAAACATCAATCATGGCCTTCTTCTAATCCTCTTCAGTCAAGGTTCAGCCATCCTTTTCCACCACCCACTGCCAAAATAAATTTTAAGTCAAATGATGTAGACTTCTTCCATTCTATGTTTGGATAATAGCCGTTGTACCATGCAATGATAGCTGTAGCTTTTGCGATTACAAAGTCTTTTTCTTTGAACAATGCTTTAAGAAGTGGTTTGATAGTTCTTTACTTTGGTTTTCCTGTTGTGACTACCGAAATTGCTATTTTCAAGTTATAGAACATTTATGCCAAATAGTTGAATTTATGTTAGACATCTGTCCCAATAATGTCCCGTTCCACAATCCAAAAGTTTTTGAGTGGAAGGGGAGTGTCTTGTATAGGATGCCATGATTACAATGCTTGTTTTAAGTTCTATGTTGTGGCCCTTCATTAATTTATATAAGTGAAAACTTATTTTTTAGATGATTTGGTATCTCACTAGTTTTGGTTCCACTGAAGTCTGTTCCTGCTTTTAGGTTATTCTTGATGTGTTTCTTCCAGTGTTCCTTACATGTTTCAATTTCATAATCTGTATCATTCTCTCTTTTGCAGAAACCTGAGGGCACCAATAATGGCTGAAATGTTCAATTGTACTAGCTGATAACTTCTTGCTTTGGAGATGATGATGAAGAATAAAATGTATCAAAACTTTTAACTCTTGGACAGATTTGGTCTTTGTACAAAGTATGGCTGTTGATATCTTTTTTCTTAAAAAATAATTGACATATTGGCCGTTTGTGTTCAGTCCCTAATCTGTTAAGAGGTTTGTTTTCTTCCCATGGAAATGATCTTGAGTTGCGGTCGATTCTGTTGCTGCATTTGCAGTATCAGCTCTTATTCATGTTGATGTTTCCCTTTCCTAGTTTTTAAATCCATGACATCTAAGAATGTGCAATTGTTTGTTCACACACCGTACAGAATTTATTTTTCAAATTGAAATTGTTCGTGAGTAACTATTTCAGTTCAAAAATTGAAATGTGTGTACGTTGTGTGATGCGTGTAATAGGGAGTGTGTAATAGACACTGTCCTTTAAGAATATAAGAATAGTGTGGACTGAGTTTCTGCTAAAGATGAAATATGTCCTTAACAAGTGCATGACCCAAAAGCATCTGTAATAATGGATGCTTACTACCTAAATATGTATGGAGCTAGGACGCCGAGAATATTGTTTGATTCTCTTGAGGAGAATTTGGTTTTAAATCTTATTGTAAGCCAATAATAATAATAATAATAATAATAATAAGGTAGGTCTGAGTGTTAGAAGATGTCAAGTTGAGATTTGTAAAGATTTTGAAATCAACTTTCAAATTTCCACTTGAAGGCTTGAGCGGATGGGTAGAGATTTCGCCAAAAAACTTTTTCTTCACTCAATTAATAATCTAGCCGTCAACATTCTATAGTTTATAAATAAAGCATTGGTCAGTCATGATTTTAATCTGGACAAGGTCAAAGATATTATTAAAATTTAAAAGTAAACTAAATTCGGAAAATGTTAACTAATATAAATAATAATACAGTATATAGATAATTAAATAAAAAAATGTTCGTTATTAAGGAAAATCTTCCATCCAATTGTTTTAAAAATTAAAATTTAATTTATTCATCACCAACAAAACTGCTGAGTAACTCCAAAAAAAATTATGGTTTTTTTATTAACTAGGTGATCTATCTTAGGCTTTAGGTGTAAGCCCGGCCTTGATAGCTTGAATGGTAGCAATATTAGTCTTGAAAGACATGGCCAGGATCCCATTATCAATGCCAGTAGTGAATACAATGGTAGGAACTGAGATGGTTCCAGCATTTGCACTTCCGAATGCAGAGATGGCTATTGCAGAATTCTTCACATCACAATTGAACTGGTAGTGAACTAGTCCCTTGGGAAATACAAACATGTCACCCGCTTGGAGTGTCTGAGTGAAGAGCTTGTTAGTAGTGTCAACAAACCCAACTTCCAGAGCACCATCAAGAAGAAACAAGAGCTCTGCCGAGTGAGGATGAGTGTGAGGTGGGTTGACAGAACCAGCTGGGTATTGGAGAACCGCAAAGGAAACGCTCTGGCCATTGAGAGCTGGGAATTCAGCCAAGCTAGCTTTTGTAACCTTAAAAGTTGTAGGTGGATTCGCCTTTAAAAGAGTCCTCATGCTAGTGAATGTGAAGAAGTTGCTATCAACTTTTGTTACATTTGGTGGGACCAAAAAATCTGAAGTGATATCTGCATCTCTGGCAGTCACCATATGAAGAGTAGTGAAGGCTAGTACAAGAGCAAAGAAGAATTCGAGCTTGGACCTGCTGATGGCCATGGTAGAACTAAAAGTACAAATAGAACTTGATTTGGTATGTTAACATATGAGGGATGAGGGTGAGTTCCTTGATAGTGATACTACGGGTACAGTATGCTAATATATATAGGGAGGGATGGAAGTGGGAAACAATGAGGCTTGTGCATACTATGTAAAGGCCAATGGGACGGCTATTGTTTTGGAAACTACAATGTTCTAGCTTAAGATAAAACTTCTACAGATTTTCAACTGGAACTTTGTGAAGGTACAAACACACACACACACACACAAGAACAGAATGCTGATAGATCGGCATTTTATGTTTCAGATGTTTGTGATTACTATGCAACATGTTAAATTGGTGATTCTTTAAGAATTTATACTTTAAGCAGCATTTGCTTGTCTGTTGCATTAGTTGTAGCCAAAGGAAAAAGAAAATAAAAACAAATAGGTAATGTGTACTTCACAGCCGGCCATCAGAGCAGCAAATTGGTAATCTGATGAAAAAAGTTCAAATACCAAACCCTATTTCTAGAAGGCCTTACTGGTGCTAATCATCAAAGGAAATCTTTATACCGGCTCTAGTCATCAAACCTACATGACTCTGCTTTCAAAGGCACTAGTGGACTACAAGTATAATTCCCATTCTTAAAAAAACTGCCTCTTGTAGTGCTAATGCTGGCATAGACGCATAGTCGGTTCCTTCCATCTTGTTTGTTACTGACATTGATGATAATGTCCTGCCAAAGGTCTTTAAGATTGAAGTTGCAAATGTTCAGACAATCAAGGCAGGTCCTATGGCAAAGGCAGAAACTCTCTATTTTTACTACTTTTAACTCTTCATTTTTGGCTGAATTTGAGGAGCAATCAGAGCAATAACAAGCATTGTTACTATATGGGAAGGGTCTATCCTTTGAGACTCGGAAGTACTCAACAAAAAGGATCTTGTCTTTAGTCATCAATCTAAGTATTAACAAGCATTGTTATCTTCAGTTGCTAGAAAATTGTTAATATGTAGTCAATTAGTCATAGCAAACCAGATTTAAAGGCTTCTATTCTTGTGCTTCTTGGACAACCTGTGCTTTTCCCATAAGATTAAATAAGATAAATTGAGGGATCCAAAATACCAAGAAGGGCAAGCCAATTGCAGCACATAGTGAGGCGAATGCAAATTTATGCCCTGTTATGTCACCCAAAAAACAAAAATGTGATCAAATCCATGGAAATACATATACTGGCATTTTTTTACTTATCCAATAAACTTATGCTGGCTTTTATGTGTGCTCCAGAAAATTATACTTAATAAAGAGATTGAAGGTCCAACCTTCTATATATGTGACGAACAGATAGAAATAAAAACAAATTGAAATAAAACAAAAATAAAATATTTCAAAATTTTATTTTTCAATTTTACAAAATGGCCTTGAAGGTGCCATAGGAGAGCTACTGTCTATTTTTTAAAATTTTGAAAGAGAATAGGATCATGAAGTTTGAAGCCTTGGCTGAGTTCTTTCAGAATTTTTTTTTTTAAATTCTCACATATAGACCAAACTTGCTATAGAATGGTAAGATGATTCTGATGAAGTAAAATCTTCATCATATTTTCTTTCGTATGCAACATCAAGAACACTCACACATCATCCGTTCTTAACAAGCAGAAATTTGTTCAATGGCAGGTAAAGACGCCTCAAAAGTTACTGAAAATGACTTCCAAGGCTATTTTTATGAAATGTACTTGTGTCTCATATGTGCAATTTCTTCAATAACATGCAATGGAAACATCACCTGGAGAATGCGATACATGCCTCACCCGAAAGGAAATTTTGCAAGAGTTGGTTAAAATTGAAACAGTGAGTGCCAAAGCATCAAGTGCATTTGAAAAATACAAGTACAGATTAATATATGCCTGCCCAAAAAGAAAAATACGAGAGTAGAGGAATATTTGGTGCCAATAATCAGATTATATTTATTAGAATATATTATAACATCCTCCACTTTTGAGAATCCAACTACAAAAGAATAGCCTTCACCTCATCATTAAATACCCTATTAAAGAAAAATTATTCACTACAGGAAGAATATAGCAAAAACAAAACAATGATCCTTCAGCAAGTAGCAAGGGTCTGCTACCTCAGGCCTTGGGTGCAAGCCCAGCTTTAATTTTCTGAATGTTGCCAATATCAGTATTGAAAGACTTCGCCAAGTTCCCATCATCAATTCCAGTGGTGAAAACAGAATTAGGGACTGACACAGTTCCAGCATTTGCACTTCCAAATGCTGAAATAGCTATTGCAGAATTATTTGCATCACTGTTGTACTGATAGTGCACGAGTCCTTTTGGAAATACAAACAAGTCACCAGCTTGGAGTGTCTGAGTAAAGAGCTTGTTTCTCGTGTCAACAAATCCAACTTGAAGGGAGCCATTAAGGAGAAACAAGAGCTCCGCTGAGCGGGGATGGGTGTGAGGCGGGTTGACTGAACCAGCTGGGCATTGTAGAATTGCATATGAAAAACTCTGGCCATTAAGAGCTGGGAATTCTGCTATGCTTGCTTTGGTTACTTTAAAAGCTGTTGGTAGGGGTGCCTGAAGTAGAATCCTCATGCCAGTAAATGTGAAGAAGTTGCTATCAACATTGGTAACATTTGGTGGGACTATAAAATCTGAGGTGATATCTGGATCCCCAGCAATCACTGTATGGAAAATAGCCAAGGAGAGGACTAGTTTGAATGTCAATTCATGCTTAAATGTCAAGAGGGCCATTGTAGAGAAACTGAAAGCAAAAAAGTAGAAGCTTATAGAATGTCTTAAGGATGTATTGCTTGTTACTTGGGCCTGGTGGTCATTTATAGAGTAACAAGAAGCAACAGGGCATCACAAGTTATGCAGGCCTATGAACTGGGAACTACAATGTTCTTGTTTTAACTGATATTCTCATGTGGATACCTCTGCAATAGAAACCAGAAAGCATATTGCTAGACAGATAAAAGCCATGAAGTATCCAGAGACTGGATATAAACTGCAGTTACTAGCCTAAAATATCCTTTTCAGTGATCAGTACGAAGAATTTTCTACAATCCCAGTAAGACCCTATGTTGACTGCCGAACACACCAATCTCCTTTTGGTTAACTGTCCACAAGATTCATCCGGCTGCTATCAATAATCCAAGTCATGTTTGTCAATATGCTTTCTGGATTCTATTGCAGAGGCATCCACTTGAGAATATCAAGCAAATTTAGTTAAAACAAGGACATTGTAGCTTCCAATTCCACCTCTTGTTTCATAGGCCTGCACAGAACTTGTAAATGCCCACATGCTTCTTGTTACATTATAAATTACCACCTGCTGTTGTAGGCCCAAGTAACAGGTTATACATCCTTACCACATTCTATAAGCTTCTACTTTTTTCTTTCAATTTCCCTACAATGGCCCTTAAAACATTTAAGCATGAAATGATATTCAAACTAGTTCCTTCCTTGGCTATTTTCCTCACAGTAATCGCTGGGGATGCAGATATAACCTCAGATTTTACAGTCCCACCAAATGTTACCAACATTGATAGCAACTTCTTCACATTTACTGGCATGAGGATTCTACTTCGGGCACCCCCACCAACTTTTAAAGTTTCAAAAGCAAGCTTGGCAGAATTCCCAGCTCTTAATGGTCAGAGTGTTTCATATGCAATTCTACAATTCCCAGCTGGTTCAGTCAACCCGCCCCACACCCATCCCCGCTCAGCTGAGCTCTTGTTTCTCCTTGATTTCCCTTCAAGTTGGATTTGTTGACACCACAAACAAGCTCTTTACTCAGACACTTCAAGCTGGTGACATGTTTGTGTTTCCAAAAGGACTTGTATACTATCAATACAATAGTGATGCAAAGAATTCTGCAATAGTTGTTTCTGCATTTGGAAGTGCAAATGCTGGACTTGTGTCAGTCCCTAATACTGTGTTCACCACCGGAATTGATAATGGGATCTTGGAAAAGTCTTTCAAGACTGATATTGCCACCATTCAGAAGATTAAAGCTGGGTTTGCACCTAAGGCCTGAGGTCACAGACCCTTGCTACCTATTAAATAATCACTATTTAATTAGTTTGTGCTCTATGCTTTCTATAGTGAATGAATATTCATTAATAAGGCCTTAGTGAAGTCTATCCTTTGTAGTTGGCTTGCAAAAATGGAGGATGCTATCACATCTTCCAAAAAAAGAGAATCTGAAAAGTTGGCACATATTTTTTTACTCTTATATTTTTCTTTCTGGATAGGCATTAATCTGTATTTGTATTTTTTATTGCACTTGATGCTTTGGCACTCTATTTTTTTAATTTGAAAAAACTCTTGGAAAGTGTCCTTGCAATAACTTTTGAAACATCTTTACTATTCTCATTAGAGAAAAATATACTAATTGCAAATTGATGGCAGTGTGAGTGTTTCTGATGTTGCATATGAAAAAAATTAAAATTAAGACTTTACTTCATCAGAATCATCTTTTAATTCTGTAGCTTGTTTGGGCTTTATGTGAGAATTTGGAACATTTTACTGAAAAAACTTAGCCAAACTTCATGATCCTAATCCTATCCTCTCTAAAAATTAATGGAACTAATGATAAACTGACACTTAAGAATAATTTAAAAACAATGTAAATGATTTTCCAAAACCATGAATGGTGGCTTTCTTATTTTATATTATATTTCATATGATGATCTTCCCAAAAACTGGCTGCAAATTCTAAGGGCTTAAAAGCTTTATTTGTTGAACATAATTTATAGTTTATTAATGGGATGGCATACAATTCTTTTTCATGTAGATAGATCTACTAAGCATAATAATTAATGAGCTGGCTATATATTGTATTAATTTAGTTATGTTAACATATCAAATCAAGTTCTATTTTGTACTTTTAGTTCTACCACGTATTCTTCTTTGCTCTTGTACTAGCCTTCTCTACTCTTCAGTCTTCATACGGTAATTGCCGGAGATGCAGATATCACCTCAGACTTTTTAGTCCCGCCAAATGCAACCAAAGTTGATGGCGACTTCTTCACATTCACTGGCACGAGGGCTCTCTAAAGAGCAAATCCACCTACAACTTTTAATGTTACAAAAGCTAGCTTGGCTGAATTTCCAGCTCTTAATGGCCAAAGTGTTTCCTTTGCGGTTCTCCAATACCCAGCTGGCTCTATCAACCCACCTCACACCCATCCTCACTCTGCAGTAGGGACGGAGCCACCACTGGACTAGGGGGAGCAATGCCCCCCCCCCCCCCCCCCCCCCCAAAATTTTTTTATAAATATTATTATGTGTACTAATTTTAGCAATTTTGTTCTATAAAATTAAAATTACATTTTGTTTTTTTTAAACAATATCATTGATTCTTTTAAGAGTAATATTATATTTACAAACTTTTTTACAATATTTTTATAAACTGTTTTGGCAGCAAATTCTTATTGATTCGCATATGGGCCCACCACTTATATCATTTTTTTACTTACCAATAACCACATATCACATCAGTAATTTATAAAAAAATTTGTAACTCTAATATTTTCCCCAATTTATTGACCATAAAAAATTTATAGATCTAAAATTTAAAACAAAATATACAAGCCCAAAAAATAAAAACTCAATAACAAAAATTATCAATAGTAAAACTAAAAAAAATAAAGCTCAGTTAATCAATTTTATCCAAAATAAAAACCTTGCCCTTTAAAAAATTCTAAACAAAAATAATTTTGTTCTTACCAACACCAAAAAAAAAAAAAAAAAAAAAAATTCAGCAGGTAGTAGTAGAGTCAGAGGTTGAAACTGATGTACACAACCAATAGTAAAGCGGTTGCCTAACTCAAAGTTCTGGCTCCATCCTTGCTCTGTGGAGCTCTTGTTTCTTCTTGATAGTGCTCTGGAAGTTGGGTTTGTTATACTACTAACAAGCTCTTCACCCAGGCATTCCAAGCGGGTGACATGTTTGTATTTCCCAAGGGGACTAGTTCACTACTAGTTCAATTGTGATGCAAAGAATTCTGCAATAGCCATCTCTGCATTTGGGAGCGCAAATGCTGGAATCATCTCAGTTCCTACCACTGTATTCAATACTGGTATTGATGATGGGATCTTGGCCAAGTCTTTCAAGCTATCAAGGCCAAGCTTTCACCCAAAGCCTAATATAGATCGTTAAGTTGAAAAAACGGCACAATTTTTTTTGGAGATCCTCAGCAATTTTTTTGGTGATGTTTAAAATTTTTGGATGGAAGGTTTTCCTTTATAATGATCTTGTGACGATTTCCTTTAGGTTGCATTTGTTTGTTAAGAAAAATGAATTAGCAAAATGGTTCCAAGATATTTAATTCTTGTTATCGATTGCCAGTTGTCTCTTACACATCATTCCTTTAATTTGTCACTCAATGAATTCATAGATTGGAGCTTAATTTTAATCCAAAAATTAAAAAAGCTCTGATTATTGCATACTGATTAGTGTATATTGTTCATACACATCACCCCATTTCATGTGTCAAGTGTAGACATACTTAAAAAATAAAGACAATGCAAGTGAAATTATGGATATTATGTGTATGGAGTATATTAATGTTAAAGAATGTTTTCCCAAAAAGAAAAAAAGTTAGGTGCTTACTTTTTGGACTTGAAATTTGGGAGGAAAATCTGCAGCAAGCTGTTTGAAGGATGTGTCATTATATATTTGCATTATCACTTGCTCGGTTAGTCTGACTCTGTCCTATGTTTGCTGATTTTCTTTTTTCCTGTAGTACAAACGAGCAAACAAGACAAAAACAAAAGGCGAGAGAACTAAATGCGGCAGGCATGATTATGTTGTATTACTAATGAAATGCATGAGATGTGTACAAATAACAAATAATCAACTTTCTAATCATAAACAAAACATGGTGTTTGGTTCTTCTTTATTTTTTAGAATTAGGTGAATTTGCTGACAGAAATCGTTGAAGCATGTGCTGGAACCATGACAGGATGTGTGTTCTTTACATTTGCCAGTTTCCAAACACGTGTGTTTGATCCGGTGACTGGTGATAGAAATTGGTGTTAAGGTCAACTCTGAGTAATCATGTTTTGTGTATTTCAGTACTCAGAACTCAGCAGCGTGGACAGGTAAGCATAGTTTGTGGTTGTTGATACTCGACACTACCGGATTACGTGGATGACATATAGCCGATAGGCAAATGATAGAAAAATAGTCATGTACCACAAATTAAGAAGAAAAAAAAAAAGAATAATAGTCATGTCACATGTGAATCATGTGCTAAGGAAAAGAACTTTAAACAAATAGATTGAGTCTCATTTTCTCCCATTTATTAGTAGGGATACAAGGATAAGATTTTATCCCCCATCAAAGCCTTTGATTCCCTCCCATTTTTAGTCAAAATGTGAGACAAATGACAATTATTTTGCTTGTGTGATTTATATAAGTGTTTAGAAGAAAGAAACAGGAAAGGAGAGAAACAAGACTAGAGTTAAGATTTAGATTCCAATACTAATTCACCATAAGTACGAGGCTTCTCTATTTATATATAACTATATATGTAAAAGTACAAGGCTCTTCCTTACAAGCAAATACTCTATATAGCACACAATATCATTTGACACACATACTAAAAATACTGCCAATGTTGAGATATGAAAACTTTTTTACAGTTACGTCGGCCAAAAAATTCAAAAAACAAGATAGATATTAGTTGAAAGTAGGAAGCAAAATGGCATAACCATAAATGTCATTTTCAATCAAACTAAAGATCAGACGAGTACCAAATATCATCTACCTGAAAATTACAAAACTAAGAATTTTGATGATGCAGAAGAAGGCATTCAATTCCAAACCCTGAATTGAAAAGAATTCCTATTTGTTATTGATCCATTCCTAAAAGTTCCGTATACGACCACACTATTTTCTCAAACAAGTAAATTTTTCTTACTTCACTAAAGGACTTCAGATCACTACCTACCATGAACAAATTCACCTCACAATACTCCTAACCATCAAACACCTAACAAAACCAAAGGCAGAAACTTTACAAGTTGGATTTCCTAATTAAAGATTTAATGCTTTTTATATACAGAAGATATAGCTCCTGTGCATCTTTACATTTGAAAGCCAAAGCTTTGGAACGCCATTGAGTTCACTTGACCAGGCAAATGTGGTGGCATGGTAATCGGTTGATAAGCCTGTTGCTGTTGAACAGCACTACCTGGAGGTGGAAGCCAACTCTGATTGACGGGAAGAGCAACCGGATTGTTGTCCGCGGTAATGTCATGGATGCTTGACCTCTTCCTCTCTTTCTTCACCGAATTCTGACGAAGGAAGTACTTCTGGGCATGGCTAGCCACCTGAGTCGGTGTTCTCGTCACAACCACATTCCTTGAAATGCTCCTCCAATCACCCTTTCCAAATTTCTTCAGTCCAGTTAGAAATAACCTGTAATGATACAAATGGAAAATCAACAACCAAAAAAATAACATTCAAATATACATACATACCAATACAATCTAGCACTCATAGATCACCCCTGGCATTGCCATAACATTTCATACACAACAAAATACTAATAAATTATAATCCTATCGTGACATATATCATAGGAAAGGCCACATGAGCACAAATCAAGTTTTGGGATCAATGGTAAAATCTTTATAAGTTGATGGAAACTACTTGATTCACTATGGAAATCACAAAATCCATTAAGACCAATAGTCTCCAAAATACTACTTCCCCCGATTATTCAAACAGAAAATCAAGAAAATTCCCAACAAAATACAGCAAATATCTTTAAAGATTCAAAAACACATTTCAAAACAATCACAGTTTGTCTACCTAGAAAATTTCCTATTACATGTCTAAAAAATCAATCTTTTTGGGCTGGGAAAAATCTTGAGATTCAAAATCGCATTATATTCATTATTTGGCAAATTAAAACCAAAAAATCTACTCAGAAGAGTCTAAGAGAGACAAAAAGAACATAAAAATCTAATCTTTCTCACAATTTCATAATAAAGTTTATACCTTTCATAGCAGAAAAGAAATAACAACAAAAAACAGAGACATATAAAAAACCCAAATGACAGTAAAAGAAAATAAAGAAAACAACAATACCAATCCCCACAATCAAAGAAAATAAAGAAAACCCAGAAAACATTTTTTCCTTTCTTTCATTTTCTCAGCCACCAAACTAAAAGAAAAGAGAGAATTTTGAATTTTTTTTTTTTTTACCTGTGTTCTTCTTCAGTCCAAGGAGTACCCTTTTTCCTTTCGGAGTCAGAGTGCTTAGGCTTGTTGTTATGATTCGAGAAAGAGATCTGATTCTGATTACTCGGTGAGTCCCATCCACCATGTCCACCAGAGTCGGAGTCATTATCATCAGCATAACCCGGTAGTTCAACTCGACCAGAATCGATCTCAAGCACATCATGCACAAGATCATCATAGTGTTCCTTCACATCTCTCGGTGACTTTCCTGGAATTTGCTCTGCAATCCTCTGCCACCTGTCTGGGACATCCTCAGGGACCATCACCAGTGCTTGCTCGAAAATCTTGTCCTCTGATCGATTCCACATCATACCTATCTGAGAGAGAGTTTTTTCCTTTTGTTTTTTCTATGTGGGTGTGGGAGTGTTTGTGTTGGTGTTGTGTTTTTCAACTCACTTTCTTGGAGATTTCGCAGATGAGGGGTTTGGTGGGAGATTTGGAAGGGTGTGGTATTTATAATACTATTTATAAGAAATTGGGTGTGAACTGGATTTTGGGTTTTAGCTATTTTTTGGTTGAGTTGAACAGCTCATTCAGGAGAGAGAGAGAGAGAGAGAGAGAGAGAAAATAGAGTTCCAAATCAACACGTTTTTGCTTTTATTGGATCTTTTACTTTTTATTATTCTACCAACAATGATATAGTTCCAATATAATTTTACAATAAATTTTACAACAGTTCAAGATGACAAGTTATTAACAGTGGGGTAAAATTAATAATAATTAGAAAATTTAATAATTAAAAATTTTATTATGAAAATTATTGTGTATATAAAATTACTTTTTATTTTAGAAGAATGTCTTTCTTTTTTCGCTCTTTACCTGAACCTGTTTTGACCTTTGTTTACTATTTTTTCTACTCAGAGCTACTAAATCTGTATTATTTGTCTATTTATTTAGATTGATCCTACTCCCATGGAGTGATACTTGGCTGACCAAAGAAAAGAGTTTGATCAGTCACACTCAAACATAGTATTTTTAGATTTTTAATTTTTTTGAGCAGAAAACTTGAATACTAACAACTAATATATAAATTGAAATCATGTTTAATTATTAAAAAAAATTCATGTTTAAATTAATCTGATTTTATTTGAAATTATGTTGAAAATTGAACTAGTACATGTTTGATTGACATTACTTTTGTTTTTTCTTGTTTGTGCAGCCGACATAAATTACTTTTGTAGCTTTTAGAAAATGAACTATTTTAAGATTTGTACTTTATAAATAAAAATTAGACTAATACTCATTTTTGCTTGCAAACAAATAGCATCAGCCTACCAAGTTTAAGATTTGTGGGTTTTAAGGGTTTGTGTAGAGAGGCATTAGTGGTGTAAAAATGAAAATAAAAGAAATAATATTAATATTTTATACTTTTTTTAGTGATAAGTTTAATTTAGATAAAAAGAAAATGTCGGTTTGAGTTTGACTGGAATATGTATTCGAACATTCCTTTGAAGTACAATCATTGACATTTCAATAGTGTATGTTCTGTTAACATAGATAGAGTATACTTATTTATTGTTCTCATGGCAGTCTAGTACATGTTTAGTTATGAATTTTACTCAGTATGGTTTGATACATCGCACAAAGGCTCACCAACCACAACTGCTTTATCATAGGATGATTTTGTCACACTCATTATGGCAGATCAGTTACAATGTCATTTTTTTTCTTTTTCACATTTTGAAAGAGGATTAGTAGCAATGATCACAAACAATAAAAAAAATTTATAAAAAAAAAAATTCATAGTAATAACCCTACCTTGCATAGAGAGACGGAGCCATAACTTGTAGTTAAGGGGCAAAAATATAAACAAAATTTAAAGTTATTATAAAACTCCAAATAAGCATTTATGTAGTATTAACAAACTGTCAACAAAGACAAAGACACAAAATCATTACTATTTCTTAATAAATTACAATGCAATCATTTATGAAAATTAAATTCGGCATTATTTTAAATCTTATATAATCTAAGATTGAATCCGTACTAATTGTCACAACGATGTCCCTTTCAATGAATAACATTATAGCATCCATAAAAGACTTATATTTCATTTTATTGTGAAACTTAGTTTTGATGACATTCATAACTAAAAATGCTCATTCAGTAGTTTCTCACTCTCTTAGTTAGGCTACTTAGCCGTTTAGAATTTTATTTTATTTTTTGTGTTTCTTTGATGTGTGTATCTACTGTTGGGTAAGGAAAAAATTATCATAGGATGATTTTGTCACACTCATGATGGCAGATCAGTTGCAATGTCATTTTTTTTTTCTTTTTCACATTTGAAAGAGGATTAGTAGCAATGATCACAAACAATAAAAACTATTTAACCAAAAAAAAATAAAAATCCCAATAATAACACTACCTTGCATTGAGAGATGTAGCCGTAACTTGTAGTAAAGGGGCGGAAATATAAACAAAATTTAAAGTCATTATAAAACTCCAAATAAGCATTTATGTAGTATTAACAAATCGTCAACAAAGACAAAGACACAAACTCATTATTATTTCTTAATAAATTACAATGCAATCATTTATGAAAATTAAATTCGGCATTATTTTAAATCTTAAATCATCTAAGATTGAATCTGTACTAATTGTCACAACGATGTCCATTTCAATGAATAACATTATAACATCCATAAAAGACTCATATTTCATTTTATTGTGAAGCTTAGTTTTGATGACATTCATAACTAAAAATGCTCGTTCAGTAGTTTCTCACTCTCTTCTCTTTTAGTTAGGCTACTTAGCCGTTTAGAATTTTATTTTATTATTTTTATATTTTTTGTGTGTCTTTGATGTGTGTATCTACTGTTGGGTAAGGAAAAAATTATCATAGAATGATTTTGTCACACTCATTATGGCAGATCAGTTGCAATGTCATTTTTTTTCTTTTTCACATTTGAAAAAGGATTAGTAGCAATGATCACAAACAATAAAAACAATTTATCAAAAAAAAAAAAAAAATCACAATAATAACACTACCTTGCATAGAAAGATGGAGCCGTAACTTGTAGTTAAGGGGCAAAAATATAAACTGTACGGCACCAGGCCCCCGGGACCATCTGAACCTTGGGCGTAAACTTTGCAAAATGGCCTGTGGTTACTAACTCCCCTATCAGAAGTTGGGCTTAAGGCCCATTAGGGACACGTATGCATTCCCTATGACCTCATGTTTAGCCTAGAACCTGTTGGCCGGTTGTTGAAATATTCGCTCGTTACTCCACGATGGAGGAACGTGCCCGGTAAGTCTCATTTCCAACAAAGTACACCTGTTCGGTAAAACTGTATCTCGGATGCCCGGTAACGCCCTGAGTGATACCGCTGCCGAGCATCCTCCTCCAACAGGAACTAGTTCCAAAGCCACTCTCACCAAACATCCACCTAAGGATAACAACATTGGACCCTTCAAACCACTAACTACAAAAGTAATCATAGCACCCCACTAATCATAAGGCTATAAATAAGAGAAGCTAGAGAAGAAGAAGGGGTTGTTGAGAGGGTTCTAAAGAAAGTTGAGAGTAGAAAGTGAGTCATAAGAGGGAGAGGGAAACAATATTGAGGTTGGGGAGGTTTAGTTGGGTCTCTTGACAAGAATCGCCCAAGGTAGGAAACTCAAAGCCCACATTACAAATATTTTGTGAGCCCATGAGTGAGTTAGGCCTATAAGCTCGTTCTGGGTGCCCACATAAACAAAATTTAAAGTCATTATAAAACTTAAATAAGCATTTATGTAGTATTAACAAACCCTCAACAAAGACAAAGACACAAAATCATTATTATTTCTTAATAAATTGCAATGCAATCATTTATGAAAATTAAATTCGGCATTATTTTAAATCTTAAATCATCTAAGATTGAATCCGTACTAATTGTCAGAACAATGTCCCTTTCAACGAATAACATTATAGCATCCATAAAAGACTCATATTTCATTTTATTGTGAAGCTTAGTTATGAGGGGTGTCAATGTTCGACCCAACCCCCGAACACGACATGAACTCGACACGGGTTTTTGTGGGTTAAGGTTGTGCCTTAATGGGTTTGGGTCATAAATGGGTCGACCCGAAAGTGACACGATAAGAAACGTGTCATAAGCGGGTCAACCCGCAGAACCCGCAATAGACACGTTTAACACACCAATTTATTTGTGTCAACCCAAAATGACCTACTTAAGACAACCTGTTTTACTCATATAACAAATAAATATTAATTTTATTTTAGATTTGTCAAATACCTTTTATATCCAACATATATTTTAAATTTAAAAAGAAAAGTGAGTAATTACAAAAACTTACAAGGATATAATTGGAAATTGAAACTTTACAAACCCTAGATCTCTAAACCCTAAAAACCCTAAATCTCTAAACCTTCTTATAAATATCTAATTTTATTATTTTTTTTATTTCAGCCGTACTACTCACTCTACTATCTTATAATCTCATGCCCATTTCTCAAACTCAAAGTCTCAAACCGGCTATTACTATCTCTCTCTCTCTATGGATGATAATCGTAGTCATAATCAGGATTAGTCTACTGTTTGCTCCAATTCTTTCAATATTAATACTTAGCATTTGGTGAGTTCCAATGATATTATATTTTTGTTGAACTATATTATTTTTGTTAAACTATGTTGTTTTGAATTTGGGTTGAAGTGTATGCACTTCTTTTAGAATGTAAAGAACTTATTTCTAGATGAATGTTATATTTTTGTTGAACTATATTATTTTGAATGTGGGTTGAAGACTTGAAGTGTATGCACTGCTTTTGGGATGTAAAAAAAAAAAAAAAAAAAAAATCCTAAACATATGTTATATTAAATATTATGCAGGTTAAAATGGGTTGTGTTACATTCGTGTCAACCCAACACGACTCGTTTATTACCCGTGTCAAATAGGTTGGGTCAGGTTAACCTGCCTTATTAACAAGTCGGGTTAGGGTTGAAGTATCATGACACGATTATTAAATGGGTTGGGTTAGGGTTGAGCCATTTAGTCGAATACCTCTACCTTGACACGACATGAACCCAACATGCTAACCCAAATTGACACCCCTAGTTTTGATGACATTCATAACTGAAAATGCTCGTTCAGTAGTTTCTCACTCTCTTCTCTCTTAGTTAGGCTACTTAGCCGTTTATAATTTTATTTATTTATTTATTTATTTTGTGTCTTTGATGTGTGTATCTACTGTTGGGTAAGGAACAAATTATTTTGTTTATTTTTCTTTTAAAAGACTGGGTTGTATGTTTTGGGTAAAATTGGTTGATTGGACTTAATTTTTTTTTTTTTAACTTTATTATCAGAAATTTATGTTGTTGTGCTAGTAATTTTATTGAACCAAATTGCTAAAATTAGTACATAAACAAAATTTTGGGAGGAGGGTGCCAATAAATAGCTCCATCCTTGCCTACATAGATAAGACCACCTCATTATCACTCTATCAATCTTAATAAAATATTTATTATTACTCCAACTATTTATATATATATATATATATATATATATATATATATATATTCTTAACTCTATTTTTTTTTTTAGTTTCTCAATTTTTTTTTTCTTTAATGAGATAGAATATAATAAATATAGAGGAAAATTCCATATATCAATTTTTCATGTTTACCCAAAAAAAAAAAAGACGTATATCAATGTCTCTTAAGAATGCCATCATGAGCTGTTAAATAAATATAAGTAACTTTTATTTAAGGGTTAATTATAGATTACACATTGTGGTTAGGCACGATTTTTTTTTTTTCCACTGGTAGGCAAAGGTAAAATTGGGCCTATTTTTTTTTAAAAAAAAAAAAGGAATTAAGAATAATTCGAGGCATTTTTATAGGTTTAGTTCTTTGTGAACATTGCCTTGACTATTACTGCAATGCATAGGCACAATGATATAATTGAGTCTTGAGAGAAGGGGAAAAAAAACCTAATAGGGAAAATGTGTATTTATGATTTAGAGAAGTAACAATTAGTGATCCAAGTCTTACCCTATATCAATAATGATGTTTTGTATTAACTACTTTTTTTTTAAGAGAGTTTTAACTTATGCTGTCGGCTTCTGATATAATTGAGTCTTGAGAGAAGGGGAAAAAAACCTAATAGGGAAAATATGTATTTATGATTTAGAGGAGTAATACTTAGTGATCCAAGTCTTACCCTATATCAATAATGATGTTTTGTATTAACTACTTTTTTTTTAAAGAGTTTTAACTCATGCTGTTTGCTTCTGATAATAGCACTATTTTTTAGAGAGTTTTAATCTATGCCGTTCACTTCTGATAATAGCTCTTTATCATCAGACCAAGATACCAATCAGTTTTTGATGTCGATGGGATTGAATCTCATATCTCTTATTCAACCATCAGAAACTTTACCAGTTGAGCTAACTGGAATCCATTTGTATCAACTATTTTTTTTTTTTGGAGAGAGTTTTAA
Source organism: Quercus ilex subsp. ballota (assembly GCA_032727855.1). Classification (NCBI taxonomy): domain Eukaryota; kingdom Viridiplantae; phylum Streptophyta; class Magnoliopsida; order Fagales; family Fagaceae; genus Quercus; species Quercus ilex. Next base: position 324,846 of record JAVFWQ010000015.1, read on the forward strand.
CTTATAACGTTCGCTCTTAATGATATCTCTTTATCATCAGACTAAGACACCAATCGGTTTTATGTAGGTCGGGATTAAATCTCAAATCTCTTTTTCAATCATCAGAAACTTTACCTGTTGACTTAATTGGAATCCACATGTATTAACTACTTGATTTGAGATTATTCTGATATGCTTTTAGCTAGTTGTAAGGCTTGTGGTGGGCAGTTCGATTGATATATTCTCCATATGATTTCAAGATAGTTTATTTGCTAGCTTTGCTCTTGGTTGGCATATTACAAATAATGCTATAAAGAACGATGTTTATTTCTGGTGAAATTTGTCACATATAAGAGCTTCGTTGATCCATTCTCTCAACTTCTTAAGAACGAGTGTTCTAAATCTGACTTCAAGGAAGCTGGTGCACATATCATCCTTGAAGCCATTCTGTTTACTCAATTGAATAAATTAGACGATTTTTACTCCTAAAAGGCTGTTTGCTTCTTGAAATTGGTTACCTATATTTTGATTGTGGTATTTAATAATTGAAACAAATTTCTGACTTACAAATATCTCAAAAAAAAAAAAAAAAATTGAGCTAAAATATTCTTATTTTCAATAGCGTAGTCATGCTTGACACTAGTTTACAACTAGTTCTAATAAGAAGCATTCTATCGTATATTATAAATGCAATGAGTTATGTATTGCAAATGATAAGGAGACACGTTTGGGGTCAAATATAAATGTAGTTATGTATTGCAAATGATAAGGAGATATATTTGGAGTCAAACTCTTTACCAAAAAAAAAAATATTTGGAGTCAAACTTTGTTAATACTACTATTTTTCTTATTAAAGAGAAGTGAAAAGAAATCTATTTGATTTGAGGTTCTATAATTTCAATATTTGATAAACACCATCTTACACTCAATGGAGCAGCCCATTTGAACAAGCTATAACTTCAATGTAATTCTTGAACTTTTTACCTGCAATAAAGATGTCATTTGTTCATCAATTATCAATGTCTCCAAATCTTCCATTTGAAAAAAAATCGGTTATAAGAGGTTGAATAATTCTTCATTCCTTAATCTCTTCAACTTGGAAAAATTCCAACATCCTGATAAAATATTCTATCAACTCAAATACCAAATTTATTGCAAACAACGCAGTACACTAGACTAGATATTAATTGATTGATTTGACAGTCGGTCATGATTTTTTCTTCTTTATTCACCTATGTACTATATTTATAGATTGATTGAAGTTAAATAGAATTTCTCTGTAATTTTATAATATTTTAACCAAATTAATAATTATAGTTGGTAAGATATAAGATCTAAACGAAATAGATCTCTTTAATTAGTTTCCAGTTTCCACCACTATCATAAATTTGTATACTATTTTTTTTATAGGAAGAAAAATTAAATATAACATCTAGTCTACCATGGAAGTGATGTTTTTGGATAACAAAATAATACTTCTTTCTTCCGGTATGTTATACAAATTTTTTTATAGGAAGAAAAATTAAATATAACATCTAGTCTACCATGGAAGTGATGTTTTTGGATAACAAAATAATGCTTCTTTCTTCCGGTATGTTATACAAATATTTTTATAGGAAGAAAAATTAAATATAACATCTAGTCTACCATGGAAGTGATGTTTTTGGATAACAAAATAATACTTCTTTCTTCCGGTATGTTGTGAAAATAAGATAGGCCAAATTTACATGATAATTGATACTATTATTGCATGATAGAGAGAAGATTATTACATGATTTCAATTTTCACGAGCTTGGAAACAGGTTTATAAATATTTTAGATTAGAGTTTAAAGTGGGGTGGGGGTAGCGAACTCACCTGTGAACTCCTTTTTTTCATAATAATTAAAAGAAAGAAAGATGAGCCTAAAGAATTAAAGGAGTTGGACCACAAATAAGGCATGAACGTACTCAACCTATCATTCTATATAATAACTTATCTAGTTTGAAATCTCCAAAACCACCAATTATTTTCTAAGAGGTGCAGAGAATTCAATTCCAAAGTTTTTATTTATTTTTTATTTTATAACCAATCCAATTCCAAAGTAAATGACAAGTTGACAACATGATAACATATATTTATTTATTTAAACTTTAAATTAATTTATGAGTTCGATTAATGGGTGCTCTTAAGGCATTTGTTAATGAACCATTTTAAGAAATTTTGATACTATTTTTATGAAAAATATAAAAAGTTGTTAAAAAAATTAGTTATTTTTTTCTTTTTTCATAAACATTTTCTAAAAATATCTCCTAAATTAATGCCCTTAAAAAAATTGTTAACTTTTCTCTTAATTTATATATTTTCTTAAATACTATATTTTAAACCCCAACCCCAAAAAAAAAAAAAAAAAATGCACTTCATCCTAAATCTCTTTGAAATATATATAAACTTGTCCCACCCTCCCTTAAAAGTTCCTATGATTTTTTAGTGGAGTTGTGGTGTACCTTTGTGTTAAAACTCATTTCCCTTTCCCTCTCCCTTGTATATGTGTGTGTGTTTGTTTCTAAAATATATATATATATATATATGCACTTAATTACAATATCAATTATTCTAACTTCTAAATCAGTAAATGGAAATCCATCCAAAAAAAAAAAAATCAGTAAATGGAAAGATTGGCTTAGATTTATGTAGCAAGGATTCTTGAAGTTGACTTGGTTTGACCATCTATCTTTACTCTTCCCTCTCTCTGCGCGCACGCCCCTAGATATGATATACATGCCCCTAGTATCCAATTTGATGTGTTCCAATTTCAAACCATGCAAATTGAGCGCATGTGTGGAACGTATGTTTAAACAATAGTTTTTAATTTTTTTGAAAATATGTGTGAGTGAAAAAGTGTGTGAAAATATGTGTAATGTTGTTTAAAAACTAAAAATATATGTTTAAACTCGCGTACCAAATGAAGCCTAAATTTTCATACTTGTACAAACAAATAGAGTTCGTGAAAACCAGAAACTTGGAAGGAAAATTAAACAAATAGATTGTATATTATTTTGAGAAAAATTAATAGTATTTACATTTTAAGATTTAGATATTGTTTTTCTCTACTTTCTTATTTCTGCCACGTTATTTTTTCAAATAATTTTTAACGATCAATGGCAATAGGGAATTTTGGCTTTTATTTTTTATTTTTTTTATTTATATCGTTTAAAGTAATTAACACACTTAAACAAGAGTTACATGACAGAGGTCTCATATCACTGCCAAGATGGAATGTATTTGAGTTACAGTGATTGACTTTTGTTAAATTATTGATTCTTGCAAAAGAATAAGTCATTAGGAGATAGTAAATTTAATAATTTAACCACATAATTTTGAGCCATGTTTTGAATACTGTTTCAAACCTCATTCCGGTTTTCACCATTGGAATAAAATTTTTTGGTACCAATTTATTTTGACGTACCGTTTCAGAATTATTGCTCTCTCTCTCTCTCTCTCTCTCTCTCTCTCTCTCTCTCTCTCTCTCTCTCTCTCTCTCTCTATATATATATATATATATATTACAAATTTTATATACATAAGTCTGCATCACAAGATATTATACTATAGCAAATTATTAGTTTAAAATCAAATAATGTACATTCTTAATGTCATCATTACATATACATAATATACATGTCTTATGTGAGTAAATGGAAAAAATATATATCTTAATGAAGAAGAAAAAAAACCATGTCTTATGTAAGTAAAGTAAACATGAAAAACACATTTTTAATGGAAAATAATAATAAAAAGTTATATGTGAGTAAAGTAATTAAAAAAATGGGTTTAGGAAAATAAAAATCTTTTACATACCGGTCGAAATTACCATATCAAGTGGAATTGACTGATATGGGGCGGAATTTAGAACAAGATGGAAATTACCATATCAAGTGGAATTGACTGATATGGGGCGGAATTTAGAACAAGATGGAATATAGGGAGGTTCGTACGGGTTAATTAACTGGTATGGAAAATTCTAGCCATTCCAAGCGGAATGGAATGGAATTCATATTATGAATTTCTAACAGCTTTACTAAATTCAATTTTGTGTGTATAATGGGCAAAGCTTGGGTCCAATATTTGCATTGGACACGTCATGATGGTGACATGTGTCTACTTTTAGTAACATGTCATCATGCCAACAAATTCAGTGCATTGAATTCATTAAACCCAAGCCAACAGGTTCAGTCCATCTGATTCATTGAACTCAAGCTAAGTGCTTTTATAAATATTCAAGAATATATCTAAATTAAATGTCAAAAGGAAATAGGATCTTAAAAAAATAAAAATAAAACACGGGGGTCCAAGTTTCTAACACTCTGCTAAGTGCTAACACTCTATGAAGTATTGAAATGGCATTTGGAATATTGTGGAATAAGATTAGATATTGAGATGCGGAAAGCATCGTGAATGCATAGGACTAATTCATTTTTTATTTGTAACGACCCTTGGATGAACTAGTAAAAGTCACCCAATACCTAAATTCGATTGGTTCATCGAAAGGCTTACCTTACCTACTAGATTACATAGATAAACCTACAAGATAAGGATGAGGCTAGTAATTATCTACTTTAATTATTTATTCCAAGATCTCTACGAAATCGTAGAAGTAGGACACTCCTTCTATTTATAGAAGGAGAGTGCAATTGAAAATAGGTCTCCATTGCAACACCTTACTATATATATCACTCTTCTAAAATTTGGCCTAACCTAACCATTTCTCTCAAACATCACCCACAAAATTTTCTTTGTCAGAAAAATATTTCCAGCTTACATTCAACACTTTCCCATTATTGGTTTACACTCAAAATCAATCATTCGAAAGGATTCAAATAAGACCATAGCTTTCTTAACACATTGATCAGCAAACTGATCGACCTTTATTTAGAGTTCATACTATTTCACCGATCGAGTGATATGAGGATGGCTCATGGGTCATGTTCCTAAAGAGGAGAACATAGAAATTCTTAGGATTAGAGATCAAGCAAAGATTCATAAAGGATGATGATTGATGCATCATGCTCAGGACTCATGATTAGAGAAGTGTTTGTAGGTGACTCACTTTTTTCTTTTTAATTTTATGTGTTATATGATTTGAACGTTGAGTTCATGAACATATAAATTTTTTTTTTTTTGTATGTTAATTGCAAGTCAGCACGTGAAAATAGACTTGTTTTTATTAGGATGGACTTTGTTTTAAAACTTTTAATTATCTAGCTATATTCGATTTTGGCTCAAGAGTCTCATAACACGTATCAAAATTTGTGTTCATGTGTCATGATGTTTCAAGATGTGT